>KQ990071.1:37809-80727 GCA_001598015.1 Dorcoceras hygrometricum | reverse complement strand
GGAGCGACGACAAGCCCCGCAGCAGGAGCGACGACAAGCGCAACATCTTGCGCCAGCGTCGGCCAGCGCACGCGACGTGTGCAGCCATGTGCGCGGGTCGCGCGCGTTCGTGCGCTTTAGTGGATGCGCCGCCGCGTACGGAGGCGGCCCGGCGTCCAAGTCACGATTTCGTTTCCTGATTCTGAAAATTAAGATGTTAGATACAATTCAGGCAATACATATTGATCAGATCCGGGAAACACTGGCTCTGATACCACTGTAGGGGATCCGGATCCGCCCCCCGGTTAGGCAGCGGAAGAACAATCAAATGAAAACCGGGAGGCGATCAATACGAAAAACAACAATTCATAATTGTCATACATAGGGCGTTTAAGCGGGTTACCTCGCTGGCACTTGTGCCTGGCTCCAACCGGGATTACAATAATCCGGCTCTTCTCGGTAGATTGCGGTAGTTTACGCCAATCCGGTCCATGACCAGATCCGAGACTCCTTCGTCAGGCTGCACTAGAAGCCCTGACGAGATCAGCACGAACGGATTCTCCTCGTCGAGTTGGCCGGAAACAATTTTTCCGGCGAAGACGGCGGCGGCGGCGCGTGGAGGCGACGGTGGCGGCGGCTTTTGAGAGGAGGGAGGCGTGTATATTGCTTTTGGGTTAGGGTTATGAATGTGGTGTGTTTAATGAAGTCATTAAGTCCCATTAAATAGACTTAAAGATGGACTTGGACCGGTCCAACGAGCCCGGGTCCAAATGACGATATCTATCGCTGCGACTTCATCGTAACTCCGATCGCCGATCAGATCGGACCGATCGACTCAGTTTCCAAAACTGAATGTTATGATGTGAAAAACATTTTTTCAGATCATCTAACCCTAAATTGCAGAATGACCGTTTTGCCCCTCAACAGCGTCAAATCCCGGTTTGACCCTTGTTGACTTTTAGGAAGTCGCACTCCCCAAAATCCTCTTCTCGTGCTCAAAATATTGAGCTGAGTATCCATGCGGGAATCTCGAATCCAGTACTTGTGTGACCCTCAATGGTTCAGGGATACAGCTAGACCGATCGACTCAGTTTCCAAAACTGAATGTTATGATGTGAAAAACATTTTTTTCAGATCATCTAACCCTAAATTGCAGAATGACCGTTTTGCCCCTCAACAGCGTCAAATCCCGGTTTGACCCTTGTTGACTTTTAGGAAGTCGCACTCCCCAAAATCCTCTTCTCGTGCTCAAAATATTGAGCTGAGTATCCATGCGGGAATCTCGAATCCAGTACTTGTGTGACCCTCAATGGTTCAGGGATACAGCTAGCCGTGGTCCCACAACCATTGTAGCTCCGGAATCACAATTCCGGACCTGCCCAACGGATCATGGTAAAGCGTCTAGCAACATCGCCCCATGATCCCCTAGGTATCACTGATAGTGTCTGCAAGAACCAGTCGGTCTTGGTTAGCGTACAGTACGGTCCTTTCAATCCATATATCCCGATCAGATCAACGACCATTGGTAAATCGAGAGTCGCTAGAGATCCGATAGCTATGCGTACATCTTGGAGATCAGAATAGTGACATCGCAAGTGTAACTAGGTAAACACATTTACCTAAAACACTTCTAGTACTCTGGCCAGAGATTTATACACTATTATCCCCTCAGATAGCATAGGATATCCACGCATGTCTGCGAGCGGTGAATCCTCGACAACGATGCATCGACTCCTACATGCATCGGGGTCTCACCCAATCCCGACGCCTGGTGACCCCAAGTGAGTCGGAAAACGGGTCAAAGTGAGACGCCTATCATGTAGAGTATCAATGACGTTTCGAGTCGTGAGGACTAATCAGTACAACCAAGACCTCGGACTTATCCACTCGACAAATGGTAACCACTTGGAAAGTCCGAAGGAGGGTAGTTCGATAGATCACCAGGTCACTATCTATCTGCATGCTCAGAACATCACAATGTTCCCTACCAATGAAACATGGTACTTCACATCGCAGATACTAGTCTCGAACTCGGGCGGCCTTATCCTCATTTTGACGGCCCAATCGACTAGGAACATGTTCAGAATACACAGCGACTATTAGATGTGTTTCATGATAGCCGTCATACCCACTATCACATCTAACATATGCTTTAGTGCATTCTAGGTCTTTACTCAACACAATTGTAAATCATTACACACATAATGAAAGTAAAGAATGCCATATAAGTAAATGCGAATATCATATATAAAGACTGTTTGTACAAGAGTCTATAAAACCCACACGCCACAAGTTGGCTAGTTGGGCATCTACTCTAACAATCTCCCACTTGCCCTAAAGCCAACTACTCATCAGACGCAGTCCCATTGTTTCGTGATGTTTTTCAAACAACGGTCCAGGCAAGGGCTTCGTAAGTGGATCAGCAACGTTGTCCACAGAGGCGACTCTCTCAACTGCTATGTCGCCTCTAGCCACAATATCCCGGATTATGTGGTATTTCCTCAGTATGTGTTTGGATCTTTGGTGAGACCTAGGCTCCTTTGCTTGCGCAACGGCACCCGTGTTGTCGCAGTACACCGGGACTGGGCCAACTCCATTAGGAATGACGCCCAACTCTTGGAAGAAATTCCTTGTATGGTTTATTGATGTTCTATTTCACGTATTGATATTTTATGTATTTAGAATTGATTATTGAATGGCATTCATGCATACATATTGAGCCTTTTGATTTGTTGATGACCTGATTGAGATAGAGCCACTTTGTGACCGGCAGACAGATGTGTCGTGCCTGAAAGGTCCAATGCTATCATCGGAATGGTGACCGACTGGGTCGTCGTGTCTGAATACCACCGAGATGTGATATAGGCTGACGGGCCTCGATGATCACGGACTGATGATTTCCCCGGTTGATACACCGTGCGTGGTATAGAGGCTCGCTTGAGATGATTTGCCAGTTGACATGCTGGTCTAGATATCCTGTTCTTTGACAGCCTCATGCATTTCATAACTTGATTTATAGCATGTTGCATGATTTGTTGTTTATATATGGCTCTTCGTACTGAGGCTTGATCGCGTATTTGTTTTCCTGCTTTTGTGTTTCTTGGGTCTTGCAGGATCTTCAGGTAACCAGGCTGGACAGAGTGGAGTGCCAGCTGGTCGATCCCCATTCCCTTGAGTCCCAGTTATTATTGTAATGTATTGAGCCAGGGGATGTCCTGAGCCTTTATGTATTTTGGGGATCGCTGTTGTTGATATTTGATGTTGCCTGTTATTTCATGTGTTTTGATTTAACTCGTATTTTTAGTACGGATATTTTGAATGACGATTTGAGTTCATGCCCAAATTATTTCGAAAATTTTGAAGTCCTATTTTACGCTTCCGTGATTATGTGCTTAATTGTGCTGTAATCTTTATTGATTAGCACGGGGCCTGACATTTTTGGTATCAGAGTTTAAACTAGGATAAGCTCGCTTTCCTTTGATCACACTCGAGTCTAGGCACAGAGTTTTGATATTATTTTTTATTGACTCTGTGACTTATGTGATTCTTTTATCTGTCTCTTTGATATATCTGCTGTGAGATCTTACCCTGAGATTTGTTTATATACCGTCGAGGAGGTAGAGGTAGGACTGCTAGACGTTCAACTGAGGAGTCTAGGGCCACGGATAGTGATGAGGGCATCCAGCAGAATGAGCCTTTGCGTCGTCGTGAGAGGCAGGCAGGGGTTGAGGATGTGACGAGACAGATAGGCGAGATGGAGCTAGTTTTGGCGAGGTTTCAGCGGAAGAACCCTCCTATGTTTACTGCTGCCGAGGGTGGTGCGATGGCTGAAGCTTGGCTAGTTCATATGGAAGAGTTGTTTGATACCTTGGATTACGCTCCTGAGAAGAGACTGAAGCTAGCGGTGTTGTAGTTGAGAGATAACGCGCAGCGCTGGTGGAGAGGTACTTCTCGTATCTTGCAAGAGAGTGGGGCTGTGATTACTTGGGAGAGCTTCTGTGAAGCATTCCGACAAGAGTATACCCCGGAGTCCTACTACATTAGTCGCGAGCGAGAGTTTGATAATCTGAAGCAATGGAACATGAAGGTGGCCGAGTATGCCAGGCAGTTCTCTTCACTCTTGATGTACGTTCCCCACGTAGCTAACCAGGAGAGGACTAAGAGGAACAAGTTTATGAAGGGTTTGAGACCTGATCTGTTCCGGATGGTGTTGTCTGGATCACCTGCGACTTATGTTGATACAGTGAATAGAGTGGTAGACATTGGGGAGAGTTTGTTGGAGGCAGAGGCTCAGGTTCAGCCGACGATTGGACGCGCTTTTCAGCCTGTGCTTGAGGTGTCTCAATGTTTTCAATCTTCTCAAGGGTCGCAGCAATCGAATCGTCAAAGGTTTAGACCTCGAGGCAAACAGTTCAAGAAAAAGGCGAATTCGAGTTCCCCTGGTTGTGTGAGTTCTGGTGGCAGTGTGTCTTGTGGACAGTGTGGAGGGAAGCATCTGACTTCGAGTGTCGTGGAGTTCAGGGGACTTGTCATAACTGTGGACAGCCTGGATATTTTTTGAGAGTATGTCCTTTGTCCGAGGGGACAATCTTCGGTTCCTTCACAGCAGGTTTCGGCTGGTGGTTCTTCGCAGAGACCGCAGTTTCCTACCCCAACCCAACGATCTGGATTTCAACCCCGTGAACCGTCTAGGTTTGGAGGATCTTCTAGACCTCAGTTTCATGTACCGCAGCAGGCCCAGGTGAATGCCTTGACAAGAGAGCAGGCGGAGGAGACGCCTGGTATAGTTATCGCAGGTACATGCTTTATCTTTGATTTTCCTGTGAGAGTTTTATTTGATACAGGAGCATCACACTCCTTTGTTTCTGCATGGTTTGTGCATGAGTGTGGGTTGAGAGTTACCCCACTGTGTGATGTTGTGTCTGTGTCTACTCCCGCTGGTGTGCGGTTGATGTCCGGTGAGATCGTGATTGATTGTGTGATTCAGTATGATCGTAATATGATAGTAGCGAACTTGATTTCCTTGGAGATTGGGGATTTTTACTGCATCTTGGGAATGGATGTATTGTCTAGCTATAAGGCTACTGTTGATTGTTTTCATGGAGTGGTGAGACTTTGCCCCGATTCGGGTGAGAAGTGGGATTTCTAAGGTGCTGATTCGCGTTCGAAGATTCCACTGGTGTCTGCCATGGAGATGTTTAGCCTGTTGTCGCTGGATAATGCTGGATTTATGATCTATGCACTAGACGTTTCCCAAGAGACGCGATTGGAGTTGAGTGATATTCCGATTGTCCGAGAGTTTCCTGATGTGTTTCCAAACGAGATTCCTGGATTCCCTCCGAGACGTGAGATCGACTTCAGTATCGAGTTGGTGCCTGGTATAGCCCCGATTTCTAGAGCTCCGTATCGGTTGGCGCCAGCAGAGTTGAAAGAACTCAAGGATCAGTTGAGAGATCTCTTGGAGAAAGGCTTCATTCGACCGAGTATGTTGCCTTGGGGAGCTTCACTTCTGTTTGTGAAGAGAAAGATGGATCTATGAGGATGTGCGTTGATTTTCGGCAGTTGACAAAAGCGACGGTGAAGACAAGTATCCTTTGCCGAGGATTGATGACTGTTCGATCAGTTGCAAGGATCGGTCTGTTGCCTTGGGGAGCTTCACTTCTGTTTGTGAAGAAGAAAGATGGATCTATGAGGATGTGCGTTGATTTTCGGCAGTTGAACAAAGCGACGGTGAAGAACAAGTATCCTTTGCCGAGGATTGATGACTTGTTCGATCAGTTGCAAGGATCGGTCGTGTACTCGAAGATTGATTTGCGCTCTGGCTATCACCAGTTGCGGATTAGAGACGCTGATGTGGCAAAGACAGTTTTTCGGACAAGATATGGGCATTAGGAGTTTCTTGTGATGCCGTTTGGGTTGACGAATGCCCCAGCTGTTTTCATGGATTTGATGAATCGCGTCTTTAGCGAGCACATCGATCGGTTCGTGATTGTCTTCATAGATGACATTCTTGGTGTATTCGAAGAGTGTGAGAGAGCATAAGGAGCATCTGAGATTGGTGTTGCAGAGATTGAGAGACTCGCAGTTGTATGCCAAGTTCAGCAAGTGTGAATTTTGGCTAGATCGAATTATCTTTTTGGGTCATGTGATTTCAGCGCAAGGTATTTCTGTGGATCCGTGTAAGGTCGAAGCAGTTCTTAACTGGGAGAGACCTAGGAATTTTTCCGAGATCCATAGTTTCTTGGGCTTAGCTGGCTATTATAGGCGTTTCATCGAGAAGTTCTCTTCGATAGCCAGGCCGATGACTCAGTTGACTCAGAAGGATAGGAAGTTAGTTTGGACTGACGAGTGCGAATCTAGTTTTCAGACGTTGAAGGAGAAGTTGACTACTTCTCCTGTGTTGGCTCTACCGTCTGGATCTGGAGGATTTTTGGTATGCTCTGATGCATCTCTGAGTGGTTTGGGATGTTTTCTGATGCAGAACGGGTACGTGATTGCTTATGCGTCTCGACAGTTGAAGCCCCACGAGATGAGGTACCCCGTCCATGATTTAGAATTGGCTGCGATAGTGTTTGCCTTGAAGATTTGGCGTCACTATCTGTATGGTGAAGAGTTTGTGGTGTATACCGACCACAAGAGTCTGAAGTATATCTTCACGCAGCCGGATTTGAATATGAGGCAACGTCGTTGGATGGAGTTGCTCAAAGACTTTGATTGCGAGATTCAGTATCAGCCTGGGCAGATGAACTTAGTAGCCGATGCTTTGAGTAGGAAAGCCCAACCTGCGATGCTAACATCTTTGAGTGTCTCGAGCATCTACGAGCAGTTGAGTACTTTTGGTTGGAGATTCCAGCCAGGTGATCAGTACTTCTTGGTTTCTTCGATCCAGGTAGAACCGCAGATTGTGATTGACATCAGAGAGGCGTAGAGGACTGATCCGTATATTCATGAATTGAAGATTAAAGCCCGAAGTGGTCAGTCTGATGATTTTTCTGTTGCTTCTGATGGATGTTTGAGATTTTGAGGGAGATTGGTGGTTCCGAACCTGATTGACTTGAAAGAGACCATTCTGAATGAAGCGCATTGTAGTCAGTACAGTGTGCATCCGGGCGAGAGAAAGATGTACCATGCCTTGAAGTCTCACTTCTGGTGGGCAGGTATGAAGAGCGACATTTTTGGTTTTGTTGCCAGATGTTTGAATTTCCAACAGGTCAAGGCTGAGAGGATGAGACCTGGTGGATTGCTTCAGAGTTTAGAAGTGCCTCAGTGGAATTGGGAGCACATCGCCATGGATTTTGTGACTCGTCTACCTCGATCGAGTAGGGGATGCGATGCGATTTGGGTGGTGATTGATCGACTTTCGAAGTCAGCCCATTTCATTCCCTATGATGTGAGGTTTTCGATGAAGAAAATGGCGAAGTTGTACATCGACCATGTGGTTAGATTGCATGGAGTGCCTGTTTCGATAGTGTCCGATAGAGATCCCAGATTCACATCTCGATTTTGGAAGAGTTTGCAGGCATCGATGGGTTCGAGATTGGCTATGAGTACAGCCTATCACTCACAGACAGATGGTCAGTCTGAGAGGACCATTCAGACTTTAGAGGATATGCTTCGGGCAGTTGTGATGGATTTGAGTGGTGGCTGGTAGGATTCCTTGTCCTTAGTCGAGTTTTCGTATAACAACAGCTACCAAGTGACCATTGGAATGGCTCCATTTGAAGCGTTGTATGGTCGTAAGTGTAGATCTCCGATCTGTTGGGAAGAAGTTGGTGAGAAACAGCTTTCTACCCCCGAGTTTGTGCAGCATATGAAAGATCAGATTGAGTTGATTCGGAGTAGGATGAAAGCTGCTCAAGATAGACATGCGAGCTATGCTAACCGAAGACACAGACCTTTAGAATTTGAGGTTGGCAATCGTGTGTTCCTCAAGATTTCTCCTTTCAAGAGTGTTATGAGATTCAGATTTAAAGGCAAATTAGCTCCTAGATTCGTTGGTCCCTTTGAGATTATTGAGCGAATTGGACGATTGGCTTATAGTTTGAAGCTGCCTGATGAGTTAGCAGCGATACATGATGTTTTTCATGTGTCAACGTTGTGAAAGTATGAGCCAGATCCGTCCCATGTTTTGAGAACTGACGAAGTTGGGCTGGATTCTGCCTTGAACTATGTGGAATATCCAGTGTAGATTCTGGATAGGAAGGAGAAGCAGTTGAGGAATAAAGTGATTCCGTTGGTGATGGTCCAATGGAATAAACATGGCCGAGAAGAAGCTACCTGGGAAGTGGAAGAGAAGATGAGACAAGAATGGCCTCATCTATTTGAGCTGTGACAGCAGTCGAATTCCAGGTAATTTATGATTTTGCTTCGAGTTTGGGTTGTTGTTGTGATTGGTTTGAGTATTTTGATTGATTTTCCCTGTGTTTGCCTTTGATTTCGAGGAGGAAATCTCTTAATGTGGGGAAATGTGAGGAATCAGATTTTAGAATAGTGATTAATATGATTTGTTGAAGGATTAGTCACGAGAATTTGTAATTTCGAATTTCAGACTTTAGGATTGTTGGTGAAGTCTGGTTTGAGGTTATCAGATTTCTCCGGGAATTGTTTAGTTTTGAGTCACTGGTCTTTAGGGTAAAATCAGTTTGGAATTTGGAGTCGAATTGATGAATTTGTGATAGAAATATGATTCCAGTATTGTTTAGATGTGAACATGCAGTTGTAGTGCTAGCGGGTGAGGTCTGATTAGTCGTTGGTGGCACGGGAGTAATGCGTCGTCGTTTCGCAGAAATTCAGATGTCTCGCTAGTGGGAGAAATCTGGTCAGTAGGCAGTAGCGCATTTCAGACGTCAACGCGGGTCAACGGTACTGTAGCGAGCGAAGCAGTTGTGGTGGCTGAGATCTGTTAGAGCGCGGATGTGATCAGAAGTCACGTGTTGGTCAACCCAACTGAGTTGACTGCTGGTGTTGTAGCGCAAATCAGCTGTTGCTATTACAAGAGATATGTTTCAGCTGTGGGTGAACGTTGGCAGATGTGAGCGTAAAGGATCAGCTGTGAGATAGCGCGACGTCGTTTGAGTTAGTTAGCGGGGACTCTGATGCGGCGTCGTTTGATAACATGTTAGAAGCGCAACGTCTGAATTGTATCAGCTGAGACAGTAGCGAGAGTAAATTTTAGATTTAGCCGTGAAACTTTTGCCTTAGCGAGAGATTCCATCAGTACGAGAATCTGAATTGATGAGAACAGTAGCGAATTGAGGATTTATATACCAAGTGCTGATTTACACTTAGCGTATTTTTGACCCGATATTTCTTATCCTCATCTTTGAAACCCTCATTCGGTACTGTTCACCGTAGCCTATTTCTCTGAATTTCCATCATTTCCCGCCGCCGTTTGGAACGAGATTGGTGGCGCTGGGTTTCTTTTGAGTTTCTCTTTAGATTTATACTAGCCAGGAGGTCTGAATCGACGTTGTATAGAAGCTCTAATTAGCTGGTGTTCGAGGATTTCTTGAGAAATCTGATCCGTTAGTTCTTCAGCTCTTTTTGAGCTTTTGGGTTTGAGGTTCAGGATAGCTTCTGCCTTGATTAGCAAAACCAGGAGGAAGCTGGTTTGATTAGGCTGAGTTCTGCTGTGCCTTTGAGAAATCTTTTGAGGTAGATTGAAGCTGTGAGGTACAAATTGAGCAGCTGTAAACAGCTTTGAGCATGAACATGTGTATATTTCTGGTTATGGAATCTGCGTGAGTTGATGGCTGGGTTTACGTGAGCACATTTTTCCTTGTATGGTTTATTGATGTTCTGTTTCACGTAATGATATTTTATGCATTTAGAATTGATTATCGAATGGCATTCATGCATACATATTGAGCCTTTTGATTTGTTGATGACCTGATTGAGATAGAGCCATGTTGTGACCGGCAGACAGATGTGTCGTGCCTGAAAGGTCCAGTACTATCATCGGAGTGGTGACCGACTGGGTAGTCGTGTCTGAATACCACCGAGATGTGATATAGGCTGACGGGCCTCGATAATCACGGACTGATGATTTCCCCGGTTGATACACCGTGCGTGGTATAGAGGCTCGCTTGAGATGATTTTCCAGTTGACACGCTGGTCTAGATATCCTGTTCTTTGACAGCCTCATGCATTTCATAACTTGATTTATAGCATGTTGCATGATTTGCTGTTTATATATGGCTCTTCGTACTGAGGCTTGACCTCGTATTTGTTTTCCTGCTTTTGTGTTTCCTGGGTCTGTGTTGTCCATTTGCAGGATCTTCAGGTAACCAGGCTGGACAGAGTGGAGTGCCAGCTGGTCGATCCCCATTCCCTTGAGTCCCAGTTATTATTGTAATGTATTGAGCCAGGGGATGTCCTAAGCCTTTATGTATTTTGGGGATCGCTGTTGTTGATATTTGATGTTGCCTGTTATTGCACGTGTTTTGATTTGACCTCGTATTGTTTTCCTTGCTTTTGTGTTTCCTGGGTCTGTGTTGTCCATTTGCAGGATCTTCAGGTAACCAGGCTGGACAGAGTGGAGTGCCAGCTGGTCGATCCCCATTCCCTTGAGTCCCAGTTATTATTGTAATGTATTGAGCCAGGGGATGTCCTAAGCCTTTATGTATTTTGGGGATCGCTGTTGTTGATATTTGATGTTGCCTGTTATTGCACGTGTTTTGATTTAACTCGTATTTTGATTACGGATATTTTGAATGACGATTTGAGTTCAGGCCCAAATTATTTCGAAAATTTTTAAGTCCTATTTTACGCTTCCGTGATTATGTGCTTAATTGTGCTGTAATATTTGTTGATTAGCATGGGGCCTGACAAATCATCACCTGAGCAGGTCATAGGTAATGTAACTTCTCCTATTCGCACACGAGGCCAGCTTATGCATGAGTATTTCAATTTATCATTCATTTCTCATATAGAACCTAAGCTGATAAAATAATCCTTAGCAGACTCAAGGTGGATAGATGCTATGCAAGATGAACTTAGCCAATTTAAGAGAAACAATGTATGGCAGTTAGTTCATCGACCTACTAATCATTCAGTGATAGGAACTAAATGGGTCTTCAGGAACAAACTGAATGAGGATGGTGTTGTTATTAGAAACAATGCTAGACTTTGAAGAAATAGACTTTGATGAAACCTTCGCTCCTGTAGCCAGATTAGAGGCCATCCGCATGTTTCTTGCATATGCTGCATTCAAAGACTTCAAAGTCTTTCAGATGGATGTAAAGAGTGCCTTTCTAAATGGCATCTTGATCGAGGAAGTGTATGTTGTGCAACCTCCTGGCTTCGTAAATCATACATATCCAGATCACGTTTATAAACTGGATAAGGCTCTATATAGGTTGAAGCAAGCACCCAGAACTTGGTATGAAACACTTTTAAAATTTCTTATTGATCATGTTTTTATAATAGGCACAGTTGATAAGACCTTATCTAAATTTGTGAAAAATGATATCATGTTCTTTTGGTGCAAATATATGTTGATTATATTATTTTTGAGTCAACTAACCCCAAATTGTGCCAGAAGTTTTCTAAATTGATGCAGGAAAAATTCGAGATGAGCATGATGGGAGAGTTGACATTCTTTCTAGGCTTACAAGTAAGACAGCTTGAGAATGGAGTATTCATCAATCAAGCTAAGTATACGAAGGAACTGCTGAAAAAGTTTGGAATGGAAAATAGTTCAGCAGTAGCTACCCCAATGAGTGCTTCAATCAAACTTGACAAAGTTGAAGCTGGAACTGCAATTGAGGTATCTTTATATCGTGGTATTATTGGCTCACTGTTTTACTTAACTGCTAGCAGATCAGACATCATGTTTAGTTGTCTGTATGTGTGCTAGATTCCAAGCTGAGCCTAAACATTTGATGCAGGAAAAATTCGAGATGAGCATGATGGGAGAGTTGACATTCTTTCTAGGCTTACAAGTAAGACAGCTTGAGAATGGAGTATTCATCAATCAAGCTAAGTATACGAAGGAACTGCTGAAAAAGTTTGGAATGGAAAATAGTTCAGCAGTAGCTACCCCAATGAGTGCTTCAATCAAACTTGACAAAGTTGAAGCTGGAACTGCAATTGAGGTATCTTTATATCGTGGTATTATTGGCTCACTGTTTTACTTAACTGCTAGCAGATCAGACATCATGTTTGTTGTCTGTATGTGTGCTAGATTCCAAGCTGAGCCTAAACAATCTCATTATATTGCAGTTAAGCAAATATTAAAATATCTTCAAGGAACTTCCAATGTGGGTCTTTGGTATACCAAAGACTCCATTTTTCAACTAATTGGTTATAGTGATGCAGATTACGCAGGTTGTAGAATTTATAGGCGAAGCACAAGTGGTACTTGTCACTTTTTTTGGGAGATCGGCTGATTTCTTGGTTTAGTAAGAAGCAGACATCGATCTACGCCCACAGCTGAAGTAGAGTATCTAGCAGCTGGAAGCTGCTGTGCTCAGATCTTATGGATTCAACATCAGCTTAAATATTACGGCATTGATGCTTCTGAAGCTCCTATTTTCTGTGACAATACCAGTGCAATAGCCATTACACAGAATCCTGTGCTGCATTCCAGAACAAAGCACATCGATATCAGGCACTTCATAAGAGATCACGTGCTTAAGAAAGACGTCCGGCTAGAGTATGTGTCAACAGATCAGCAAGTTGCTGATATTTTCATGAAACCTCTACCAGATGCTAAGTTTTCGTATTTTCGAAATATCCTTGGTCTCTTAGAATTGCCATAATCTAATTTCTGCGCGAAACATTGTAGGTTGAACAGTTTTAGTGACCTACAACTTTGGTATGTTCTATATATAGCCTGATGCGGAGTTATATCCATTGGACACAAAATTGTAGCCGTTTGAAAAGTCTTCCGACACTGTTGTACTTTTCATCCTTTGCGTTGCAGGCTTTTCTTTACTTTAAGCACAGTTCTGAGAAGACAATACAAGAAAATCGATTTGAATACTGAAAATCATTTGTCGTATAGTCTTGTATTCAAATCGCTTTGCTCGTAGATTTGATAGCATCTGTCATGCTATTCGGACTGGTTTGACCTTAACCAGCTTGCCAGCTTATATCCCTTCTGGTTTGCACCAAGCTTGTATTTGCTTTGTGCTTGTTGCTTCATCAAGCTGTTCAAAGCTCTCTTCTTCTCTTCTGCTCTTGTTAGCAACTTCTCTTGAGCAACTTTTCTAATTTGCTCTTGTCATCTGCTCTTGAACTCAGCTGCTCTTATTTTTTTCTTTCTTTATCTTGAGCTGCTTCGAGCCAGCTTGTTCTTTACACTAAGCAGGTTGCTTCGCTGAGCTGGTTTCTCAGATGGTTTACTTCCCAGCTAGTTGCTTCTTTCACTACAGCAGCCTTCGGTTTTCCCATCATAAGCATCCAGCTGCTGAGATCCCTGATCAGGTTTTATCTTCACTGATCTGGTTTACCAGCTCGGCTCTTTTCTTCTCCTCAAGAGCCACAGTGTTACTTGATTGTCCTCTTGATCCATTCAGACACCTCATCCGAACCATCAGCAAGCACATTGTTAATCCACTGGTTGATTGAGCCAGTTCTTCGAGGATACTTTAAATCATATCCACGTAGAGCTGCAATCCAGCACCAGAAATTGTACAATAATCAGTCCTGATTCATATGATGAACTGATAATTGTTGCTCTTAGTGATCTGACCTGCACTTGATCAGGTCAGATCACTTACTTGTCTATTCATCGGCACTTGAACATTGTACTGTACGCTGCACTTGATCTGCGCTTGAACATTTCTGCTCTTTACTTACTGCACTTGATCACTGCTCTTCCATTTCACCAAGCTGGTGAACGGGCTTGGTGTCTTCTGCGACCTGGTAAAAACAGTGATGTTTCAGTTCGGGCGTCCCCTCACTGTTTCAGCAAATATATCTTCAATCGAACCAGCTTAGGCATCCCCTTACTGTTCCAGTTTGGATATCTCCCTGCCTCTTAAATCAAGTGCACTGCACACGCATGTAAACCGTTAGTAGAATAATAACAGATTTTGTGTTAATCAAAATTCATATTCTGATCTGTAAACACAGATCCAACAGAGTTACAACAGCATATTAGAATAGATAAGAACTTGAACAGATTATAGAGAAGCAGCAAATCAGCTTAGACGAACAGCCCACAGATTAGAGAGAAGCATATCAGCTTAGACGAACAGCTCACAGATTAGAGAGAGAATATCATCTGTTTGTCTAAGCTTATCCGCTTAGACGAACAACTCACAAGTAGAGAGAAATGAGATCTTATGTCAATATTGAAATATTGAAATATTTAGTGTGGATAGTTATACGTTCTGACATGTAAGCTGCAAGGCCATAATTCAACCTACTAAATTGATCCAATTTGATATTTGATATAATAAATTCTCAATCTGTCACCTAGTGAACAAGTTTTAACTCATTTCAAATATTGAAACATCTTCGCTAGGTATGAGCTGATCTTATTGTCCTCTGCTGAGGGTGCGCGATCTGTGTGCGCGAGAGGTGATTTGTGCACGAGAGCTGATTTGTGCGCGAGAGCTAAATAAAGAGTAACCAATAATAACAACATCAAATTCAAACAATGTTCATGCTCTAAATAATTAAAAATTCACCTTTTCATGTATGGCCAAATCATATTTTAAAATATATGAACTCAAACTCATATTCTGTTTCATAAGAAATTTACATTACATGACCAACTCAAACGTGGGATCTGTTTCAAGTATTCACATATGTCGGAAAAACAATTAATCTGCTTCTCTCTACTCGGTGAGCTATTCTTCTAAGCTGATATGCTTCTCTCTAATCTATGAGTTGTTCGTATAAGCTGATCTGCTTCTCTCTAATCTATGAGCTATTCTTCTAAGCTGATCTGCTTCTCTCTAATCTATGAGCTATTCGTCTAAGTTGATATGCTTCTCTCTAATCTGTGATGTTGGATTTGGAAATAGATATGACATGATTTTGATGAACGCAAAACTTTTTGTGTTGCGTACTGATGAATTTACTTGAGTGTGCAGGTCAGATCTGAAGATCAGCTCAGCTTAGTAGTGAACAGATCAGAGCTGATTGGCAATCATGAAGAGCTGAGCTCAGTTTAGAAGTGCGAAAGAGAATTAGGTCTGGATATCAGATCAGAATGGAGCTTCGCTATTATTGAGATCAGCTCAGGGCTTTCAGCTAAGAAGAGCAGGTCATATTAGAGTTTCGCATCGAGCATTTCAGCTTAGACAAGATCTGCTTAGAGTTAAACTTACAATTTAGATTAGAACAAATCAGATCAGATAAATCAGACCAGAGTGAATAGCTTAGAGAAGAGCAAAGTAGATGAGATCAGATCAACTCATATTGAACTGAAGAGATCAGATTAGGCGATCATCTCAGATACAGATCAGCTCAGAAGATATTAGCTTAAAAGCGTAGATGAGCTGAGAGCATATACTGAGAGAAGAAAGGACTGGGGCATCGATTAGATCAGCTGAGAGACCATCTCGGACATATCAACTTAGAGCGAGAAGTGCAGATCAGGCTACAAGCTCAGATGTTTGAACAAGATCAAATCAGTACTAAATCAGGAAAAGGTTCAAAATGATTTGTTCAAGTAAAACAAAACACCAAAATCAGTTATATACGAATCAGCGTGGTGCTACCGTGACAGGGGACATGGTCACCTGAATAGTACTGTGAAGATTACAAGGCCAGTACAACTATTTAGTGCTCATTTAGACTTTGGTTTTATTCGGATATTTCTGAGCCGATCTGCTTCTCTCTAATCTGTGGGCTATTCGTCTAAGATAATTTGATGCTTCTATCTAATCTGTTCAAGTTCTTATCTATTCTAATCTGCTCTTGTAATCCTATACTGATATATTTTCTAAGCTGATCTCCTGAGCCGATACCTTCTCTAAGCTGGTTTCTTCTATGCTGATCTTTGTTGTAAGCTGGATCAGCTTGGATGTCGTCTGCTGGATCAGATTGGGCGTCCCCTACTGGATCAGCTTGGACATCTTCTCAATTGAACTCGGTTTTTCGCTTCTCAACTTGACTCTAATCTGATCTGTATCAGCTTAGCCTGCATACTCAATTAAATCGTTAGAAATAAATACATAAACTTTGTTTTAAGCAAAATCAAGATTTGATCTGTGTAACAGATCTAACATAAACCAATCCAATTTAAAATACATATGCAACAAAAACGGATAAGAGAATCGACATTAACTAAAAAAAAAAGTAGTATTTTTCTCATACTCTCGTCGATATCACAAGCAGTACTTTGTTATACTTTAATAAGAAAATTACATTACATGACCAACGCAAAGCGTGGGATCTGTTAAGCAGCCATGACGAACCATAATTTGGAAACAGAGATATACTTTGGGTTACCGACGATGGTGGCGAAGACCCGATGAGTGGTGTGGATCGTCTGTCAAATTTCATCACTCGATCTAGATTTAAATGGGAGTGGATTGTCGAGAAGGATTGTTGAAAGCTTTCCTGAGAAGCTTCTTGCTTCTTTGATGTGGCGGAGAAAAAAAAAAGAGAAGCTAACAAAAAGAATAAAAAATGACATGTCAGCACGTCGCTCACAATGATATATATATATATATATATATATATATATATATATTCACTTTCAAGAGATGTATGCTTGTAACTACAAACTAATATTCGGTTTAGAAAAACTGTTAATTCGTATAGAAGCTTTACGTGCGCTTATCATTTTGCCGGGGTCAGCGAATGCAGTTTGTCCTCCTATGGTCCAAATAATGATTTTTTACTGTTCTACTTAAAATCACATTTTTATTCAAATATATTTATGTATCTCAACAAAAAAATAAATATCGTTAACTGAAAAATTGTACAAACAAATAAATAATAGTAATAAATCTCGATGTATATAGGAAATAAAATAGTAGCCAGAGGATATGGATAAGTTTTATAAATGGATATTGAGAATCGAACAGAATCCACTTTTATTGTAATCTGCTCGCAAATGCAAAAAAGAAATGTGTTTCCCATTTTACTCACTTTTTTTTCTTCTTTCCCACCTTTTAAGATAAAAGCTGATTTGCACCGTGGAATATTCTCCACTTAGCAAGGTTTTTGGTGGTTCATGCACTATTATATCAAAACCTAGTTTAAACTTTTGCATCGATGTAAGTGTATGTGCATATATTCGATTACACCGTTTGTCTCATAGCATATTATCAAAAGTTATATCGTAATCTCATATTTCATGTTTGGTTAGAGTATTTTATCTCATATCAATCAAATCATTACCATTTTAAATTAATCAAGTCTTTAATTATCTATCATCGAATCTTTAATATAAAGTTACAATATTATATCTCATCTTCTTTTTATTATATTTATTAATTTTACAAAGGTTAAAATGCAAGTTTACCCTTTATCCCAAATTTAATCACTCAAACCAAATATATTACTCTTGTAAAACATTATTCTTTATTCAACTCAATATTTTTATATTCACATCATTTATTATAATTATATCATATTATATCTATACAGCGAGACAAACGTTACCTATATATGCATACATATATAATACTCCAACAAAAATATTAATATAGAAAAAAACCTATAATTTAATGTAAAAAACGTGCAGGTTAGTGGAGTAAAACTATGGATTAACCGATAATTGAGAATGTACAAAATGTGTACTGGGAGCTTTTCTATATATTTGGTATAAGATACTGTTCAATTCTATATATATATTTTTTATTAACATATGATATATTGACTACTCAAGTAAATTTCATCGCATAACAAAAATTGAATTAATTTCAAATAAAGATAAGCAAGAATAGGAACATACTTAACTAAATATTCCTAGTAATACTTGTAATTTCAGAGAATTGATAATTTAGAATATTGGTGGACTATAGATTTTATAAAGGTATTCCAAAAAATTATTATCTTCTTGATTTATAAAATATTGAGACTAGAACACGGTGGTTAGGAAAAAATATTATTTTAGAGACTTTATCAATTTATGGTATATTAATTTAGAGGGGTTTTACCGTATATGGAAGAGAATTTTTTAAATTTCCACCGTTCATTACCTTTAGGCATGATTTTCTTATTTTGGAAATTATATTTTTGGTCCTATGGTTTGAATATGTTCTTTTTTTATATATTATTAATTCACGATCTTGGTCCATTAATTTTTTTTAAATTTTAGTCAGTTTTAAAATTTTTTGTTATGTTTGTTTCAATTTTAGTCAAATTTAAACTAAATTAGTGATATGAAATTGAACATATCATCATTTTCAGTGTCACGTAACGTTTTTTCTATGTCTTTTTATTGAAACACATCTTACTATGTTGGGTATAATGAAACTACCATAAGTTTCACTCTCATATTTTGTAACACTATTGAATTTTCCATTTCTTATGAATTGTTTTAATTACAATCCCGTTTAAAAAGAAGCGATTTTTTTTGTTTTTTTGGAATTCAAGAGAAACGATTTTCAATGTGCAACAGTTTGGATTTTTTCCTTGGATCCATCGAATTAATGGACATATTGAGCAAAAACTATTATTTTATAAATCTAAGTTATTCATTAAGCAGGAGCTCATAATATTTTTTTCATTCTCTAAGGCCATCTCCAACCCATTGCACCATCTTAGCGTAACACTAACTTCAAAATGGTGTAATTTGTATACTAAATATAAAAGTCATCTCCAACCAATCAACTTCAAATTCAACACTAAAAGGAATATTCCCGAAATATTCTATAATATTTTATTTATTACAAATAATATTTATTTCACAACATAAATTTTAACATATTAAATAAAAAAAATAGATTAATATTATATTTTTTCCATTTATTATCTAAGGCAACGCTATCTCAAGCTATCTCAACAGTGTTGCACCAAACACTGTTCACCAACACTAAGATAGAGTTAAGTTTGCCGCTGGATTGGTGTGGATTTTTTAACACCAATTTAGTGTATTACTCCAATTTGAAGTCCCATTGGAGATGCTCTAACAAATCTTAGTCCCTTTCTATGATTATCAATTGAATTCACGAGATAACTAATATAGGTCTAGTGGTCCCTTCAAATATGGTGGCTAGGCTTATAGATCTGTAAAAGTGTTTTCTTGGTGGTTGGTTATTAGGGGAATAACATTGAAAGAGTCAATGTAGGTCAAAACGGGGGATTTCCTTGGACCATTTTGAGTTTTGGGCTAATTTCATTAAGATTAAAAAAGAATTACGTGCGTTGATTGTATATTTGTATACACATAAAATAAAAGTTCTTGAATGGTATTTTGTTGTGTCAAAGTAACTTCTATGAGAAAGATTTAGAGATTTTATTACAATCAGGAACTTCGGATAGTTTTACAATCTACTAAAGTAATTTTTTAAGTAAATTTATAATAAAATTTGGGATTAAGTACACATTTTGTGCAATTAGGATAGTGTTCTCTGTATTTCTTATCGCGTTGCAATAAGATACAGATAATGGAGTCTATAGATAAGACGAAAATTATTCGTCTGAACTTTTATTGATTTACTAATCCAACAAATTAAAATCTAGGTAGTTTTAATCGTAATATGTAGAAAATAAGTATAAATCCTCTCTTGTTAAAATTTAGTGAACCAAACTGCTCAACAAAATCAAAATGTATTTGAATTGATAATATATATCTGCGTAAAACCAAGAACATATGAGACATTAGTTATTATTATTATAGAACAAGATTCCCCCTAAAGTCCAGCAAAAAGCAGCCATCATTATAGCTAGCAATCATCCTGTTTCCTCCCCACTCTTTCTTCTGCTTAATTTCCCCAGAAAAAAAAAAGAGGAAGAGCTCACATGCTCTAAATCACACAGACACCAACGTTGGTATGTGTGTGCGTTCTCTTTTTCAATTATATGATGAAACCCCACCCTACACTGTGTGCAGATGCACCTATAAGCTACAGCTATGCTCCCCCCAAACACTCTAAACCATTTCTCTGCTTCAGTTTCATGCATATGTGTGTGTGTGTGTGTGTGTTATGAAATTACGTCGACGCCCTTGTGTAGCTTCCTCTGACGATTTTGCATTAATGTGCTTTACTCCATCAAGAAAAGAAATGGGACTTAATCGATATAGTGTATGTTTATGCGTACATACATACAATATATATAATATATAAAATATAGCCTGCAGAAATCCCTGCAAGAATCTCCAAGGTTTCATTGAAAGTTATATTAAAAACTACAATCATACTTCCAGATCAAACTTCATTTCCAAAACCCCCGAAAAGAATTCAATAATAGCCATTCAAAATCTTTAAAATATAATGCAAATATATAAATACATGTATAGGTGGTAACTTTTATGTTGTCTGTATATGCAGAGTTGTGATACCCTTATCGGAATAATGAACAGAAATCACATCATTGTAAAATGTTTTTGTTCCACGTGATCAAGTTGTGCCATCTGACACCATACTTTCACCAAAATCATCCCCTTAATCCCTTCATCATACCCTACGTTGAATCGCAGAAATTTCACTTAAAAACGTTCATTTTTCCAGCTTACAACTATCAGGAATTGGACGAATAGATGCAAGGATTCAAGAAAATCAGCATACAGAAAAACCCATTTGACAGGATTGCATCAGTATTCTGTAATGGTGAAAAAAGCAATGGAATATATTTATATGTATAGATTTAGTTAAGTTACCTGGTATTCAAGCGGAACTCAATGTATTTCTTTTTCAAGTAAAGAAAAAACCATAATATAAATTCAAATATATATATCTATATACATGTATGAAGTGGGAATATGCTTGGCTCCTCATACGCCATCCACGGAGGGCCACCGGCTCTCCGGTGGGTTCTGCGAATGGCATACAGGGAGCCAGGCATATATACATACACGTGTATATATGTTTGTATGTGTGTAACTATCATTTACATGCAAAATGCGAATGGGAGATCTGCAAACCCTAGGATTTGCCGCACATTTGATTCGGAACAAAGAGGAAGATAGAACAGTGGAGGTATTGAAAGGAGAGGAAGTGTGAAATAGGGGATGGAGTATTACGCATAGTATAAAATATGCAAATCTTGGTGTTAAAAAGGTAGGAGATTTAGAGGATCGAAATGGGTCCAAATTGAACCAAGATTTGCAAAACAAGATCAACCCCACAAAACCATTTAAATTTTTTTTTAAAAAAAAAAACGAAAAAAAGGAAGAAGAAGACTTTCCATAAAGCAAGAGATAAACATAGAAAAATCACAAACAAGAAAGAGAGAGAGAGACAGTACCATTTGAAGGCCATTAGAAGAGGCAAAAAACAAGCATGGCCTGTAAAAACCAGTGGCTCAACACAAGAAAAGGGGGCTCCTATTTTCTTGTGGGGTTTTGGTGTGAGTGAAAGGAGAGATTTGTGGGGTTATTTGGAATTCAATCGCAAATTTTGCCACTAAATATAGACACACGTAGTGAGAGGACCCGAGGGGGTGGGGTTGGGGGGGTGGGGGTTCGGGGGCGGAAGGGTTATGGGGTGTGTGGAAGAATAGGGTTATGTTTTAGTGTCCACTCAAATTTCCTAAGTTCGGGTTTGAAATCTACTTTTTCTGAGTCGTAAAGCGAAGGTTGCTTTTTCTCTTCTGAACCAGCTTTGTCTTCAAGTGTTTGGACTACATGGATTCCTCATCCCTTCACACACCAGTATTTCTCACCCATATTTTCAATTATATAAATATTGTGTTAAAAAGTGAAAGGAAATAGAAAAGAAGAGAGAAAAGGAAAGAAATTATAAAAAAATAATCATTATTAATTTCCTTTAACTTTCTTTTTTCGTCCATGATCCCACTTGTACTCATGGCTTCGGAAATTTAATGGAAAAAAAAGATATGGTTCTAACGAGGTAATGCAATACGAAGGTAACTTTATTTATATAAACCATTTTCAAAGTTTTCTTTTTATTTTATGTAGTGAAGAAGTTTATTATAATTAGATCTCGATTATAAATTTGAAATTTTGATATCCAATACGTGTACTTATCCGCAATTCTTTTCCCGTTTAATTACTATGAGCATCGACCCATTGCCTTATTAAATGCATGCTCCCCCGACTTGGGATCTACCTTGTTAATTTATTGATATCAATGTGTTTCATGTCTTTCTTATAAGTGAAAATGATAAAGTATGGGCGATTAATTAATAATTAATCAAGATAAGTGGAAATAAAAAAGGGAGAAATCTCGAGAATATCCTTAATGTGAACTTTGGAAATATTTTCTCTATTTATTAGCAATTGTTTCTATAAATGAAAGATCGGGTTTCTAAATTTGCAACCGTTCTTGTTTGATCCTAGAAGAAACAGCAATTTTGGTCATGTACAACTTCATATCCGTGATTTTGGACATCTGATATTTTCACAACTTGAATTTTTTTTTATCTTTATCTAGAAAGCTAATTATATTATGAAAATACTATTTATCCATACACATCGGTTTTCTCTCCCCTGTAAATTAAAATGGCCATAAAAAATATTGATGTCGAATTGAAATTGTATATACATGTATCGCTTGTCAGGAATCAAGATCATTATATGAACAGAAAACGAAGGGAGGGAAGATTCCGAGAAAGGGAATACAAACATGACGATGATCGAAATCATGTGTGAAGAAATTTGAAAAATTTGAGGCATTTGAGTGTAAATTTGGTGGCAAGAAAAGGATTGGGTATGAATTGGAGGAGGGCCAGATTGCCCGAAATGTGCATGGCAAGGGATGAAGACTTTAGTGTGTAACACGTCTAAACCTTAATTATTTGTTGTTCCTTTGAATTGTCAATTTCTTTCGAGAATCTTTTTCTGTCAAAATTTAAAAGCCCACCAATCGGATTATTCCTAGGGTTCCCATCAATTACATCTTTGCTTGCTCAGGTATATAAATATAGATCATCATATCATCTCTTCCACATCTTGGCCATATTAGGCTTTTAAATAATTAATTATGAAATTATGACTAAAAACATAATAATAACATCAAGAATAATAGCAATAGTAGTATTGGTCCTTTTTGTTCGTCAAACTTTAATCTTACTGTGATGGATTTGTTTCTTTTGTGATAGTAATGCATATAAGAAAAACAACTAAACTTTGAATTCGACTAACTAGATGAGTAGTATCAAGATCATATACCTGCTTATAAGATCAAATCTCCTATTTTCTCTAAAAGAAACCGAAACAATAGAGATGGTTCTTCTTCTCATAGAAGAATTCGTATATAGCCTGTGAGATAGAATTAGGATTTATTTTGATTTGTAGGAAAAAAAACATTTTGGTTTATTAACGTGTTAAATTTTGGTTTCACAGTATTAAGTATTTAAAGTCTACTCCTATTGTAGTAACTTAGGCTCCGTTTGGATAATCTTTTTAAAATCGTTTTTAGTATTTTTAGAGTTAAAAAAAAAACTTAAAATATGTATTCTGATAAGATTTTATAAAAGGTTTTTGTTTGATATTTTTAATAAACTGATTTTGAAGTATATTTTTTAAAGAACAAGTTAAAGGTGTTTTTTGATGTTTTTAGAATACAAAATATATCTAAAATATATATGAAGGATCAATTAAATTTTTTTGTTAGATTAATTTTTAGAATGCTCTTTAAATACTAGTTTATAACTATACATCATTTTCTAAAATAATTGTCCAAACATGTTGTTTGATTTAAAATTATTTTTATAAAATAGTTGTCCAAACACATAATTAATATTAAAACAACTTTCAAAACGTTTCGTAAAAATTTGTTAAAAAATTTTTTATAAAAAAGTTCAAAAAATTATTTGAAACCCTAGTGTTTTTTAGACCATTCTATCATGCAACTTGGTAGGCCAAGCAATAATAATAGGTGTTAGCCATTCAGTTAAGGATTTTGGATGGTTCCAAACTGGGTGCCGTGAGCTCTCACACAGCTCTAGCACCGAAACTTTGGAAAAAACACAGATTACGTGCAGTTAAAAATTTTATTTGAAAAATAGCACGTAAAAACCGAAGGAAGATCATGCCTAAGCTGGTCCAGCATGCAGCACAGTTGCGAGCTGGTCAGATCAGACGCGACCTTTCTTGTGAAAAACGAGCTGCAATAGCTCATGTTCTTGAAAGGTTTGTACACCGAGAGATAGATCAGGTAAGATATAAAATCATGAGGAAACAACCTGAACTACTCTCTGAAAGCAATTTGTTTATGGAAGTTCGGAGCTGAATCTCCTACGTCTCCCCTTCGTCTACACAGGAAGGATCCACTAGAAGATTTGATCTTACACCTCGTGTACAGACCCGATCCAACAACACTCAAGCTGCGAGAACTCCTAGCCACAAATGCACACCAGCTCCAATGTTGTGTGTCTAACTAACACTTATTTTATGTCTCAATGAGAAAGACTACAATAGGAACTTGTTTAATGTCTCTGTTCAAAGACTGATAGGAAATTAGTTTGTTTGTGGTTTTGATTCACTCAGCTAATCTAATCAGCTCTCTTTCTAATATGTGAGTGAATCGTGTGTGAGAATTATATAATGTAGACTCACTCTCAAATGTATTCTCACACTGGGAAGTGCTTCTCTCTAAGCTGATATCTCGATGTCTTCCCTGGGTTGTGCTGTCAAATATTGATTTCTCA
Organism: Dorcoceras hygrometricum; assembly: GCA_001598015.1. NCBI lineage: Eukaryota > Viridiplantae > Streptophyta > Magnoliopsida > Lamiales > Gesneriaceae > Dorcoceras > Dorcoceras hygrometricum. The sequence goes on along the minus strand of KQ990071.1, from coordinate 56,061 downwards.
TTGAAGCTCTTGGCCAGTGCACCATCTCACACCTAGGCACTAAATCAACTTGCACATCAGCTGCCACCTGAGTGTGCAAACTCTCGACTATGCACAGCTCTCTGTTTTGTGTTGTGCCTTTCTCCACTTGTATTCTTTTTCCGCTCTTCTCTTGTTCACTCCTCTCTCTCAATTCCCGTCCCTTGTTGCATATAAAGCCTCTGATATGATATATCCGTTGAACACAAAGTTATAGTCATTGTAAAGTTCTGACAATATTGTACCTTGTGGCATTTGTCATTTAATGCTTTGCAGGCTTTATTGACTTTAAGTTCTTTTCATTGAATTCTATGCAACCTTTGCTGACTTTGCGCAAGTGAATCTTGTACCTGATGTAGACATGACAAACAAATTAGTTTGAACTTCATTAATCCAATCTTCGCATAGCTTATGTTCAAACTGCTTTGTTCTTCTGAGCTGGTCTGGTCTTAGCTGGTTGCATCTCATCTAAACTGCTCTTGTTCGCAACTTATCTAATCTGATTTCTGAGCTGTTTCATTCTGCACTTGTATAACTCTGAGCTATTTTCTTCCCCCAGCTGGTCTCTTCTTTTATTATGTGTACTTGCTTGTGATCTTCCTTCACGATGACGTCCAGGATTTTGTGATCTTCTGGGATATCTTCAGGATTTAAGGTTCCTCCTTGACTAGCTGGCGAGCAGTCCTCTACGATTCCTTTGGTATCTAAGGTTCCTCCTTGTCTCTGTGATCGAATATATCTAACAGCATGTGATCTTCTACACTTGTCAAATCTTGCAACAGTGATTATATCCCTTCTTCTTTGGATCATCTAATCACATCTGATCTGATTCAGCTTTCACTGGACTGCTATACTTCTGAACTGAACTCTAATCTGCACTTGACCGCTGATCTGAGCTGATAGTCTCATGAGCTGATTTTCCTCTGTTGTACCAGCTTGGGCGTCCCCTTACTGTTCCAGCTTGGATGTCTACTCAACAGCTTGTAGCTCTCGTCTAATCTGAACTGCTACAGTGTCCTCATCCAGCTTGCATCCATCTCGCGACTATCTCTGTACCAGCTTGGACCTACGGAGACTGATCTAGTATACCATGCTCTTGGATTTCTTCTTCTTAGAACAGCATAATCCTTCATCTTCTTCATCTCCATCCTCATCTTTCGCATCATCCACAATAAACACATCCGAGCTGGTTTGCCCTTCATTAGCTTGCTTCTACGCTGTTCTAATTATGACAAGATGGGGGTGTTGCACATCAATCCTAAAAAATTAGTAAAATAACAGCAGGTTTTATTTTAATCAAAATTAAGATTCTGATATGTAAACACAGATCCAACAATTTCTTCTATTTTAATCATATATTCAACGTACGACCCATTAAAAATACTTTGTCGACACTTTTTTCTATATATGTATAATATAATTTATTATCAAGTATAAAAGCATTAAGTTTTGCTTTATGAAACTTGTCGGGATCTAAATAGGATCAGATCGTGAGTCATTTTGCAAAAACCGCACGGACAGAGAGCGGGCATGATCTGAAAGGAAGATAGAGTTGCAATAACTCCATTTCTTGAAAAATACGAACACCGAGAGCATATCGGGTCTAGTCCGAAATATCATGTGGAAAAAATACTCGAAATACTTCGTGAAAATTGAATTAAAATCAGTTTGAACCATGATTACAGGAAAGTAGTAAAAAGTACGTTGATAACAGATAGAGACAATATTTGATTATGCAAATTCGAAACCTACCGCTTATACATCTCCCCTTCTTCCAAACTGGAAGACTATCTATAAGACTTTGATTTATACAACATTTTGTACAAACCCAAATCAGTTGTGACTTATCACAGTGCCCAAACTGATACTCTTAAACTCCAACTGTAAAGGTTTACTGTCTCTCTGGGAATACTACAAATATTAAGTTTAACCTCTTTATTCCAAGACAACTTTGTATAGTTTTATTCACTCATCTAACGGTCTCGCTCATCTCTCGAATATGTGAGTTAAAGTGTGTGTGTAAGGATTAATTTGTTATAGTGTAAGATCTCAAATGTAACTCACACACTGTCGGCTTCTTAATTTATTTTCAGGACATTGCGATGATGTCAGCTGGTAATAGGTAATTTCTTCTTTCTCTTCCAAACTTGCACTATGTGCACAGATGTAGCTTCCCCTCTCGCATCAGTTCAGTCTTGTATTTTTAGCCTCTGATCTGATATGAATGTTAGATACAAGTTTCTAGCCTTTTGAAAAGGTTTCTGTAAAGTTCTGACATTGTGTACATGTCATTGTTTCTTCATACAGGAATAGTTGAGGGTATTTATGATCTTTAACTTTTCTGAACTGATCTTTGTAGTAGTTGAGCAACAGAGTTTGAACCTCTTCTATTCAGTCTTGAGTAATACTTGTTCAAACTGATTTGTCTTTCTGAGCTGATAGCCTATGCTGATCTGATTCAAACTTTGCTCTGATCTGTTATATTTGTAGGCTCTGTTATTTATCTGAACCGATCTACTGTGAAGCTCCAATATGATCTGTCCACTGAACTATTCTGTTACTGTTATGTTCTTATCTGATCTATTCTTCTCTGATCTGAACTGTTCTGCTCTTCTGCTCTGTTTTGTACTGATCTGATCTGAACTGTTCTCTTATTCTCATACTGATCTGTTTTATACTATTATGCTCACTTAACTATTCTAACTTAACTGAATCTTTCTGCTATAAGATGATATGTACTCATCTCATCTGATCTATTCTAAGCTGGTCTGATCTGCTGATCTGTATCTGTTCTGAATCATTCTTCTCAACTAAGCTCGGCTCTTGGTTAATACTGTATAGTTCTTCAGCTGTCAGCTCTAATCTGATCTTATTTGTATCCATCAAGATCTGTGCACTCAAGTAAATAGATTATAAACATAATAACAAATTTTGTGTTCATCAAAATTAAGATCTGATCTGTTTCCAAACCCAATACAAATTATAACCAAGGATATGCATTATGAGCATACATATCTATTAAAACCTGTGAAATAAATACTGGTTTGAGATGAATGTTACCACAAACATAAAAAAGATTTCAGACTTCATTTTTTATTCTCATATTATTTTGATTCACAATGAAAATTATTCTAAAAATATCTCTTACTCCCCTTCTCAATATATCCAAAATTGAAAATTTCGTACCCTTTATAATAATAGATTATTCAATTGTCTTTTATCTTTCAAACTTTGAAATTTAAAAATCACTACGAACACATCTATTTCAATTCTTTGAAATTTCAGATTTCCTAAAGCAAGGTATATTACTTTTCTTCCATCATATAATTATGATACCACGGTTATAAAATCGGGATCTAAGGATCGAGCTGTCCGTTTATCCTGCCAAGGTGCGTAGAGAGCTCAGGGAGGATTACCCAAGGAGGAACCCGATATTCCCACTCCACTTGATGCTCCACACAGGGATCACGCCTCCGAGAGTATGACCTATATAAGCCTCTCTTGGCTCTAAAATCATTGAGAATCAAGGAGAAAATCTCGTGCAATATAACCGTCAATCTGAGCATGATCTTCGTCACGAGAAGTGCCATTGCGCTTCACGCGCTGGGTAAAAAGCTCCAGCGTATCGCACGCTGAATAATGCGCTCGTGGAACTGCCTAACCCCTCTATAAATATCCAGGTATGCTCCCTTCCACAAACACTTTTTGCTAACCTTCAGTTCACATATCTTCTCTCTCTTTTTGCTCCCGACCTCCAGACCAGACTTAAGCATTGGAGGGGCTTCACCGGACACACTTTCGGTGCCCTCTGACCCGTTGTCTATGTTTGTAGGTCTTTTAAAAGAGTCGATCACTCTTTGCTTACCACCCGTCCCCGACGTCCTGAGCTCTCTACTCCTCGAGGTGGTGGTATCTCGTCGACTGAGAAAATTCGGTTACATCAATTGGTGTCGTCTGTGGAAAGATTGAGAAGCAAGACAAAATTCCACCAAGAAGGAGCAAACTTCTAGACATGGGAGAAACAAGTCACACGAAAAATCTTTCTCTGGGATCCGAGAACCCTAATCTTATTGCAGCCCAGATAGCTCAGATGGTGGCGACCACGGTAGAGCAGATACTGGCCAATCTGCCTGAAACAATCCCCCGCATGATCAACAAGCTGAATAGATCAAGAGGTTACGAGAAGAAATTTCTCGCCTAAGGGAGGAAAGGGGCTCACCTCCCCCAGCTAGGGAAGTGCACTTCTCAACTGAGGTGCTGGCCGTCGAACTCCCCCAGTACTTCAAATTCTCGAATGTAGGAGAATACGTCGGGATGGGAGATCCTGAGGAACACTTGTCTCGGTTCGAGAACTCCGCTCTCCTCCACCAGTATGCTGACCCCATCAAATGTCGAGTTTTCTTGACTACATTGATCTGATCGCTGCAACAGTGGTTTAATCTTTTACCGGCCAGGAGTATCAAAGACTTCCGGGACTTTAGCCAGGTGTTCCTCCACCAGTTCACCAGTAGCAAAAAACAACTGATGACAACTTTGAACCTCTTCAACGTGAAGCAAAAGGAATAGGAGATCCTTCGAGAGTACATCCGACACTTCAATAGGACCATCATCGAGGTGCCATCTGCCACTCTGGATCTATTGATCGGGGCATTCACTCAAGGACTACGGGGGGTGATTTATTCAGGTCCCTAGTCAAGAATCCTCAAAAACGTTCGATGAGCTCCTTAACAAAGAAGAGAAATATGTCAACATGGAGGAAATACAATCCACTAGGAGGAGTGAACAAAAGCCTCTATCGACCGTGTAGAGAATTTCAGGTCGAATGGGTCTCGCCAAAGCCATCTAGGCAGGAGAATCCTATATTTTTGGGACAGTTTGCCGCTCGAACACTCTTAAGCGTAAGCATGAACCGAGCCTTGGAGATCTGTGAGGAAAGGATGGTAGTGCAGTGACCTTGAGGGAGTGATGGGGCCCCAAGACTCCCAAGTTCGATAAGTTTTGTTATTTTCACAAAGATTACGATCATACTACCTTGGAGTGCCGACACTTGGATCAAGAGTTGAAGCGCATCATCCAGGATAATCCCGACGTGCGAGCGGCACTGGTGGGGGAAAGACCACGTCGATCAGAGAATAGGCCTCGGTAGGAGGAAATATGGCGATAGGACAAATGGACTTTTGGTTGGATGCAGACGCCTCAAAGTCAAGATCATAACCCTCCCCAATGGGAGCAGCAGTCAGCTCAACCTTGAGGCTTCATCCGCATTATATCAGGAGGACCCACTGACGTATACTACAATCGCGCAAGGAAGGCAAGGTGTCGGTGTATGGAAACCATGGTGGTGGATAAGGAACATTCAGGGCCTACCTTCTCATTTGGCCCCGAGGACCTACCAATAGAAGTCGAGGCGCATAACGACGCTCTCGTGATATGGGCCATGATTGCGAATTATGAAGTGGCCCATATCTTTCTCGACTCTGGTAGCCCGATTAATGTGTTTTTTAAGGGCTCCGTGGATCAAATTGATCTAGGGGAGTATCACATGGAGCCCGTACAAACCCCTTTGTTCGGGTTCACTGGTCACTCCTGATAGCCATTGGGAGTTGTTCATCTGCCTATTTCACTTGGATCAAGAAAGCAGAGGAATACTAGAGTCGTCGAGTTCACGGTGGTAAACACTCCCTCTTCTTACAATGTCATCTTGGGAAGGCTATCCATGGCGGCTTTCATGGCCGTGGCTTCACCTTGCACCAAAAGATCAAGTTCCCAATGGGAGATACGGTAGGAGAAGTCGTGTGGGATAGGAAGGTGGCGAGGTAGTGCTACGTGGAGGAAATAAAGATCGAGCAGAAGGTGGCTAAGGCTCGACCCCATGATCATCCGAAGGCTCAGGAAAAGGGGAGTGTAAATATGTTTGAGGAGGATTTCCCGTTAACGATCAAGGAGGAGGAGGAAGAAGTGGTTCTCGTTCCCCCGGCTGGTACCGTGAAGATTGCCAAAACTCTCTCCAGCGATGTCAGAACTCAACTTGTCCAGTTCCTGTAGAGAAACGAGGATATATTTTCCCGGTCCCTTCCGACCTAAAAGAGGTCCAGAGAGAGGTCATGAAGCACAAGTTGAACGCCTCCCCGAGCTTTGGACCCGTTATTCAGAAGAGGAGGCACTTAGGCCCTGAAAAAGATGCAGTTATTAGGAGCCAGGTCGGGGATCTGCTATATTCTAGGCACATAAGATAGGTACACTTCCCTACTTGGTTATCTAATGTAGACTGGTGCCAAAAGCTACATGAAAATGGCGCATGTGAGTGGACTTCCGAGACCTGAACAAGGCCTTGTCGAAGGACTACTATCCGCTCCCCAGGATAGAACAGCTCGTCGATTTCACCGGGGTCATGAGTTGCTTTGTTTTTTGGATGCCTATCAGGGGTACCATCAGATCCCCTTTGCTGAGGAGGACCAGCACAAGGGTAGCTTCATCACGGCGGACAGGATGTTCTGCTATATTGTCATGCCCTTCGAATTAAATAATATGGGAACAACCTATCAAAGGCTGATGGAAAAGGTGTTCCAAAATTATATCGGGAAGACGTCGAAGTGTATGTGGATGACATCTTAGTAAAGTCTCAGGTGGAGAGTGACATCTTAGTAAAGTCTCAGGTGGAGAGTAACTTTGATAGCATCATTTGAGGGGGTGCCGTGAGCTTTCTTTAAGCTTAGGCACCTATTCTTGGATCAAAACCCAAGATTACGTGCATTTAAAAATTTGAAAACAGGCAGCACGTAAAAGGGAGACCAGATCGCACATGAGATGGACCAGCAGCTCTAAGAGCTGGTCCGGATCGCACGCGATCTGTTCTTGTTAAATCTTGAGCTGCAATAGCTCAGTATTCTTGAAAGGTTAGTGCACCAAGAAGTAGATCAGGTATGAAATATATCATGCAAGAAACAACCTGAACTACTCTCTGAAAATCAAAAGCTTATTAACAGATTTTAAACACAGTAAAGTATGTTATGCGATGCAATGCAGTAAGATGTAAAGAAATACGCTGCAATTTGTTTATGAAAGTTCCGAGTTGAATCTTCTACGTCTCCCCTTCTTCCACAAGGGAAGGATCCACTAGAAGATTTGATTACAACAACATCTACTGCAAAGCGATCCGACAGCCCGCAAGCTGGAAGAACTCCTAGCCACCAATGCACATTAGCTCGCAGGTTATTTGTCTAACTAACCAACACTTCTTTAACGTCTCAGTGAGAAAGACTACAATGAACTTGTTTAACGTCTCTGTTCAAATACTGATAGGAAGTCATTTTTGTTTTTGATTCACTCGGTTAATCAAATCAGCTTTCTCTCAAATATGTGAGTGAATCGTGTGCGAGAATTTACAGTGTACGCTCACTCTCAAATGTATTCTCACACACTGGAAAGTGCTTCTCTATAAGCTGGTATCTCGATGTCTTCCCAGGATTGTGCTGTCGAATAAGATAACTCATTGAAGCTTATGGTCTGTGCACCAACTCACACCTGGGCACGAGATCAGCTTGCACGCCAGCCGCCACTTGAATATGCAAGCTTTCGACTAAGCACCGCTCTCTGTTGTGTTGTGCACTCTGTTTATTTTTCGCTCTACTCTTATGGGGCACACACTCTTGCCTCTTATCTCGCATATACTCTGCTGCCAGCTTCTACTCTTGATATAAAGCCTCTTGTGCAATTCTATCCGTTGGACACAAAGGTGCAGCCGTTGTAAAGGCTTCTGACAAAGTTGTACTTTGTGCCCTTTAGCATTAAATGTGTTGCAGGCTTTATTGACTTTAAGCTCTCTTCATTTCTGCACTGCAGACTTTGCTAACTTTGAGCATGAGAGCCTTGTACCTGATGTAGATAGGTCGAGCAAATCAGCTTGAACTTGCAACACAGTCTTCTCAATTATTGTGTTCAAACTGTTTTTCTCCAAGATGGTCTCTCAGCTGGTTTCCTCCCAACTGGTTTCACCTTTATCTGTTCTGCTCTTGTGTGCATCTTCTCTTGAGCTGATCTGTGCTTCTTCTCTAAGCTGCACTTCTCATATACTCTCGTTCACAGCTGCTCTTGTTCAGTTCTTTCATGCTCTTGTACACTTCAATTAAACTTCTTCTCTAAGCTGTTTTCCTTCCCAGCTGGTCTCTTCTTTGACTAGTTGACGAGCAGTCCTTTAAGATACCTTTGGTATCTAATAACATGTGATCCTCTGCACTGAAAAAATCTTGCACCAGTTATTATATCCCTTCTTCTTTGGATCACATATGTTCTGATTCAGCTTTCACTGGATCTCTAATCTGCACTTGATCAATGATCCGATCTGTTCTTCTCCTGAGCTTTTTTTCCTTTGTTATACCATCTTGGGCGTCCCCTCACTTTTCCAGCTTGGATGTCTTCTGCCGCACTAGCTTGGCCTTCCCCTTACTGTTCCAGCTTTGACATCAGCTTGCAGCTCTCTTCTAATCTGTAACAGCTTGGTCCTATGGAGACTAATCGAGTACACCCTGCTCTTGGATTTTATTCTTCATCTACAGAGTTCACCTCGAGCTCGTCAAATTTCTCACATATTATTCCTCATCTCCATCTTCATGTTCATCTTCCACAATAAACCCTCTCTTGTAAGCATCCATCTTGACTTACGTCCCTGATCTGGTCTTCTTCTATCTGATCTAGTTTGTACTTAACCAGCTTGGATATCTTCTAATTTTCTTTGGGACTTCACATCAATCTTAAACCGTTAGTGAGATAATAGAAGGTTCTGTGTTAATCAAAATTAAGATTATGATATGTGAAAATAGATCCAACAACTTCATATATGACATGGAGGAAACTTTTCGCACACTACGGGAGTATCAGATCAAGCTGAACCCTAGCAAGTGTGTGTTCGGAGCTTGGATCGGGAAGTTCTTAGGATATATGGTTACGTTGCGAGATCGAAGCCAACCCAGAGAAGGTGCAAGCCCTAGCCTCGATGTGCTCCCTCTGCAATATCCAAGAGGTCCAAAGATTAACCGGGAGGATAGCTGCATTGTCTCGATTCATCTCTCAATCTACTGACAGAAGTCTCCCTTTCTTTAAGATACTTCGGAAGGCGAAGAATTTTGAGTGGAACGAATTGAGTGAGAAGGCTTTTTAGGAATTGGAGTAATATCTGAAGAAGATACCCTACTTAATAAGCCCGAGCTTGGAGAACAGTTGTATATGTATCTCGCCATCACCCCGCAGGCTGCCAGCTTGGTCCTTGTTCGGGAGGAAGGGCAAGTTCACCAACCCGTCTATTTTGTGAGTCATGCTCTAAAGGAGGTCGAGCTGAACTATACCACACAATAAAAGTTAGCTCTATCATTGGTTATTACAGCTCAACGCCTCAGGCCCTACTTCCTTTCTCATCCTATTATGTTTGCTAACCAACAGCGCGCTAGGACAGATCATCTCCCATCCTGATGCTTCAGGGAGACTGGTCAAGTGGTCACGGAGCTTAGAAAGATATCCAGTTTAAGCCTTGATCAGCTATAAAGCATAGGCTTTAGCAGATTTCTTGGCGGAAACAGTACATCTCAAGCAAGAAGAAAGATGGAAGATCTATGTGGATGGGTCCTCCTGTTCATCTGAAAGCGGCGTGGGTGTAGTGATGGTATCCCCTTGGGGAGTAAAAACAAGCCTAGCTGTAGCTCTAGATTTCAAGGCCTCCAATAACGAAGCAGAGTACGAGGCCCTGGTCGAACTCCGAGCTTCCAGGAGTATGGGGATAGCTCGGGTGGTGCTCTACTCAGATTCCCAACTGGTGGTTCAGCAGAGTAATGGGAAGTTCAAGATAAAAAGCAAAAAAAGTGATGAAGTATGCGGAAGTCTTGAGCAAAATAACGGAGACCTTTTTAGAGCTTATTTTAGAGTAGATACCTCGAGAAAATAATGGAAAAACGGATCGACTCACGCGAATGGCCAGCTCTCTTGCCCCGTCCTCGGTGAAGGAAGTGCATGGGAGAGAAATAGTTTCAAAAGGTATATCAGGTTGAGAAAAATCCCAAAGGTATGCCTATCTCAGACTAACGGCACGATATTTATGAGTACATCATTCGTAAAGGGTACCTGAGGATTCTCGACGAGTTCGGGAGATCAAACGTCACGTCCTGCGCTTTGTACTGTTGAATGACACGCTGTATAAGAGGTCTTTTTCAAAATCGCTTTTGAAGTGATTTGGTCCCCACGAGGCTTTGAGAGAAATTCACGAAGGATATTACGAAAATCACCTCGGGGCCATAGCTCTGGCTAGGAAGGTTCTCCTCGCGGGCTTCTTCTGGCCTACTATGCCGCTGGACTCCTCGGCCCTCGTTCGATCTTGTCAAGTTTGCCAAAAGCATGCTAACCTGCAGAAGAAGCCTGTTCAGCTCATGAAAACCGTTATCTCCTCATGGCTGTTTGATCAGTGGGGGATGGACATAGTGCGACCTTTCCCACCAGCTGGAGGGCAGAGAAAGTTCTGCTGTGACTACTTATCCAAATGGGTGTAGGGCGAGCCTTTGGCGAAGATCTCCGATGTATAGGTACTGAATTTTCTATGTAAGAACATTTTTTGCCGCTTCGGGATACCCTGAAGACTTATCTCGAACAATGAGAGACAATTCTTCGGGGCGAAGGTCCGACCCTGGTGTTAAGAGATGAATATTGAACATGTCTTCATTTTTGTGGCTTATCCTCATAGCAACGGGTAGGTAGAGGTCACCGATCGCTCTATCTTTCAAGCCCTCAAAGTGCGGCTGGATTCGGTCAAGGGGAAATGGGTTGTCGAATTACCAAGCGTGCTCTAGGCATACCAAATGACAACTCGAGTAGGCACTAAAGAAACACCCTATCGCATGGTTTATGGGGTCGAGACCCTTCTCCCAGCAAAAATTGGACAAGATAGCCTCCCAGTCAAAGAATACATGGAGAAAAATGATGAGATATGAAGTCTCGAATCGGACCACCTCAAGAAAAGGATAGCCCGAGCTGTTGTACGTATCTCAGCTTATCAGAGAAGGATGGCTCAGACCTACAACAGAAGGGTCCAGCCTCGAAAATACAAACTGGGAGACCTCGTCTGCAGGAGGATCCAATATCAGGGAGATAGGGTGAAGCTGGATCCAAAATATGAAGGGCCTTACAAAGTGGTTGGAAAAGCGGGTTCACGACCTTGAAGACGCACAAGGAAAGAGAGTACGAAGGCCATGGAATATTATTCATCTCCAAAAGTATTATGCCTAGGTTTTGTCTTACTTTCGCTTATAAACATTATCTTATGGAATGAAAGATATTTTTCTCAACTTAGTGTTCTTCCTAAAAACGCATTGAGTGGCAGCCCCATCTGAGCACATAAGCCCGACCTGCTCGGAAACTTAAGCCCAATTTTTATTGGCAACTCCTCGGCTGGCAGACATACGTGAGCACGTAATCCCGACCTGCTCGAAAACTTAAACCCAATTGTTATTGGCAAATCCTCGGGTGGCAGCCCCACCTGAGCACATAAGCTTGACCTGCTCGGTAACTTAAGATCCATTTTTATTGGAAACTCCTCGGGTGGTAGCCTCGCCTGAGCACGTAAGTCCGACCTACTCGGCAAGTTGGAAAAATATTTTTTGCGGGGAATGTCGCGTGAACAAGGACTACGTTCCCCTTTCATGTTTTATACTAGCAAAAGAAAATCTTGCCCGAACACTCGATGGTGAGCCACCTTATTAACAGATGTTTAATTCATTATTGTTTAACAGATCGAGATTGGGAGACACTGCAGAAAATTAAAACTTCATTACTTCGTCAAATTTTACAAGTGCGTGAAAATTTAATACAAGAAGGAGTCGGGGAGTCCTTGGGGGGTGGGGGGTTGAAGCATCAGCTCTTGGGGCATCCTCGCCGGCCACCTCTCCTTCTTCAGGAATATTCTTCAAGGCCTGAACAACATCAAGGAATGAGGCCGGATGCTCCTCCTTGGAATATCCGTTGGCCCTGAATTGAGCCAAGCAACCGTTGAAGCCGTAATCGAAGAAGACTGAAGCCTTATCCGAGCACAGCGTCTCGAACTCTAAGACTTTAGGAACCTCTACTTCCCGAGGTTCCACGCATCCTCAGCCTCACCCTTCAAACGGTCATCAGAAATAAGGCTCCTGATCTCCCCATCAGCCCGAGCCTTGGTGTCTTCCAGCTCGGTCTCTAGTGCCCTATTCTCAGCCTCGAGCACCTTTTTCTCCTCGTCTCCCTGCACGTGAAGCTCCTCGAGCTGCTTTCGTAACTCTGTAAGGTGCCCGATCACCTCGTCCATGGAGCGATGAGATGAATCTACCTCCCTGTGAGCTAGGCTGAGGCGATTGATTGCCTCGCCTCCCCAAACCATGGCCTGCATGAGAATCGAGGGTTCGAATTCAATAAAGGGTAAAGAGCGAAGGCTCGAGTAAGTTCGGAAGATACCTCCATGAATCTGACTGCGAAGGACCCTAGGACATCAAGGTCGGGAGTGCTGCGCACCAAGTCAACGTCCCTATCCGGGACTAGCTGGCTGAGGAATTGCATCGAAGTAGACCGGGAGGGCGATACCACGAATAAAGCCTTGAACATGTTAAAAGCTCTAGGACGATCAGGGCTGACCTCCGCCAAAGCCCCCACCTACGACATGGGAGGCTACGGGTCGAACTTTGGAGGTACTTTGGGAATATGGGCCCTTTTCTTCTGGCGTCGTACTTCTTTCTCCCCCACCAGGGAAAGTTTCATTTTTCCCTTCCGTGATCTCGGGGAGGCGGCAACACCTAAGGAGCCTTCTCCTTTCTCCCTTCACCCCTTCAAGGACTTCCACATCTCCGACATGCCCATTCAATCAACTGCGAAGAAAATAAATAAGTACGTCAGACATCCGCTCTAATCGATGAAAAGACGATGCAACAGAAGAAAGACGTTGTGATACGTAAGTCCCCGACCAGCTCGACCCCTTTCTGGCTAAATCCAAAATGGCATAAAAGGTCCTCCTTAACCAAGGCGGGAGCACTAAAGCACTTTACGCTCATAATAGCTAGGAAATTATTCAGGTCGGGAGCTCGGTCAGTAGTTGAGGGGGACAGCATATACACATTATCCTTCCAGGACATGTCACACTTCCAAGGATTCCTCCTCCTCCCTACACGCTTGACAAAAAAGAATCTGTTTATCCACCCTTTGCGGGAGCTCAGGTTCCCCGTGATGAACTCGAGGTCGCCCTTGTGGGAGATGTAAAACTTACCCTGCCCTAACCTCTTCGCTTGAAGAAGTTGCATCAAAACGTAAGTGGAGAGGGAAACCTTAAAGAAGCTAAGAAGAATTCCTAGGGGAAGAAAAAAGCTCGAGTAAGTTCGGAACATACCTCCATGAATCTGACTGTGAAGGACCCTAGGACATCAAGGTCGGGAGTGCTTCGCACCAAGTCAACGTCCCTATCCGGGACTAGCTGGCTGAGGAATTGCATCGAAGTAGACCAGGAGGGCGATACCACGAATAAAGCCTTGAGCATGTTAAAAGCTCTAGGACGGTCAGGGCTGACCTCCGCCAAAGCCCCCACCTCCGACATGGGAGGCTTTGGGTCGAACTTTGGAGGTACTTTGGGAATATGGGCCCTTTTCTTCTGGCGTCGTACTTCTTTCTCCCCCACCAGGGAAAGTTTCCTTTTTCCCTTCCGTGATCTCGGGGTGGCGGCAACACCTGAGGAGCCTTCTCCTTTCTCCCTTCACCCCTTCAAGGACTTCCACATCTCCGACATGCCCATTCAATCAACTGCGAAGAAAATAAAGAAGTACGTCAGACATCCGCTCTAATCGATGAAAAGACGATGCAACAGAAGAAAGACGTTGTGATACGTAAGTCCCCGACCAGCTCGACCCCTTTCTGGCTAAATCCAAAATGGCATAAAAGGTCCTCCTTAACCAAGGCGGGAGCACTAAAGCACTTTACGCTCATAATAGCTAGGAAATTATTCAGGTCGGGAGCTCGGTCAGTAGTTGAGGGGGACAGCATATACACATTATCCTTCCAGGACATGTCACACTTCCAAGTATTCCTCCTCCTCCCTACACGCTTGACAAAAAAGAATCTATTTATCCACCCTTTACGGGAGCTCGGGTTCCCCCTGATGAACTCGAGGTCGCCCTTGTGGGAGATGTAAAACTTACCCTGCCCTAACCTCTTCACTTGAAGAAGTTGCATCAAAACGTAAGTGGAGAGGGAAACCTTAAAGAAGCTAAGAAGAATTCCTAGGGGAAGAAAAAAGCTATAACAGTTCGGAGTCAGCTGGCTTGGGCTGACCCTGAGGTATTGACAAAGGGCCGTTATGAACTTTGGGATCGGGAACATAAGACCCATATCTAACTGGTTGACAAATAAGGTGTGAAAGCCAGAAGGGGGACATTGGGCTCAGTCCTCGGGTCCGAAAATGACTACCTCAAAACTGTCAGACATCCCCCTTTGTCTTTGATCGAGGGGATATCCGACACCCTAAGGGTGGACGCCTTCTCCTCATACCAGGACGTCCCGTGGAGGCCAGCTCAGCCTCGTCGGGTAACATTGGCTTACGGGTCTCTGGACTTAGGGAACACTATCTAGGGACTTAGCAAAGCTCTGCACGACACTATTACTTGGGGAAGACATTGCAGAGATAAAACTTACGAATTAAAAACTCGAAACTAAGGGAACAACTTGAGAGCTCAGGAAGCGAGAGGAAATTTCAACAGAGTTTTGGTATGGTAAAAAGTGAAAATGAAGAATGCGGTGATAAAGTCGCCTATATATAAGAACTCGGGACAAGACACGATCATACGATCTCACTCCCAGTCAACGTCCGAGATCGTCTAGAGAAACTCCAACCGTCATATCGGGAGTCGGGCTCTGATTCATCCAGATTGTCTCATAGATTTTAATCAACGGCTAAGATACGATGTCACACGGATCACATGGATTATGGTTTTTCTCAAAAAACACAAATTTCAGCTCGGGTCCCGACCTCAGCTACATATATTCCTATACTTCAATCATTCGTCTAGGACTCGCGGCGGGGGATACTCATGATACCACGATTATCACCTCGGGACCCGAGGGCTGAGCTGTCCGCTTCTTCTGCCGAGGTGCGTAGAGAGCTCAGGGAGGATTACCCGAGGAGGTACCTGATATTCCCACTCGACTTTATGCTCCACGCGGGGATCACGTCTCCGAGAGTATGACATATCTACGCCTTTGTTGGCTCTAAAATCACCGAGGATCAAGGAGACAATCTCGTGCAAGAACCGTCAATCTGAGCTTGATCTTCGCCACGAGAAGTGCCCTTGCGCATCACGCGCCAGGTAAAAAACTCCAACGTATCATACGTCGGATAATGCGCTTGTCGCAATCGCCTAACCTCTCTATAAATACCCAGGTATGCTCCCTTCCACAGACACTTTTTGCTAACCTTCAGTTCACATATCTTCTCTCTCTTTTTTCTCCCGATCTCCTGACCTGACTTAAGCATCGGAGGGGTTTCGTCGAACACACTTCCGACACCCTCTGACCCGTTGTCTATGGTTGTAGGTCTTTTAAAGGCGTCGATCACTCTTTGCTCACCACATGTCCCGACGTCCTGAGTTCTCTACTCCTCGAGGTAATGGTAGCTTGTCGGCTGAGAAAATTCGATTACATCAAATTAAATACAACTTTTGAATTTGATAAAGTACTAGGCAGAATTCTCAATCGATCACAATTAAGCTTATTGTGTTATATTTACGAAAATTGAATTTAAAATTTTCATCCATATATATGAGAGACCATTCCATTTGCAATTGGAAATAGCATCATCATACGTAGCCCTTGGGCCAAAGTAAGTTAATATTATTTTTTTGTCCAATTAAATATCTTTGCTATTCTGGAGCACTTTTAACAAGCGGCAGAAAACAGAAAATCTAAACATAAATAAATCAGAAGTAAATAATTTACACTATCGTATAATATTATATATTATACTATTTAAACATATTTAATATGTTTAAAATAATGAATATAGCATACATAATAATTATATGTGGACATATGTTTACGTCTCAGGTCCAAAATCGTGTGCAGTATAACTGTTAAATTCGTATCCTTTCTCATTCTATGAAAATAGTTAATTAAAGTTACCGTTGGAATCAATTGTATCTCGTCACATATTCTTTTCAAAACTTCAATTTTTTTTTTTTTTGGACAAGAGAATTAACAGAACGTACATATACAAAATGTGAGATGCAATAATATTCAATCAATGTTTGGTTATTGATGTAGCCAAATATCTCAGCCGAGGAGCTGGCACCACGTCGAGGAGGTCGGGCGCCGGGTCATCGAGAAGCTGTCGTCGGGTGTAGGGACTTGAATGATGGATTGCGCCTCGCGTCAGTACCTGCGGCCACAAACACTAGGTCAGAGGGCGCCGGAAGTGTGTCCGGCGTAGTCCCTCCGATACCTAAGTCAGGCAGTGTGCGAGAGAAATATGCTGTGAGAGCGAATGAGTCAGAAAAATCAGAGCCTGCGTAATGTGAGGCGTACCTGGTATTTATAGAGGGGCTAGGTAGATGAAGCGATTAGCTTGCACGTTCTGCAAAAACGTGGGTGAGGTCGTGCGCACGTCTTCCGCATAATCCGGCCCACGTTCTCCGCCTTTTGCGGAAGTGCTTTAACACGTCGGGACAGTAAGCTCGGAAAATATCCCCGAACTGGTAGAGAGTCCTCGGGCCAGCTCCCGAGCTTAACAACATAGGTCAGGTGTGTAGCGTGTTGCTTGGTCTTCGTGCGACACCCGAGCTGTGGGTGTGCATTGCGGCCCTGGGGTGATCGGTTCGGTTCTCGGGTCCCGAGGTGGTAACAAGGGGCATCATATATATATATATATACACACACACGATCGATCGACCACCTTTGTTTGTCCATTAAATCGATGCCATTTATTAAAACTATAAAGATATTGGAAGATTCTTCTTGAAGGTTCCAAAATTCCTACCTGCCTCCGAGCTAGTTCTACCGCCTCCCGACCTATCGTAAGTTTTTCACAACTTGCTATCTTCTTGTAGAATTGTCTTCCCCTGATTATAACTTGGTTGATAGTTTAGCGGAATCGATAGACCTCTCCTCGGCTCCCGAGGCTAGTCTTAGGGGAGAAGAAATCCCGAGTACCGCAGAAACCCACAGGGATAGGATACTTAGGATCGACCAAGATGAAGCAAGGTTAGCAGCTCGGGGTTGTACCTGGTACGAGATTAAGGCTTCTACCCTTAGGCAATCGGATATTCCTTCTATTAGGGATAAGGCAGGGATAACCGACTTATACGAAATTGTAATTCCCCACGTCCACGCCCGAGCTCACTGTCCCCCTGCTGGCTTCCACACTTTCTACGTAAACCAAATAGAAAGAGGACTTAGGTTCCCGGTTCCTAGATTCATAACTGACCTGTGTAATCACCTAGAGATCAGCCCGAGCCAACTTACCCCTAACTCTTTTAGTTCCTTGCTTTCCTTAGGAATCTTACTAAAATTTTTTAGGATCCCCCTCTCGACGTACACCTTGATGCGATTAGTTCAAATCAAGAGGTTAGGTCCCGGGAAGTTTTATATTTCTAACCAGTGCGTAAGCGGTAACCCGAGCTCACACAAAGGGTGGATGAGCAGATACTTCTTCATTAAACGCATCTCTAGCCGGGAGAACCCATGGGGTTGCGATATGTCGTGGAGGGATAATGCATATACTCAGCCTCCATCGACTCCCGAGCCCGCACCCGAGCTAACTGATTTTCTTAAGGTTACGAGAGAAAAGTGCTTTAATGCACATGAATTGATTGAGGAGGACCTCCTGTGCCACTTTAAGTTTAGTGGAAAAGGGGTTCCACTGGTCGGGGATCTAGGCACCTCCACCATCTTTTCCCTCTCGCGAATAATAGTTCTGGAATCTGACCTGCTAATCAGCCTCCATCGACTCCCGAGCCCGCGCCCGAGCTAACTGATTTTCTTAAGGTTACGAGAGAAAAGTGCTTTAATGCATAGGAATTGATTGAGGAGGACCTCCTGTGCCACTTTAAGTTTAGTGGAAAAGGGGTTCCACTGGTCGGGGATCTAGGTACCTCCATCATCTTTTCCCTGTCGTGACTGTTAGTTCTGGAATTTGATCTGCTAACCTGCTCTTTCCATTTGCAGGCGAAAGGATGTCGAAAGCCGAGATGCTAAGAG
>KQ990071.1:19856-34217 GCA_001598015.1 Dorcoceras hygrometricum | reverse complement strand
CCTAAGCAAAGGGAAAAGGAAGGGCGCGGAGGAAAGGGGAGAAAAGCGCAAGAAGCGCCAGCACGAGCAAGGAACCCACGAATCTGGTCGGGCACCGGTCCCCAAAGAAGCAATAAAGGAAACATCCACCTCGGGAGGTAAGGTTCCCGAGCAGACCACCGAAGCGTCCTGCGAGTACGGTGGGGACCTCTCGTTCCCTAAGCAAAGGGAAAAGGAAGGGCGCGGAGGAAAGGGGAGAAAAGCGCAAGAAGCGCCAACACGAGCAAGGAACCCACGAATCTGGTCGGGAGCCGGTCCCCAAAGAAGCAATAAAGGAGACATCCACCTCGGGAGGTAAGGGCCCCGAGCAGACCACCGAAGCGTCCTGCGAGTATTTGGACGCTTCGACCATCTCTTTCATAGCCAAGCCCTCGGGCTCGGCCTCATTGGACTTCACCCGTCGCTTGATTCCTGATCGGGATTACAACTTGGTGAATAGCGTTCCCGACCTAGCAGCTCTGGAGGCTGCCAGTCTCCACCTTATGCAGGTAAGCATTCACCTTGATCTTTCTATCCTCTGATCCCGATGCTGATGCTAACTGTTATGTCTTCCGCAGGCTGTCGTATGGAGTGGCTCAGTGGCCAATCGCCTCCTCCGCGCACGAGAGGAGATTACTAAAACCAAGCATTCTATGGATGGGGTAATCAGGAGCATGAAGGCTTAATGAAGCAGCTCGAGGAGATTCAAGATACTCACGACAAGGAGAACGAAGAGATGACGCTCGAGCTGGAATCCTCCCGAACCCGAGCTTTTCGCGCTGAGGAGGAAAACAAGGCCCTTCAAGCTGAGGTGGACAAATGGAAAGACGAGGCGGCAAATTCTTGGGAGCTCGGGAAGGAGAAGTTCCTGCAGTCCAAAGAGTTTAGAGTCTTGTGTTCGGGGAAGGCCCTAGCCTTCTTCGAAAAGGGGTTCGACGGGTGCCTGGCTCAATTCAGGGAGAGCGGGTACACTGAAGAAGAACACCCTGCCTCCTTCCTTGATGTTGATCGAGCCCTGGCTAATTTGCCCGATGATGAAGAGGAAGAAGGAAGCAGCTCGGGTCAGGAGGAGGCTCCTCCAGCTTAATGCCTTTGCATTTTGTATTTATTTTGAAGCTTGAATGAAATCAACAATTTCACCTTGTCATCCTTGCCTAATTTTACTTCGTTGGTTTCGAGACAAACTATCCCGAGCAACTCTGACGTATGATAACTCATGTATAAAAACTATTAAACAAACTCCTTAAGGATCACTTCTCATAGCAGAATTCGTCTAAGCGCAGGGGGGCAAGGCAAGAGGTATACTTATATGCCGAACTTCTTTGTTAACCCGAGCTGAACTTGTATGCCGAGATGGTCGGCCTTAAGACGCCAACAAATGTTGGACTCGTAATGCCGAGCCAATCGGAGTTGCCAGTGCGGGACTGGGCTTTGAGATTTCCAGTGCGGAACTGGGCTTAAGTATTTGCGTAGAAGAGCTACGCGAAGTTTTGCCAGTGCGGGACTGGGCTTATGTTGCCAGTGCGGGACTGGGCTTTGAGATTTCCAGTGCGGAACTGGGCTTAAGTATTTGCGTAGAAGAGCTACGCGAAGTTTTGCCAGTGCGGGACTGGGCTTATGTTGCCAGTGCGGGACTGGGCTTTGAGATTTCCAGTGCGGAACTGGGCTTAAGTATTTGCGTAGAAGAGCTACGCGAAGTTTTGCCAGTGCGGGACTGGGCTTATGTTGCCAGTGCGGGACTGGGCTTTGAGATTTCCAGTGCGGAACTGGGCTTAAGTATTTGCGTAGAAGAGCTACGCGAAGTTTTGCCAGTGCGGGACTGGGCTTATGTTGCCAGTGCGGGACTGGGCTTTGAGATTTCCAGTGCGGAACTGGGCTTAAGTATTTGCGTAGAAGAGCTACGCGAAGTTTTGCCAGTGCGGGACTGGGCTTATGTTGCCAGTGCGGGACTGGGCTTTGAGATTTCCAGTGCGGAACTGGGCTTAAGTATTTGCGTAGAAGAGCTACGCGAAGTTTTGCCAGTGCGGGACTGGGCTTATGTTGCCAGTGCGGGACTGGGCTTTGAGATTTCCAGTGCGGAACTGGGCTTAAGTATTTGCGTAGAAGAGCTACGCGAAGTTTTGCCAGTGCGGGACTGGGCTTATGTTGCCAGTGCGGGACTGGGCTTTGAGATTTCCAGTGCGGAACTGGGCTTAAGTATTTGCGTAGAAGAGCTACGCGAAGTTTTGCCAGTGCGGGACTGGGCTTATGTTGCCAGTGCGGGACTGGGCTTTGAGATCGCCAGTGCGGAACTGGGCTTAAGGATTTGCGTAGAAGAGCTACGCGAAGTTTTTCCAGTGCGGGACTGGACTTAGGTGCCGAGATGGTCGGGCTTATGTTGCCAGTGCGGGACTGGGCTTTGAGATCGCCAGTGCGGAACTGGGCTTAAGTATTTGCGTAGAAGAGCTACGCGAAGTTTTGCCAGTGCGGGGCTGGGCTTTGTAATAGACTTCCCAGAGCATGACGTTTTCTCGAGAAGGTCGAGATAATAAATTGAGCAATAACGTGCTCCCGAGCGAATAACGTGCTGGGAAGCGAATAATGGGCTCCCGAGCAAAGAACGCCCTCTCGAGCAAAAGACGTGCCTCCGAGTAAATACGTGCTCCTGAGCGAAGAACGCACTCCCGAGCAAAAGATAGTGGTTCCCGGACAGAACTTGGTTCATAATGTTGGTGCGCGAGCTTTAATCTCAGCAGGCGATGAATTCCCGAGCCCGACAAGATATGACCCCCGAGCAGGGAATGAGCCAGAGAGACAAGAGATCCCCAAGCAGGCTGATACCATAGATTCCCGGGCCTTGGTAATAAACCTCCCACGAAGGGAAAATAAATTCCCGAGTGAGGATAATAAGCTCCCCAAGCAGAGCGCAGAATAATTCCCCGAGCGGAGCGATACGGAATCTCTATGCTGGATATAGTACACCCTTGAGCAAGACATAATAAATTCCCGAGATGATAGCCAATAAATGCCCCAGTCAATAAAACTAACGTATTCCCGAATCGGTCGAGGTGATATATTGCTCGGTAAATACATATCAAACATTTCCCCGAGCAAATCGAGTTGTCCTGCGCTAAAACACAGTTTCTCTAAAGCAAAGCATTTTAAGGGGTAAGATAACTACTATCCTTGGTTTAACTTGTCCGCACGCGGGCCATAATCTCGGGCGAAAAGTGTCCCCAGTGATATGTGACCTCTCGTGAGATACTCCAGGTCGGGATCCACTCCGCCAGCAGTATCCTGCGTATGCGTACCCAAGCCAAAGTGGTGGAATGTACCTACCTAGGTAGTTATGAATTTGCACGGACCTAGCATGTTCCCTCGTCGGACGCTAAGTTGCTTGTGCAGGGTCAAACTGATGCGCTCCGCGCTTTTGAGTTGGGACGCCGCTGGTTATACTACCAGAATAATCAAGACCCGAGTGCTGCTCTTTTCTCCGGTATCCCGAGCTCTAATCCCTTTAAGTGGTGTTTTGTTCTCCTTCTTCAACGTTCCCACAGACGGCGCCAATTGATGTAGCCAAATATCTCAGCCGAGGAGCTGGCACCACGTCGAGGAGGTCGGGCGCCGGGTCATCGAGAAGCTGTCGTCGGGTGTAGGGACTTGAATGATGGATTGCGCCTCGCGTCAGTACCTGCGGCCACAAACACTAGGTCAGAGGGCACCGGAAGTGTGTCCGACGTAGCCCCTCCGATGCCTAAGTCAGGCAGTGTGCGAGAGAAATATGCTGTGAGAGCGAATGAGTCAGAAAAATCAGAGCCTGCGTAATGTGAGGCGTACCTGGTATTTATAGAGGGGCTAGGTAGATGAAGCGATTAGCTTGCACATTCTGCAAAAACGTGGGTGAGGTCGTGCGCACGTCTTCCGCATAATCCGGCCCACGTTCTCCGCCTTTTGCGGAAGTGCTTTAACACGTCGGGACAGTAAGCTCGGGAAATATCCCCGAACTGGTAGAGAGTCCTCGGGCCAGCTCCCGAGCTTAACAACGTAGGTCAGGTGTGTAGCGTGTTGCTTGGTCTTCGTGCGACACCCGAGCTGTGGGTGTGCATTGCGGCCCTGGGGTGATCGGTTCGGTTCTCGGGTCCCGAGGTGGTAACAGGGGGCATCAGTTATGATATCGTGATTGCAACATTTATTGCAGTACTTACATAATCATGGTCCTTGAGAAAATAATCTCACGTAAAGCATTTTGTAACAAACAAAAACCAAAAATTAAAATTCTTAGAAAATTGATACCTCAATTAAAAGTCTATAAAATTGGCTCATTCATTGTTTTCAAATAATTGTTGTGATGCAATATTCGCCCCTATTTAGAAAGGATTGAAGCATAACACCTGTACTTTTGTCTAGTTTAGATTATCAGAGTGGTAATATTACCATCAATTATCTTTTGGTTTAACTGAAATACTCCACCTATAGTTTTTGGAGATAATGATTTTCAATAATTAATTGTGGTTTTGATTAAACAAAACGCATAAAAATTTCTGACTTGGAGGAATAAAATCTGTAGCCAGTTGGGAATATTTGGTTAGAAGTACTTTTATACAGTCGTGTGCATTGGTCCTCACGTTCTCTAATTGAACGGATGTGGTTTATCGACCAGTTTCGGTTTAAACTAACATAAACTTATGTAATTTTATAAAAAAAACAAATCTGACAACATATTGCATAAACAAACTGTTTGGGAAAATTTTCTAAGTTGTGGTTTCGGAGATAAATCCATTCAGAGGCTATGAGATCAAATCAGGCATAGGGGACGTAACAAACCTGATAAGCTAATTAAATTCAAATAAGTCTACAGAACAGTTCAGATAATATCACATTAACTAAGGACAACTTAGCTTTTAGACCAGTTCATAAGGGCAATCAGAGCAGAGTTGGGTGGAGTTTCTTGAACAGATTGATACAGATCATAGCAGGTTCAACCAAGTGTCTTCAAGCCCTGGAACAGTTCAAATCAAAGCCTAGGAGAGGACAGACCAGCTTAGGAGCTTCGATAGAACTGGTCAGATCAGAGCGCAGCTTCGAAGCAGTTCAAGAGCGGAACAAAGTATATGGAGCTTCGTAAATCAGATCAGATCAGAAGGAGAATTGTATAGAATAGTTTCGAGGCAATGACTTGACAAAAAGATTATACCAGATATGGTTTTCAGCATAATATCAGAGCCGCAAACAAGACTTTCTACCTTGGAGAAATCTTTGTAAAGTATTTCTGCTAAGAGTTGAATACACTAAGCTTTTGTACAAAAAAGATTATATATATTCAAAGAGCCTTTCTCAACTTGTTTTTACAGCATGCGTGCTGTATTAGAGTTTTTACAGCTTAAGTGTTGTTTGTCGAGTGATACTAGGAGTTCTGATCTGGTGTTGCTTGACTGAGTGGATTAGGATATGGTGTAGTCTACATCAAAGTTTTCTAGTGAAAATCCTTCCAGTTTGAAAGAAGGGGAGACGTAGAAGCGTTGCTTCGAACATCTATAAATAAACTCGACACTCTAATCTGTTTTACTATTTAAGCTTGTACGCATTAATCTTTAAGTTTACTGCTCAATTGTGATCTTTTCACATATTTACTTTTTTCACAGGAGAGCAAATCAGATTGAGAAAGTTAGCAAGTAGAGTTTATTAACCCCCCCCCCCCCAAGCTCTAAACCGTAACTTCGATTCTATCAAGCGGTATCAGGGCGATCTGATCCATATCTTGATTTCTAACAAGTGGTATCAAAACTTAATGAAGAAATTGGAAAGCCTTCATGGTGGCTTGAGAGGTCTGCAAGTGCAACAATCAGAAACTCAGCTTGAAGTGATGAATCTCAAGGATCGCATGTCATCTTGACTGACCTCTTTTGTGGACTCTCTCCAGGAGTACCAGTACTCACTCTATTTGATTTGGTTACGGAGTTGAGTAAGACAAACAGGAACTTTCTGGTGGACTAGATGCACTCAGTACTTATATGAGATCGTCGCATGCTTAAAGGTGGAATGCTAAAAAGAGGGAAAGTAGTCAGAGGATAAGATAGAAGAATTTATCCGATTCAGATATTGTGCTGGATACAGACTATGTACAAATACAGATACAGATATAGAGTGTGTACAGATACAGATTATGTACGATATAGCAAACAGATATAGAGTATATATAGATAAGGATACAGAAATACATCATATAGTCTCAATTTTTTAATTCTTTTGTATAGATGGAGAATTTGTACAAATAATTGCTTAACAAGAAACCAGATTGGGACTTCAGAACTCACCCAGAAGCTAGATTAGTGTTCACGTAAGAAACATGAGACTAGTCTGTGTATACGGGTTACAAGGCTTTAATAGATACGAGCATCAGTATTGACTGGTGTCGTTCTACTTTAAAAGCAACCTGTTCTTCTTAGGCTGAGTGAGTGAGTGGATTGTCGTATGGAGGTAAGGATAATGACGCAGATCTCTATTTGTAGGGTTGACGTAGTTGCACCCTCGACATGAAATTTAATGCTCCACAGTTCTTCTCAGTGTCATAAAGAATTCATAGAAAAGCTTCCATCATGTTCTTGTGATAATAGGAATCAAGAGAAGCAAGAAACGGAATATATCGTATTTTCTAGAGCATATTTTCAAAGCATTTCTCTGGCGTGGTTCCTACCGAGAGTTGTGCTACCTGGTACCATTGCATTGATATACAAAGGGATTCTTGACACTTTTGCACCTATTTATCTTATCTCTCAATGTTTTATTGGAGAAACCCATCTCTCGACTATTTTGCAAAGCTCTAGTACTCCGTAGATAACTATATGAGGATGCAGATTTGGTTTGTCTGACAATAGCCAACTGAGGAGAAGCTTAAGATAGATTCTTCTACGTATTCAGCTCTGGGTTTTGTCACTACCAAAAGGGGGAAAATTTTGGGAAAATATTCTAAGTTTTGTTGAAGGCAGAAATCAGTTTAGAGGCTATTAGATCAGATCAGGCATAGGGCATGCAACAAACTGGATCAGGCTAAGTAAAGTCAACTTAGTCTACAGAAGAGTTCAGATCAGATCACGCTAAGTAATGACAACTTAGCTTTTGGACCAGTTCAGAAGCGCAATTAGATCAGAGCTGGGTGGAACTCCGTGAACAGATTGATACAGATCATAGCTGGTTCCACCAATGTATTCAATCCCTCGATCAGTTCAGATCAGAGCCTAGGAGAGAATAGATCAGCTTAGGATCTTCGATAAAACTTGTCAGATCAGAGTTGAGTTTTAAAGCAGATCAAGAGCAGAACAGAGTACGTGGAGCTTCGTAGATTAGATCACGTTCAGATCATATCAGGAGGAGAATTGTACAGATCAGTCTTCGACAATGACTTGACAAAATGAGTGTAGTAGATATGCTTTTCAGCATAATATCAGATGTGTCAGAGTCCAGACGTAAACAAGACTTGCTACTTTGGGAAAACATTTAATGGAGTAGTACGATCGAAGGAAGATCAATAAATACTCATTAAATGAATGAGCGAGGATTCAAAAATGTGCCTACCAGATACATTTATTATCGTTTGAATCCTGAGAAAATAAAATGAAGATTAAGTGCAGATATAAATATATACGACCACAACGAACAGACGCTTTTCACAACTGTACTTGCGAATTTTTCCTTTCAATCAGAAGATTATATTTCATAGCTTCCAGTTTAAATTTTTTGCAAAGTATTTCAGCTGAGAGCTAACTACACTGGGGTACAAAAAAGATTATATATTCGAAGAGTCTTTCTCAACTTGTTTTCATAGTCTACGTATTGTATTAGAGTTCTTATAGCTTGTGTGCAATTTGTCGAGTGATACTCGAAGTTCAGAACTGGTGCTGCATGACTGAGTGGATCAGGATACGGTATATTTTACATCAAAGTCTTCTAGTGAAAAATCCTTCCAGTTTGGAAGAATGGGAGACGTAGAAGCGTTACTTCGAACTTCCATGAACAAACTCGAATCTCTAATCTGCTTTACTATTTCAGCTTACACGCATTATTCTTTAAGTTCGCTGCACAATTTTGTGGTCTTTCCGCATATTTACTTATTTCACGAGAGAGCGAATCGGATAGAGTGCAGAAATCAGCTTCTAATAGAGTTGATTCCAAAACTATTTTAAAACATAAAAAGTTTGCAAGTAGAGTTTATTCACCCTCTCTAAAACCGTAACTTCGATCCTATCGAGCGATATTAGAGTGATCTGATCCGGATAACAGAGTTAATTAAATATGAAGCCTAACTGAGAATTTTGATCCACATAAAAAGATTAGTGTATGGTGAAATATTTGTCGATTTACTAAAAATATAACTAACTATAACAATAGAGACTAAATATATTTTATACTATGAAACATCTGAAACATTATATTCCGATTATTCACTCAGGTTACCAAAATATTACTCCCAAGATATGAGAATATAAATCTCAAATATTGTTCATTACTCCGACTTACATCGGTACTATTCTGAACGATGTACTATATGTGTTTTTTGTTTGATCCAACCAAAATATTAAATGCTAGAGTATAAAATAAAAAATCGCGGTTTCTAGCTCATATTAATCGCTATTATTTGTAAAGAATAGCCAACCAATCGCCATTCTTTTTAGAAAACATTTGTCAATTTTGTCACAAAAATGTTTTTCTCGTAACAATTATTCTACTCAAATGTCCTTAATATTTCAACCAGCTTCTTTCCTCTCGATCGATTTCATTTATTTCCTATTTTATGTTTCTTGTTTCATGATAATAACTTGTCTAGCCACCAACCATTGGAACATATTCAAACTACACAATTAATGACGGAGCCCAAAATTTATTAGGTATGACAGACATAATTTTTCTAAAACAATTACTAAATATAAATATTTTCCCATATATTCTAAGAAAAATGTGAAAAATTCGATTGCACAATAAGAAAATAAAAATAAAGTACCTAAAAAATTGGAGTAACAAGGTGTACAAATAAACTTTTCAATACATCATTCATAATATATTTCATGTTCAAGTTTACAGCAATGACAGAAAATAATACTTTAATAATTGTAATTCAATTGTTAATATAAATATCAAAGTGGCAAATATTTTATGTATCATCTTAATTATTAAGTAATTTGACATTGTTGGATATGCTGCGTAGATCATATCTGGATTTCGATGAATACAAAACTTCATATCTAATGATTTATTTGAGTGTGCAAATTAAGCTGATACAGATCAGATTAGACGCAAGCTGAGAAGTGCCGAACTGAGTGCAATCGAGAAGATGTCCAAACTGATCCAACAGACGACATTCAAGCTGATCCAGCTTAGAGCAAAGATCAACATAGAAGAAACCAGTTCAGAAAAGGAGCGGCTTAGAAGAGACAAGAAGATCAACTCAGAGGTCTAAGTTGAATAAGATCAGATTGGACAAGACCTGCGAGCTGAAGAAGTTCGTTGTGGCAGATTAGATAGAACAAGACCTGCGAGCTGAAGAAGCTTTGTATAAACAAAGAGCGCAGTTCGGCAAACAAGAAGATCAGCTTAGAAGCATGAATCAGCTTAGAGCAGTTCAACTGAAAGAAGAAAGGATTGAAGCATTGATTAGATCAGCTTAGAGGCCTAAGATGAAACAGCAGGAGTAGCACAGACAGAATCAGAACCGTGTCGAAGCAGCTCAGAGCTGAACGAACTGGAACATCACAGAACAGACCATGACGAAGCATCTCAGAGATGTACAGAGCAGAACAAAACAGCTCAGAGCTGTACAAAGAAAAATGAAACATCTCAGAGCTGTACAGAGTAGAACGAAGCAGATCAGAGCTGCACAAAGCAGGACGAATCAGATTAGAGCAGAACAAATATGTACGAAGAAGATTAGAGCATATGAGAACAAGAAGAGCTTAGAGGGAGCTTCGTAGAGGATCGGCTCAGAGGAACAGCGTAGAAGATCAGGACAAAGCTGGTCAAGCGAAGTAAAGCAAACCGTACGAGCAATGAACATAACAAACGAGGACAGAGCTGTATTTTATCGTAGCTGAAAGAGCCTTTGAACTTCGCCCAAGCTGATAGAGCCATTGAAATCCAAATAGGAAAGAGCCTTATGTCACGGCTGAAGATCAGATTGACAGGCACAATTTATGGGATCTCTCCAACGGCAAAAATTCATCAAAGGCTACATATACTGAAGATTCAAGAGCGATTCAATACCAGAGAGAAGCGTGTGCACAACGATATATATGCACGAGAGATGTAGAAATAACGATACATGGAAGAGATAAAAGAAATGAGAGAAGAACACTATTTCAGAGAGAGAGAGTTTAAACAGAAGTGCCGACTCGTTACAGTCCTAGTTAAGAAGACGACAGCTCAGAGAGCACCTTCCCGAGTGTGTGACATTCAATACTAGAGAGAATGACTTTACGCTGTAACTCACACACACACACTCATTCACACTTATGAGAGCTGAGCGAAACAGATTAGTTGAGTGAGATCTCACACAACACATAAAATTAGTGTCTGTAGTCTTTGGAACAGAGACGTTAAACATGTTCTTAGTGATTCAGTTCACATAGTTTGCGGGCTGGTGGGTAGCGTGGAGTGCTAGGAGTTCTCAAGCTTGTGGGCTATTGGGATCTGGTTATTGCAGGAGCTGTAATAATCGAAGTCTTCTAGTGGAATCCTTCCAGTTTGGAAGAAGGGGACACATAGGAGATTCAGCTCCGAACTTTCATAAACAAACAGTTTTCAGTTTCCAGCTTTCTGCATTCATACTTCCATTGCATATTTAAAACCAACAACTTTCAATTTTTAAAGGGTATAATCAGATGTTTTCCGTCTTTGTTTTTATACCAGATCTGATATAATTCTCGGTGCTCAAATTTTCAAGAACCTGAGCTAGTGCAGCTCATGCAGTTTTAGTTTTCATAGTTCAGATCGCGCGCGATCTGTTTCTGCTCGCAGCGCGCGATCTGCTGTCGATTTTCCGATCCTATCAGACATGTTAAACCATTTTACGATTGAACTCGATTAGGTCGACTTTATAAAAAATTAATTCAAGCTTATCATAATAGAGTCATACTGATAACAGTTCCGGCATGCATCCTGGAAGAAAGATAAATCAGGAAAATAGAGAACATAAATTCCGATTAAAATTGTTTTATCATTTAAATCATTTTTTATTTTTAGAAAAATTATAGAAAAAATAGTTGTGAAATGGATTGTTAGTGTGAGGAATCAGATTTTAGATTAATGATTAATCGATTTGATTTGGGATTAGTCGTGTGGTTTTTTGAGAGAAATCTGATTCCAGTAGATGCAGATGTTAGAATTCAGCAGTAGCGTTTGTTGGTGAAAGCTGATCAAGCAGTTGATGGCGCGAGAGTAAAAAGCCGTCGTTTCGTGGAAACCAGCCGTAGCGCTAATGCAAGGAATCAGATGTAACGCATTCCAGATGTCAACGCGAGTCAACGGTACTATAGCTTGCAGCTGGAAGAATTTAATCAGTAGTTGCGTTGGGAAAATGTGTTGCGACTGGGTGACCAGCTGTTGGTTTGAGAAACCAGGCGTGGGAGCAACGCGACGTCGTTATGATAAGTTGAAACGCTGCGTTTTGGTTGCGTCTGATATCAGCTGTGAGGAGTTGTTGCAATGTTGTATCAGGCGTTGGTTGGATCAGCTGTTAGCAGCGATCGTGACGTGTCCTCTACGTCGTCGTATTGATTATTTACGCTTGTGTCTGGATTGTTTAGAGTAACCAGCTGCTGGGTTTTTGGTGAGGAATTTGGTACCAGCTGGTTCAGTGCTACGACATCGTTTATATTAGTTGACGCGTCGTCGTTTTGGCTTGTTTTGCGTAACCAGTCGACTGATGGGTTTTTGTAGAGATCTGTTACCAGCTTTTGGCTTCTTCGCAAGAGATATCTGTTGTCAGCTGGTGAAGTACTGCGACGTCGTTTGAGTTAGTTGGAGCGGTGTCGTTTTGATGTTCTCTTGAGATTGCAACGGCTGATTGTTTCTTCTGGTTTTATCGAAAGAAAGAAATGGTATCTGCTGTAAGATATCCACTGTTCACGACGACTGAATATTTTGCGATCAGCAGCTGTTGGGTTTGAGGGTTATATATATCGAAGCTTTGATCGACACTTAGAAATATTTTAGAACCCGATATTTCTTATCTTCTTATCCATACCCTCGATTAGCTACTGTTCACCGTGACCTATTTCCGTCGATTGCCGCCGTTCTCCGCCGATGATTTGAGTGATTTTGGTGGCGCTGGATTCGTGGTGAGTTGCTCTTTCGATTACTATCCATTTGAAGCCCTGAACCATTGAGGGTCACACAAGTACTGGATTCGAGATTCCCGCATGGATACTGAGCTCAATGTGTTGAGCATAGGAGGAGGATTTTAGGGAGTGCGACTTCCCAAAAGTCAACAGGGGTCAAATTGCAATTTCCAAAAGTTGGAGGACTAAATTGCAATTTAGGGTTAGATGATCTGAAAAATTGTTTTTCATATCATAACATTCAGTTTTGAAAACTGAGTCGATCGGTTCGATCTGATCGGCGATCGAAGTTACGATGAAGTCGCAGCGATGGATATCGTCATTTGGACCCGGGCCCGTTGGGCCGGTCCAAGTCCATTGTTAGTCTATTTAATTAGACTTAAGGCTTAATTGGTGGTAACTTAACAAGTGATTCAGATTACACAACTCCTTAACCCTAACCCTAAAGCACGGCCGCCCCCTCTCCCTCTCCTCCCACGCCGCTGCCGCTGCCGCCGTCGGCCGCCGCCCGCCGTTGATTGATCGGACTTGCTCCGATCAGTTTTTCGAGGAGAATCCGTCCGCGTTGATCTCGTCAGGCCTTCTAGTGCAGGCTGATGAAGGAGTCTCCCTTCCGGTCGTGGACCTGATTGACGAATCTACAGCCACCTACCGTGAAGAGCCGGTCTTCTTGTAATTCCGGTTGGAGCCAGGCGCAAGTCGCCAGCAAGGTAATCTACTAAGCGCCCTATGAATGGTTCGTAGTTTATAGCGCTGTTATATTGTATTGAACGTTTCCCGGTGCTAATTTTAATCTTCCGCTGCGCCGCCGGGAGACGGGGATCCGGGATCCGCCACCGCACACCAACAGTGGTATCAGAGCTATGGCTCGGATCCTCTCTGTTTTCAGATCGAATACAAAAAAAAAAACTTTGTTGCAATGGCCGCCGGCCGCCGCCGTGTGCGGCGGCCCCCTCCTCTTCCCGCATGACCGCGCATAGCGGCCGCCTGGTTGCCACGATTTTGCCCGACTGGTTGTTGCTTCCTTCTCGCATGGAGGCCGACGGGTTGGCGCAATGATCGGCGCACGGTGGATGCTGTTGTGCGCGCTGGTTGCGCGAAGGAGGCCGAGACTCCGCCGGTCGATGCATGCATGATCGCACGACGGGCTGCCGACCGGTTGCTGCCGTGTTGCGCGCAATTGTTGCGCGATTATGGCCGATGCATGCTGCTGGTTGGCGCACGATCACCGCTGTTTTCGCCCATTGATGCGCCACTGATTGGCGCATCACAGCGCCATTGTGCCGCGCTTGTCGCGGCCAAGCGCACGGCCTTGTGCCGCTCGCAACATGGTGGAGACGGCCGCCGTCCGGCGACGATCTCCGACAGCTTGTTGCGACGGCTGAATTTTACTTCTAGGTTTTAGTTCGGGCCTGTCCCGAGCAGCCCATGAAGTTTTCGGGCCGATTTTGGTCAATTTTGAAATTTTAAGATTTTTGGGCCTAAAATTGTTTTAAGCCCATTACGATGCAATTAAAATTGCAAAATATGATTTTGATTGTAAAATATGATTTTATAATTAAATATGATTTTGTTGATTAAAATTTGATTTTATCGACAAAATACGATTTTATTATAAAATGCGATTTTATGATTAAAATATGATTTTGCGATAAATAATTTGATTATTTAAATTTATGCATATTAATTAGATTGATTGCATGATTGAGATGATCGAGAGCCATGCCCCAATGTGTTAGGTGTATGCTTTAGGTTTTGTGATTTCGGTTGTAATATTGTTGATTATCATTTATAAAAGTGGGTCTGTTTGTGGCCCGTTCCCACCCCTTAAAATGTATCCCTTATTTGTCATGGAATTTAATTGTAAATTACTAGACTTAGTGGGAGGACTTTTGAAGATGGTGGGCCCGATGACGATCAAAGATATTGAAGACCGAAGATCTGTAAAACCGAAAGCAAATGTAATAGGATTGCATTGCATATTGCATTTCACCTAGGATTGGACCCAGGTCCGTGATTGGCGACCACGGACCGCATA
>KQ990070.1:64648-90840 GCA_001598015.1 Dorcoceras hygrometricum | reverse complement strand
TTGTTGGATCTGTTTTTACAGATCCTAATTAAGTTTTGAATTACACAAAACCTATTATTGTGATTCTAACAATTCTACTTGAGTGAACAGATTTTAGGCACAAAGAAGATGATCAGCAGCAGCTATATCTGTCCAGCAGATGGTTCGCAATATATCGATCAGCAGTTGAATTAGCAATGGAGACGTCCAGAGTTACATCAGCTGTTCGTAATCAGCTGGAGCATGATAATCCAGCTGAAACAATAACAACCAGCTGAAGAGCTAAAGTGCGAAGCGAACCAGCTGGATTTTGTATAGAGAAGCTTGCTGAAGAAGAAGAAGAAGATTCAAGTTATAAGTACTGCTGACGAATCTGTTAGCAGTCGCAAATATATAAGTACTGTTGATGAATCTATCAACAGTCACTATTCAAGAAGAAGAAAGTCGTTTATAAGTACTGTTGATGAATCTATCAACAGTCGCTATTCAAGAAGAAGAAGAAGAAGCGTAGATGGAGCTGGAACGAAGAAGTTCAGCAGGAAGCTACAGTTGGAGATCCAGCAGATGAGAAGAGGCGCTAAATTGGGATTGAGCTGTGATGACATCAGCCTTGATGTCATCACAATCAGCAGATGGAGCGAAGCGCGAGAGCTGAAGCGACGTCGTGTTGAGATTCAGCAGATGGTTTAGTGCTGATGACGTCATCGGTGACGTCATTCAGTCGCAAGATTCAGCAGGTAGCTTGCATTCCAGACGCAAGAGGAAGCGACGTCGTAGAGGATCCAGTCGCAAGCTACAGTGCAATCAGCAGATGCTATTTGGAGATTAGCAATTGCAAAACGATGTCGTTTACATAAGTTGATACGACAGCGTTTTGCTCATGATCCCGTCCAAGCATGAAGACGTTAAACTCTTGTGTATGTAGTTAGTCACACAGTTGCGGCTGATGTGCAGTTATGAAGTAGTGGATCCTTCCGAGGTGGAAGAAGGGGAGATGTAGGATGTTGATATCCGAACTTCCATAAACAAATATGATGTGCTGAGTATCGTGTTCTTTAAGCTTTCTGTATTGCATATTTACTTTAGCATTACACGTTTACATATCAGCACTGTCTTGTATTTAGCATTCGCATTAACACTTCAGCTCTTAGCATCTCATTTCAGCAGCACACACAAGCACGCAAGTCTTGAACAGATTTATGTTGTACATAAATCTGTTTGAGTTGTTTTAAAATATAGGATTCAGTTCTGGTATTTTCCGCATGATTTTTAAATCATACCAGATCTGTCTCCGGTGCTCAAAGCTTTATTTAAGTGTTCAAGAACAACGAGCTATTGCAGCTCATCTTTTGATTAGCAGCGCAAAACTTTTAATTTATCTTTCAAACAAGCGCTGCTCCGGGACCAACAAGTGGTATCAGAGCAGGTTTTGTTCTTGAACGAGCACTGATTTTAAACCACATGTGCTATGTTTTTAATGTTTTAAATGTTTTGAGAAACTTATTTTGTGAAGGCCAGAATCTATTTTAATGTAGAACCGGTTTTTCGCTTGATGAACTGTCGGGATGCGCGAGTCTCGGGCAGATGCCAAGCTTCTATTTTCGTTGTGCTGTAAGATCACTTGAAGCGAGGCTCAGTGACAAGCACATGGGGCGAGATAGAAGAATGAAAAATCTGAGCTGTTCTCTGTACTGGTTCTTTATAGATTTAAGCAACTCAGTAGCACATGTTATTTGAAATACTTGTATGCTCTGATTTGGTTTTAAACATGTTCTGTTTTGCGGATTCCAGCTGATGCAAAATTTTGAAGTTTTAAAAATGATTTGAGCTCATGTTATAAAAGACAGGGAGAGTGGCGTCACTGTCGTTTATAATTTTGAGCAAATGCATCAGCTTTTGTTTTCAAAATCATATATTGTTGCATTTGGTGCTTCCCAAAGCTGTTTTGTTTTTTTTCAAAGTTAAAACTCCTGCTGTCTCGTTGTTTTTGCTGTAACAGTGTAGGGAGAGCTTTTGTTTTTAAATCGGGAAGGCCAGCAGTTCACTCCTTTTTTGATTCCCACAAAAAGGGAGAGAATTGTTAGAACATGCATCGTCGATTTAAGGTTTTGTGTAAATCAAAAAGGGAGAGATTGTTGGATCTGTTTTTACAGATCCTAATTAAGTTTTGAATTACACAAAACCTATTATTGTGATTCTAACAATTCTACTTGAGTGTACAGATTTTAGGCACAAAGAAGACGATCAGCAGCAGCTATATCTGTCCAGCAGATGGTTCGCAATATATCGATCAGCAGTGGTTTGGTGTTCATGGAATCAGCAGTTGAATTAGCGATGGAGACGACCAGAGTTGATTCAGTTGTTTGTAAGCAGGCGATGGCCAAAGTTGAACCAGATGGAGCATAATAAACCAGCAGATGATGAAGATCAGCTGCAAGCGCTAAAAAGCAAGTGAACCAGCTGGTACATGAATAGAGAGGCGCGCTGAAGAATTAGTTCGAGATGATGAAGATCAGCTGAAGGCGCAAGAAAAGAAGATTCGTGTTTATAAGTACTGCTGACGAATCTGTTAGCAGTCGCAAAGATATAAGTACTGTTGATGAATCTATCAACAGTCACTATTCAAGAAGAAGAAAAGGAAGCAATTATAAGTACTGCTGATGAATCTATCAGCAGTCGTGTTTATAAGTACTGCTGACGAATCTGTTAGCAGTCGCAAGAAGAAGAAGAAGAAGAAGAAGATTTCGTTTATAAGTACTGTTGATGAATCTATCAACAGTCACTATTCAAGAAGAAGAAAAGGAAGCAATTATAAGTACTGCTGATGAATCTATCAGCAGTCGTGTTTATAAGTACTGCTGACGAATCTGTTAGCAGTCGCAAGAAGAAGAAGAAGAAGAAGATTTCGTTTATAAGTACTGTTGATGAATCTATCAACAGTCACTATTCAAGAAGAAGAAAAGGAAGCAATTATAAGTACTGCTGATGAATCTATCAGCAGTCGTGTTTATAAGTACTGCTGACGAATCTGTTAGCAGTCGCAAGAAGAAGAAGAAGAAGAAGATTTCGTTTATAAGTACTGTTGATGAATCTATCAACAGTCACTATTCAAGAAGAAGAAAAGGAAGCAATTATAAGTACTGCTGATGAATCTATCAGCAGTCGTGTTTATAAGTACTGCTGACGAATCTGTTAGCAGTCGCAAGAAGAAGAAGAAGAAGAAGATTTCGTTTATAAGTACTGTTGATGAATCTATCAACAGTCACTATTCAAGAAGAAGAAAAGGAAGCAATTATAAGTACTGCTGATGAATCTATCAGCAGTCGTGTTTATAAGTACTGCTGACGAATCTGTTAGCAGTCGCAAGAAGAAGAAGAAGAAGAAGATTTCGTTTATAAGTACTGTTGATGAATCTATCAACAGTCACTATTCAAGAAGAAGAAAAGGAAGCAATTATAAGTACTGCTGATGAATCTATCAGCAGTCGTGTTTATAAGTACTGCTGACGAATCTGTTAGCAGTCGCAAGAAGAAGAAGAAGAAGAAGATTTCGTTTATAAGTACTGTTGATGAATCTATCAACAGTCACTATTCAAGAAGAAGAAAAGGAAGCAATTATAAGTACTGCTGATGAATCTATCAGCAGTCGTGTTTATAAGTACTGCTGACGAATCTGTTAGCAGTCGCAAGAAGAAGAAGAAGAAGAAGATTTCGTTTATAAGTACTGTTGATGAATCTATCAACAGTCACTATTCAAGAAGAAGAAAAGGAAGCAATTATAAGTACTGCTGATGAATCTATCAGCAGTCGTGTTTATAAGTACTGCTGACGAATCTGTTAGCAGTCGCAAGAAGAAGAAGAAGAAGAAGATTTCGTTTATAAGTACTGTTGATGAATCTATCAACAGTCACTATTCAAGAAGAAGAAAAGGAAGCAATTATAAGTACTGCTGATGAATCTATCAGCAGTCGTGTTTATAAGTACTGCTGACGAATCTGTTAGCAGTCGCAAGAAGAAGAAGAAGAAGAAGATTTCGTTTATAAGTACTGTTGATGAATCTATCAACAGTCACTATTCAAGAAGAAGAAAAGGAAGCAATTATAAGTACTGCTGATGAATCTATCAGCAGTCGTGTTTATAAGTACTGCTGACGAATCTGTTAGCAGTCGCAAGAAGAAGAAGAAGAAGAAGATTTCGTTTATAAGTACTGTTGATGAATCTATCAACAGTCACTATTCAAGAAGAAGAAAAGGAAGCAATTATAAGTACTGCTGATGAATCTATCAGCAGTCGTGTTTATAAGTACTGCTGACGAATCTGTTAGCAGTCGCAAGAAGAAGAAGAAGAAGAAGATTTCGTTTATAAGTACTGTTGATGAATCTATCAACAGTCACTATTCAAGAAGAAGAAAAGGAAGCAATTATAAGTACTGCTGATGAATCTATCAGCAGTCGTGTTTATAAGTACTGCTGACGAATCTGTTAGCAGTCGCAAGAAGAAGAAGAAGAAGAAGATTTCGTTTATAAGTACTGTTGATGAATCTATCAACAGTCACTATTCAAGAAGAAGAAAAGGAAGCAATTATAAGTACTGCTGATGAATCTATCAGCAGTCGTGTTTATAAGTACTGCTGACGAATCTGTTAGCAGTCGCAAGAAGAAGAAGAAGAAGAAGATTTCGTTTATAAGTACTGTTGATGAATCTATCAACAGTCACTATTCAAGAAGAAGAAAAGGAAGCAATTATAAGTACTGCTGATGAATCTATCAGCAGTCGTGTTTATAAGTACTGCTGACGAATCTGTTAGCAGTCGCAAGAAGAAGAAGAAGAAGAAGATTTCGTTTATAAGTACTGTTGATGAATCTATCAACAGTCACTATTCAAGAAGAAGAAAAGGAAGCAATTATAAGTACTGCTGATGAATCTATCAGCAGTCGTGTTTATAAGTACTGCTGACGAATCTGTTAGCAGTCGCAAGAAGAAGAAGAAGAAGAAGATTTCGTTTATAAGTACTGTTGATGAATCTATCAACAGTCACTATTCAAGAAGAAGAAAAGGAAGCAATTATAAGTACTGCTGATGAATCTATCAGCAGTCGTGTTTATAAGTACTGCTGACGAATCTGTTAGCAGTCGCAAGAAGAAGAGTTCCAAGCAAGACACCATCGCGGATTCAACCACTGAGGCTGAGTACATCGCAGCATCAGCTGCTGCTAAAGAGGCGGTTTGGATAAGGAATTTCGTCCAAGAGTTGGGCGCAATCCCTGATGGAGTTGGTCCAGTCCCGGTGTACTGCGACAACACGGGTTCCGTTGCGCAAGCAAAGGAGCCTAGGTCTCACCAAAGATCCAAACATATACTGAGGAAATACCACATAATCCGGGATATTGTTGCTAGAGGTGACATAGCAGTCGAGAGAGTCGCCTCTGCAGACAACATTGCTGATCCACTTACGAAGCCCTTGCCAGGACCGTTGTTTGAAAAACATCACGAAACAATGGGACTGCGTCTGATGAGTAGTTGGCTATAGGGCAAGTGGGAGATTGTTAGAGTATATGCCCAACTAGCCAACTTGTGGCGTGTGGGATTTATTGACTCTTGTGTATCACGATTTTTATTTATGAAATACGCATTTATTTCGTGGCATTCTTTATTTTCATTATGTTATAATGTTAACAATTGTGTTGGATAAAGACCTAGAATGCACCATAGTGTATGTTAGATGTGATAGTGGATATGATGGCTATCATGAAACACATCTAATAGTCACTGTGTGTCCTAAACTCGTCCCAAGTCAATTGGGCCGTCAAAATGAGGATAAGGCCGCCCGAGTTAGAGACTAGCATCTGCGATGTGAAGTACCACGTTTCATTGGTAGGGAACATTGTGATGTTCTGAGCATGCAGATGGATAGTGACCTGGTGATCTATCGAACTACCCTCGTCCGGACTTTCCAAGTGTTACCATTTATCGAGTGGATTAAGTCCGAGTCTTGGTTGTACAGATTAGCCCTTACTACTCAAAACGTCATTGAGACTCTACATGATAGGCGCCTCACTTTGACCCGTTTACCGACTCAGTTGGGGTCATCAGGTTGCGGGATTGGGTGAGGTCCCGATGCATGTAGGAGTCGATGCTTCGTTGTCGAGGATTCACCGCTCGCCTTTGTGCGTGGATATCCTATGCTATCTGAGGGGATAATAGTGTGATAAATCTCTGGCCAGAGTACTAGAAGTGTTTTAGGTAAATGAGTTTACCTAGTAACACACGCGATGTCACTATTTGATCCGAGATGTATGCATGGTTATTGGATCTCTAGCGAATCTCGATTTACCAATGGTCGTTGATCTGATCGGGATATTTGCGTTGAAAGGACCGTACTGTATGCTAAACATGACCAACTGGTTCTTGCAGGCACTATCAGTGATACCTAGGGGATCATGGGGCGATGTTGCTAGACGCTTTACCATGATCCGATGGGTCAGTCCGAAATTGTGATTTCGGAGTCACATGTTGTGGGCCCACGGCTAGCTATATCCCTGAACCATTGAGGGTCACACAAGTACTGGCTTCTCAGTTCCCGCATGGAAAATAAACTCAATTTGTTGAGTATAGGAGGAGGAATGATGGAAGTGCGACTTCCTAAAATTAAACAGGGTCAAAAATTCAATTTCCCTAAAGTTTGGGCTAGTTTGACTATCCTTGAAACTTGCAGGGGCCAAACTGTTATTTTGGATTAGGTGGTCCGAAAAATTGTTTTCGCATCATAATACTCAGTTTTGTAAACTGTGTAGATCGGTCCGATCTGATCGTCGATCGGGATTATGATGGAGCCACGGTGATGGACTTGAAACGAATGTGCACTCTGGGACTGGGCCCGACCCAGGCCCATTGGGCCGGTTCAAGCCCATAGAAAGTCTATATATAGTGGCCTTAGGGTTGCATTGACAACATACTCCACAAATCCTAGAGCACGCCTCCCTTCCTTCTCCCACTCCTCACGGCCGTCGCCTCTCCTTGCCGTCGCCGCCCGCCGCCGACGCGCCGCCGCCGCCGTCGGACTTGTTCCGACCGTCTCGATGAGGAGATTCCGTCCATGAAATATTCTTCGCGTTTTCTAGTGCAGACCGACGAAGGGATAGAGATTTTAGTCGTGGACCTGATTAGGAGAACGACAACCGCCTACCGTTGAAGTGCCGATTTCCTCATGAAATTGGTCGGAGCCAGCCGCCTAGACGTCAGCAAGGTACCAAACTAAACATCCTATGAATGTTTAATTGATGTTTATACTATGTATTGACCGTTCCCTGTTCCTAAATTTCAATTCTTCCGCTGCGCCCTGGGAGCGGGATCCGGATCCGTCGCTGCGCCAACAGAGATACCCCGTTCATGATTTGGAATTGGCAGCGATTGTTTTTGCCTTGAAGATCTGGCGTCACTATTTGTATGTTGAGGAGTTTGTGGTGTACACTGACCACAAGAGTTTGAAGTATATCTTCACTCAGTCAGATCTGAATATGAGACAGCATCGTTGGATGGAGTTGCTCAAGGATTTTGATTGTGAGATTCAGTATCAGCCTGCGCTGATGAACTTAGTAGCCGATGCTTTGAGTAGAAAGCCCAGCCTGTGATGCTAACATCTTTGAGTATTTCGAGAATCCACGAGCAGTTGGGTACTTCTGGTTGGCGATTCCAGCCGAGTGATCAGTATTTCATAGTTTCTTCTATTCAGGTTGAACCACAGATTGTGATTGACATCAGAGAGGCACAGAGGACTGATCCTTATATCCATGAATTGAAGACTAAGGCTCAGAATGGTCAGTCTGAAGATTTTACTGTTGCTTCTGATGGGTGTTTGAGATTTCGTTGAAGATTAGTGGTTCCTAACCTGATTGATTTGAAAGAGACTATCCTGAATGAAGCGTATTGTAGTCGATACAGTGTGCATCCGGGTGAGAGAAAGATGTATCATGATTTGAAGTCTCACTACTGGTGGGAAGGCATGAAGAGCAACATTTCTGGGTTTGTTGCTCGCTGTTTGAACTGTCAGCAGGTCAAGGCCAAAAGGATGAGACCTGGTGGACTGTTGCACAGTTTAGAAGTGCCTCAGTGGAATTGGAGCACATCGCCGTGGACTTTGTGACTCATTTACCTCGATCAAGTAGGGGATGCGATGCGATCTGGCTGGTGATTGATAGAGTTTCAAAGTCAGCCCATTTCATTCCCTATGATGTGAGGTGTTTGATGAAGAAAATGGCGAGACTGTACATCGACCATGTTGTGAGATTGCATGGAGTGCCTGTTTCGATAGTGTCTGATAGAGATCCAAGATTTACGTCTCGATTCTGGAAGAGTTTGCAAGCAGCGATGGGTTCGAGATTGGCTATGAGTACAGCTTATCACCCTCAGACAGATGGCCAATCCGAGAGAACAATTCAGACTTTGGAAGATATGCTGCGAGCAATTGTGATGGATTTCAGTGGTGGCTTGCAGGATTCTTTATCCTTGGTCGAGTTTTCTTATAACAACAGCTACCAAGTGACTATTGGGATGTCACCATTCGAAGCGTTGTATGGTCGCAAGTGTAGATCTCCGATTTGTTGGGAAGAAGTTGGTGAGAAACAGCTTTCGACCCCTGAGTTTGTGCAACACATGAGGGATCAAATTTCATTGATTCGGAGTACAATGAAAGCTGCACAAGATCGCTTCACTAGCTATGCCAACAGAAGACGCAGACCGTTGGAGTTTGAGGTTGGAGATCGAGTATTTCTCAAGATTTCTCCTTTCAAGAGCGTGATGAGGTTCAGATTAAAGGGTAAACTATCCCCCAGATTTGTTGGTCCTTTCGAGATTGTTGAGAGGATTGGACAGTTGTGATGGGATCCGGATCATGCCCCCCGGCGAGGCAGCGGAAGAACAAAAACATGTGCCGGGAGATGATCAATACGATATAAACAAAACATGCTATGACATTCATAGGGTGTTTTAAAGGAATACCTTGCTGGAAACTCGTGCCTGGCTCCAACCGGAATTACAAGAACGCCGGCTCTTCACGGTAGGTGGCGGTAGATCCGTCAATCAGGTCCACGACCAGAACCGACTCCCTCCAATCAGCCTGCACTAGAAGGCTAAAGGATGTTATCGCCAACGGATTCTCCTCGAAAAACTAGCCGGAACAAGTCCGGCGAGCGGCGGCGGCGATGGCGTGAGGGGAGGAGAGGAAGGGCGGCGGCTATTGATGCTTAGGGTTAGGGTTTAGAGTCTAATGATCAAGTGTTGTGAAGTCTAGGATTAATTCTACCTTAAGTAGAATTAAAGGTAGACTTGGACCGGCCCAACGGGCCCGGGTCCAACGGATGAACATTCAGTTCATCCCCATCACCGAGACTTCATTATAACTCCGATCGCCGATCAGATCGGACCGATCGACTCAGTTTTCAAAACTGAATGCTATGATCTGAAAAACCATTTTTCAGAACCGCAGTGCAAAATGACCGTTTTGCCCCTCAACATCGGCAAATCACGATTTGACCTCTGTTGAATTTTTAGGAAGTCGCACTCCCAAAATCCTCTTCTCATGCTCAACACATTGAGCTGAGTATCCGTACGGGAATCTCGAATCCAGTACTTGTGTGACCCTCAATGGTTCAGGGATACAACTAGCCGTGGGCCCACAACCATTGTGGCTCCGGAATCACAATTCCGGTCCTGCCCAACGGATCATGGTAAGAGCGTCTAGCAACATCGGCCCATGATCCCCTAGGTATCACTGATAGTGCTGCAAGACCAGAGTTGGTCGTGGTTAGCGTACAGTACGGTCCTTTCAATCCATATATCCCGATCAGATCAACGACCATTGGTAAATCGAGAGTCGCTATAGATCCGATAGCTATGCATACATCTTGGAGATCGAATAGTGACATCACGAGTGCAACTAGGTAAACACATTTACCTAAAACACTTCTAGTACTCTGGCCAGAGATTTATACACTATTATCCCCTCAGATAGCATAGGATATCCACGCAGGTCTGCGAGCGTGATGCTGCAATGTACTCAGCCTCAGTGGTTGGATCCGCGATGGTGTCTTGCTTGGAACTCTTCCAAGAGACAGCACCACCATTGAGCATGAATACAAATCCAGAGGTTGATTTCGAATCATCCACGTCACACTGGAAGCTAGAATCAGTGTAGCCTTCCAGTTTCAGTTCACCACCCCCATAGACCATGAACATATTCTTAGTCATTCGTAAGTACTTAAGAATATCCTTCACAGCCTTCCAATGCAATTGGACGGGGTTGGCCTGGTAGCGGCTCGTGACACTCAGAGCATATGCAACATCCAGTCTAGTTGAGATCATGTCATACATAATACTACCTATTACCGAGGCATATGGTACACGTGCCATACTCTCTATCTCCTCATCAGTCTTTGGACACATAGACTTAGATAGAGTGACCCCGTGGCACATAGGTAGGTGTCCTCTCTTGGACTCTTCCATAGAGAACCACTTAAGTATGGTATCGATGTAGGTAGCTTGGGTAAGTCCGAGCATCCGTTTTGATCTATCCCGATAGATCTGTATTCCAAGAATATAGGATGCTTCACCCATTTCCTTCATCGAAAATCTGCTAGACAACCATACTTTAGTTGACTGCAGCATTCCTACATCACTCCCAATTAGTAGAATGTCATCAACATAAAGTACTAGGAATGTCACAGCGCTTTTAACTACCTTCTTGTAAACACATGGCTCCTCGGGATTCTTGATGAAACAAAATTCCTTAATTGTTTCATCGAATCTCAGGTTCCAACTCCGCGATGTTTGTTTGAGATCGTAGATCGATCACTGAAGCTTGCATACCTTATGCTCGCTTCCAACATATGTGAAACCCTCAGGCTGCGTCATATAGATCTC
This sequence comes from Dorcoceras hygrometricum, assembly GCA_001598015.1. Taxonomy (NCBI): domain Eukaryota; kingdom Viridiplantae; phylum Streptophyta; class Magnoliopsida; order Lamiales; family Gesneriaceae; genus Dorcoceras; species Dorcoceras hygrometricum. The sequence goes on along the minus strand of KQ990070.1, from coordinate 79,946 downwards.
TTTCTTAATGTTTCCATTAAGGAACGCAGTTTTCACATCCATTTGCCATATCTCATAGTCGTACCATGCGGCTATGGCTAACAAGATTCTAATTGACTTGAACATCGCGACTGGCGAGAATGTTTCATCATAGTCAACACCTTGCCTTTGAGTGTAACCTTTCGCGACCAGTCGTGCCTTGTAGGTCATTACCTTACCATCAGGCCCAAGTTTCCTCTTGTATACCCATTTGCACCCAATAGGAACAATTCCTTCGGGAGGGTTAACAAGAGTCCAAACTTGGTTGGCATGCATTGAGTCAAACTCAGACTGCATTGCTTCAAGCCATAATTTAGAATCAGCATCGTAAATTGTCTCCTTGAAAGTTCTTGGATCAGATCCAATAACTTGATCAGATTGATCATCTTCAAGGAGAAAACCATATCTCTCAGGAGCCCTAGGAACCCTTTCGGATCTCCTAGGTGCGACCATTTCTGGTATTGGCTCTGTAGGTGCAGGAGACTCACCTGGTACTTCGATTGGATCTCGAACCTCTTCGAGTTCTACTATTTTGCCCTTTCTATCAAGTAGAAATTCTCTTTCCATAAAGGTGGCATTCCTAGAAACAAACACTTTTGTTTCGCTGGGATAGTAGAAGTAGTATCCAATGGAATTCTTTGGATACCCAATGAAGTAGCATAAGATGGATCTCGTATCCAGCTTATCTCCTACTGTCTGCTTCACATAGGCAGGACATCCCCAATCCTCATGTATGAGTACTTTGGTGGTTTGCCCATCCATATCTCGTACGGAGTTTTATCCACTGCCTTGGTGTGGACATTGTTCAACAACATTACCGCCGTTTCGAGCGCATAGCCCCAAAACGAGGTGGGAAGTTCAGTGAAGCTCATCATAGATCGAACCATGTCCAACAAGGTCCGATTACGACGCTGCCGCTACACCATTGAGCTGTGGTGTGGCCGGAGGGGTCCACTGTGAGAGAATCCCATTCTCTTTCAGATAGTCTTGAAATTCAGCACTTAAGTATTCACCGTCTCGATCAAATCGAAGTGCTTTAATACTTTTGCCTAATTGATTTTCTACTTCAGCCTTGAATTCTTTGAACCTTTCAAAGGATTCAGACTTGTACTTCATCAAGTACAAGTACCCATACCTAGAGTAATCGTCGGTAAAGGTGATGAAGTATGTGTGATCGTATTTAGTACCAATACTAAATGGGCCGCACACATCAGTATGGATCAAATCCAATAGGCCTTGAGCACGTTCACCCTTGCCCTTGAAGGGTTGCTTGGTCATCTTTCCTTTAAGACAAGATTCACAAGTTGGTAGGGAGTTGATGTCTGACAGATCAAACAAGTCACTCCTAACCAACTTGTTCATCCTACTTAGAGAAATGTGACCTATCCTAGCGTGCCAAAGTTGTGCTGGGTTCAAGTTATCTTGTTTCCGTTTAATCGTTGTTGTATGTGCTTCGACATCGCGAGTTGGAACGTCTTTTAATTTTAAGGTGTATAAATCATTTTCGCGTTCCCCAATTCCAATTAAACATTCATTCTTGTAAATATTGCAAATCGAATTAGCAAACATACAAGAATATCCATCACTATCAAGCATAGAAACAGAAATAATGTTCTTTATTAATTCGGGAACAAATAAAACGTTTCTCAATAACAACTTAAAATCAGAAGATAGAAATAAGTAAACATCTCATGTAGCTACTGCAGCAACTCTTGCTCCATTGCCAAGCCTCAAGTGGGTCTCACCCTCTCTAAGACGTCGACTTCTTGTCATCACCTGCAGATCATTGCAGATATGAGATCCACATCCGGTATCAAGTACCCAAGAAGTTGAATTAAGAGACATATTTATTTCAATGTAGAACATACCTTTCGCAGTTCGCAACTGCTCGAGGTACTCCTTGCAGTTCCTCCTCCAACGCCCAGCTTTGTGGCAGTGGTGGCAAATATCCTCAGACTTGTTTGGCTTGGAAGCCTTTGCCTTTGGCTTATTGGCGGACTTTTCCTCCTTCGCAGGAGCAGAATGCTTCTTGCTCTTGCGTCTAGGCCCTTTCTTCGCAGAGGAAGAAGAACCCAGAAGGAGGACGGGTTTGTCCTTCTTTATGGTCCCCTAAAACACTACAAGCATGTTAACCACCTATTCAAGGGTGGCCTCCAGCTTGTTCATGTGGAAGTTGACCACAAACATACTTCGTCTTCTCAAAACGCCGTTGCATTTCGTTGGACATCGATGCCATCACATAGCATCGAGCTTTAACCTCGTCGTCCCGCCATTGGTTAAGCATAATCAGCTCCTCAGGGCTGATATCGGCAGGGTTTTCCTCCGGAGGGCACTTCTCTATCGTATAGAGGAGCTTCTCCGAAGCTAATACAAGATTGAGGTTGCGGAGCCAGTCTTGGTAGTTCAGACCGGGGAACCTGTTGCTATCCAGTATAGCAGCGAGCGGATTTTTCATCGAAACCATTTTATAAGCAGTAATACTGAAAAGAAAACAGACATACATTACTAACTATATAAAAATAATCGCTAAGACATAAAACATGGTCATTAAGTTTTATGAATTACCCTCCCACTATTTTAACGATTTCACCACCCTCTAATGAAATCGAGAAAACAGGTTTCTTTAGTGGGTACACGGAGCCCAATCAAGCGACCATGGACCCGAATAATATCAGCCATCCATGACCCCCGAAAGGTAGTTTCCGATTGCAGCCGGTGCAACCTCCATGTATTCACCTCACGTCCAGTAAGGGCCCAATAATATGATGCCGTTTACTATCACGTGTCAAGATTGACCCATCAATGTTGAGTCGTGAAGGACGGTCCCCTTAATGTCCCCAATAATATGAGCCAACGTTAAAGGGAGTTCCAACCGACTCACAACAATTGTCAATGGCGTGGACAGCTTTCCGGCATACATGACCCCCTCAATAATATGAGTCGGGCCATGTATACGGATAGCATCGACGTACACCCATTGTTGATGGAAGGTAGGGTTAATTTAAACAATTTTAAATACCCTTCAGTTTATCGAATAAACATTTAATCTTGATATAAGTTTTAAATCATATTTAAAACGAGGGATTTTATTTTTGAAAAACTTTGGTCTCATGCATTTATTTTAAATCAAATTTAAAACATGCAACATGCGGATTCAACTAATTTATATATCAACATATATAAAGAAACATTGGGATGATCGATCGCGAGAGCTATGCGGTCCGTGGTTGCCAGTCACGGACCTGGGTCCAATCCTAGGGGTAATGCAATATGCAATGCAATCCTATTACAAAACATTCCGGTTTTACGGATCTTCGGTCTTCAATATCTTGATCGTCATTGTCCACCGTCTTCGGATGTCCTCCCACTAAATATAGTAATTTTACATTTAAATTTACCATGACATACAAGGGATACATTTATCAAGGGGTGGGAACGGGCCACAAACAGGCCCACTTTAAATGATAATCAAATATTTACAAACCGAAATCATACAAAACCTATCGCATACACCTAACAAATTGGGCACGGCTCTCGATCATCCCAATCATGCAGATAATCTAATTAACATGCATAAAATAAATAATCTAATTATTTATCGCAAAATCATATTTTAATCATAAAATCGCATTTTATAATGAAATCGTATTTTGTCGATTAAATCGAATTTTAATCAACAAAATCATATTCTATTACAAAATCACATTTTAAAATTAAAATCACATTTTGCCAATTTTAATTGTATCAAATTGGGCTTAAAACAATTCTAGGCCCAAAAATCTTAAAATTTCAAAATCGACCAAAACGGGCCCGACATCGCATATCGGCCCGAGAACTTCACGGGCTGCCCGGGACAGGCCCGAACCAAACCCTAGAAGAAATCAGCCATCACGACATCGCCGGAGCTTCGCCGGAGCGGCGGCCGGCGACGGCGCCACCACCACAAGAATCGCGGCGGCAGCGCATGACGCCGCGCGCAACAGCGCGCCTCAGCGGCGTGAAGCTTGCGCAACCAGTGCGCACCATCATCGACCAGCTGCATGCATCGTCGACCAGCAGCGGCGCAACATCGTCGCACCACAGCGCCAGCAAGCGTGCAACCCCTCGCGACCAGCGGCCGTCCACCTCGCGCCAATCGTGCGGCCAGCGCACCGCAGTTGCACGGCCAGCGCGCATCGCGCGCACGAGGAAGGGCGGCAACTCTCGGCCGCCTCATGCGCAATGGTTGCGCGTCGTGCAGCGCCATCTTCCAGCCGCCATGTCCTCCTTCGCAGGAGCAGAAATCTTCTTGCTCTTGCGTCTGGGCCCCTTCTTCGCAGAGGAAGAAGAACCCAAAAGGAGGACGGGTTTGTCCTTCTTTATAGTCCCTTAAAACACCACAAGCATGTTGGGATCCGGATCACGCCCCCCGGCAAGGCAGCGGAAGAACAGAAAATAAACAGCCGGGAGACGATCAATACGAGTAATACAAAACAATTGTCATATATAGGGTGTTCAAAACACTACCTTGCTGGCAACTCGTGCCTGGCTCCGACCGGTTTCGTAAATAAAACGGCACTTCACGGTAGGCGGCGGTAGATATCGTCAATCAGGTCCACGACCGGAACCGATCTCCCTCCAATCAGCCTGCACTAGAAGACTGAGGGATTGTTATCGCCAATGGATTCTCCTCGAAAAACTAGCCGGAACAAGTCCGGCGGCGGCGACAAGCTGCGGCGGCGGCGGCGTGAGGGGAGGAGAGGAAGGGCGGCGGCTATTGATGCTTAGGGTTAGGGTTTAGAGTCTAATGATCAAGTGTTGTGAAGTCTAGGCTTAATTCTACCTTAAGTATAATTAAAGGTGGACTTGGCCCGGGTCCAACGGGCCCGGGTCCAACGGATGAACATTCAGTTCATCCCCATCACCGAGACTTCATTATAACTCCGATCGTCGATCAGATTGGACCGATCGACTCAGTTTCCAAAACTGAATGCTATGATCTGAAAAACCATTTTTCAGAACCGCAGTGCAAAATGACCGTTTTGCCCCTCAACATCGGCAAATCACGATTTGACCTCTGTTGAATTTTTAGGAAGTCGCACTCCCAAAATCCTCTTCTCATGCTCAACACATTGAGCTGAGCATCCGTGCGGGAATCTCGAATCCAGTACTTGTGTGACCCTCAATGGTTCAGGGATACAGCTAGCCGTGGGCCCACAACCATTGTGGCTCCGGAATCACAATTCTGGTCCTGCCCAACGGATCATGGTAAGAGCGTCTAGCAACATCGGCCCATGATCCCCTAGGTATCACTGATTGTGCCTGCAAGAACCAGTTGATCGTGGTTAGCGTATAGTATGGTCCTTTCAATCCATATATCCCGATCAGATCAACGACCATTGGTAAATCAAGAGTCGCTATAGATCCGATAGCTATGCATACATCTTGGAGATCGAATAGTGACATCACGAGTGTAACTAGGTAAACACATTTACCTAAAACACTTCTAGTACTCTGGCCAGAGATTTATACACTATTATCCCCTCAGATAGCATAGGATATCCACGCATGTCTGCGAGCAGTGAATCCTCGACAACGATGCATCGATTCCTACATGCATCGGGGTCTCACCCAATCCCGCCGCCTGATGACCCCTAGTGAGTCGGCAAACGAGTCAAAGTGAGACGCCTATCATGTAGAGTCTCAATGATGTTTCGAGTCGTGAGGACTAATCAGTAAAACCAAGACCTCGGACTTATCCACTCGATAAATGGTAACCACTTGGAAAGTCCGAAGGAGGGTAGTTCGATAGATCACCAGGTCACTATCTATCTGCATGCTCAGAACATCACAATGTTCCCTACCAATGAAACATGGTACTTCGCATCGCAGATACTAGTCTCGAGCTCGGGCGGCCTTATCCTCATTTTGACGGCCCAATCGACTAGGAACATGTTCAGAATACACAGTGACTATTAGATGTGTTTCGTGATAGCCGTCATACCCACTATCACATCTAACATACATTTTAGTGTATTCTAGGTCTTTACTCAACGCAATTGTTAATCATCATACACACAATGAAAGTAAAGAATGCAATATGCGGCCTTATCCTCATTTTGATGGCCCAATCGACTAGGAACATGTTCAGAATACACAGTGACTATTAGATGTGTTTCGTGATAGCCGTCATACCCACTATCACATCTAACATACATTTTAGTGTATTCTAGGTCTTTACTCAACGCAATTGTTAATCATCATACACACAATGAAAGTAAAGAATGCAATATAAAAGAATGCGAATATCATATATAAAGATTGTCATATACAAGAGTCTATAAACCCACACGCCACAAGTTGGCTAGTTGGGCATCTACTCTAACAAGTTGGCTTATAGATTGCAGCTGCCTGATGAGTTAGCAGCGATACATGATATTTTTCATGTGTCAATGTTGAGGAAATATGAGCCAGATCCGTCCCATGTGCTGAGGACTGATGAAGTTGAGTTAGATTCTGCCTCGAGTTATGTTGAGTATCCAGTGCAGATTCTGGATAGAAAGGAGAAGCAGTTGAGGAATAAGATAATTCCGTTGGTCATGGTCCATTGGAGTAAGCATGGCCGAGAAGAGGCTACCTCGGAAGTGGAAGAGAAGATGAGACAAGAGTGGCCTCATCTGTTTGAGCCTTGACAGTGAGTACTCCAGGTAATTTCTGGCTTTTGCTTCGTGTTTTACGAAGTTCCGTTGTGTGCCTTGGATTTGTGGCTTGTGTTGAGTTGCGTTGGTTAGTTCTGGTGTTTTGTTGATTCTGCCCTGTGTTTGCCTTTGATTTCAAGGACGAAATCTCTTAAGGTGGGGAGAATGTGAGGATTGAGATTCGGTAATTAGAGATTAATCAGTTTTGGTTCAGGATTAGTCACGGTAGACGTGATTATCGAATTTCAGACTTGAAGATTTTGGTCAAATCAGGTTGGTGATTTTTCAGATTTGACGTAGAGCTGATCAGCTGTGAGTTTCTGGTTGCTATCGGATGAAATCTGCATCGAATTTGGAGTCGATTTGGTTAGTTTTCCTATCGGGAAGAGTCCAGTAGGATTTCATATTTGAGGTCTATCTGTAGCGTCCCAAAATCCCCAAGACCACAAATCGATTATGTGAAAAGCCACAAAAAAAAAATCGGGCCGGTCAAATAGATACCTTCTGGTCAAACAGATTCCTCCTATTCAAACAGCTCAAACAGCTTTGTCTCGGTCAAACAGCTTTGTCCCGGTCAAACAGCTTTGTCTCGGTCAAACAGCTTTGTCTCGGTCAAACAGCTTTGTCCTGGTCAAACAGATACCTCCTATTCCAACAGATACCTCCTATTCCAACAGATATCAACTATTCAAACAGCTACCTACTATTCCAACAGATATCTACTATTCAAACAGATTTGGTAAGGAAAAACTCAACTTTTGCCCACGAGTTCCAGCAGTTTATTCACGCGTACAGAGCGGATTTCACCATTGCAACTATCAATTTAGGAGGATTAATGACCGATTTACTCACCCAAATCAATGCCTACGTTAATGATTTTGTAACAGCCATTTAATGGCCATGAGATCAGGGATTTATGGCCTTAAATGGCAGACTCTTGGTTCCCCCTCCCTTTGCACCTATAAATACCCGATAGAAACCTCAGAATTCCCACTCCTATCTTCGAAAATTCCCAGTAAGAAAAGCAGCAACCCTCTCGCTGAAATTCTGTAGAAACCGCATCAGATTTAATAGTTGAAAGCCTTGCTCCAGCCGCATCCTAGCACTGAACAAAGTGCACCAAGAGTTGTAAACCAAATTTCATCCAGACTTCAGATTTGTAAGTGGGATTTTGCTAAATAAATATATTCGATTGATATTATATATATTATTCTTGTTAAAGTTTCAGTCTTGAACCTACTATTCGAGCACTATTTTAATTCAGATTTATGCTTCGTTCAAACTCTGTTTTGCACTGATTTTTGCTGTCGTAATATGGGTCTACGGAATATTCCACACTCTGGGTTACGTGATGTAACCACATGGCCTCGACCCCTTAGAGGAGTAAAAATTAGGGACTGATCAGTAAACCATAGACACGAAGTAATTATCAGTGCTATCTGCCATGCTTCTGTTAAGTTCTGTTAAGCTATGTTATGCTCTGTTAAGCTCTGTTATGCTCTGTTATGCTCTGTTATACTCTGTGCTGAGATCTGTTATCTCAGTATATGTATATGAATATTTGTTATGCTCGAATGGTATCCCCACTTGCTGAGTGTTTCCCCAAACACTCACCCCTTACTTCTCCACCCAGATAAGAACGAAGATCAGGTAGAAGAAGAAGAACAAGAACATTTTTGGGGCTGGTGAAGATTAAGTTTCTGTTGATGTAATTATTTATTTTCGCTTCCGCAATTTCTCCGATATTAATGTAAATTATATATTTTTCGCTTCCGCACTCTGTTTTCAGACTTCGATTTTCAGATGTAAAAACAATTATATTTCGATATTAATAGATTGGTTTGAGCTATGCTATGATGGCTTAATATTTTATAATTTTATAATCGTTTAAAATTGCCGATGTCATGAGTCTCGGTCTCGGGGCGTGACATTTTAGTGGTATCAGAGCTCACCAGGTTCATAATCCGGCTGGGAAACCAAATCTGAAATTTTCAAGGTCTAGGACGAACGTTCAGATATTGGCGAAATACCAGTGCTACCCCTCCGAAAACACATTTTTGCCATTTTTGGAAATATTTGAAAATACAATAACTTTTTGTACAGGACTCCGATTTCAGCTCCGTCAACTGTTCCGTAATCCCTATGGTTAGTACTTTCAGTTTATGGAATAACCTCACGACTTTCTATTTTTTGAAATATCCTCGATTTTAGGAAATGGCCCCCTCAGTTCCTCGTACCCGTGCTGCTGCTGCCATTCACATGAAATAGATTGCCCTCAACAATCAAAGCGCACGATTAGGCGCCTTAGAGCCCAACTAGCAACAGTGAGACGAGAGTCAGATGCAATCAAAGAAGAGCATAAGGCAAACCAAATAGCGTTAGAAGCCTCACACATGACTATCGCCGGACTTACTGAAATAAGCCTTAGCATGTCTAAGAAGATCGAAAGGATGAAGGCAAAGAAGAAAAAGGCTAGAGAAAACCATGTGGTGTGTCACCAAAAATTTCAGACTCGAATCCAAGAAGCCTAAGATTCGATGCAAGCACAACGCCTGATCATCGAGGCCCTGGTAGAGGAGAAAGATAGTTTACTCCAAACAATCCAAGTTCTGCAAGAAGCTAACGGTGCCCCTGCTCCATTCGATGATGAATGGGAAGAAGAACCAGAAGAACACCTGGAAGAGGAAGAGATTGAGGATATTCCCTTGGGCGAGGGAGAGATAGAGAGGATTGGCCCTTTGGCGTATAGGCTGTTGTTGCCTCCGGAATTATCTTCTCTACATGATGTCTTCCATGTTTCCATGTTGAGGAAGTATGAGCCAGATCCGTCGTATGTGCTTAGAACTAACGAGGTTGAGCTAGATCAGACATTGAGTTGTCAGGAGTATCCCTTGCAGATCCTTGGCAGAAAAGAGAAACAGTTGAGGAACAAGACCATTCCGTTGGTGATTGTGCAGTGGAGCAAACATGATAGTGAAGAAGTTACTTGGGAGCTGGAAGAAAAGATGCAGCGCGAGTGGCCGCATCTGTTTGAGTAGCTGTTGAGCTAGAATTCCAGTAGTTTGTAGCTTTTGGTGGTATTTCTTTCCTAGTTGTTGTTGATTGTTTGCTCAGTTATCTTGAACTCTTGGCCTTGTGTTAGGCGAGTTTCAGTTTTTGGTTTCTGTTGCCGTGTTGTTCCGGAATTGTTGTGTTTGATTTTGAGGACGAAATCCTTTTTAGTGGGGGAGAAATGTGAGACCTGAATTTGATAAGAGATTAATTGTTGAATTGATTTGGTGTTGGTTGTATTTTCGGGTCAGATTTCACATTTTGAGCAATTCTGGAAGTTTTTGTAATTTTGAGTTTTTGAGGTGAAAGCTGGTCGATGGTGAAAACCAGTCGCAACGTTTATGTGGTATCGCGAGATTTTGATACCCCGTCGTTTAGGCGAAGTATGGTACCAGCTACGAGGAGTTTGTTGCATCTGGTTGAGCAGCCGAGAGCAAATGTCAATGCGGGTCAGCGCTCCTGTAGCTTGCGTCTGCTAGTGCGCGAGAGTTAGCGTCTGGATGACGTAGGATGTGCGACGTCGTTTTGGTTAGCGTTAAGGAATCCGGTCGTTGGGTTAGTGACCAGCTGTTGGGTCTATGAGACGTCGTTTATATAAGTTGGAACGCAGCGTTTTGATGCAACGTCTGGTACCCGTCTGGATGACGTAGGATGTGCGACGTCGTTTTGGTTAGCGTTAAGGAATCCGGTCGTTGGGTTAGTGACCAGCTGTTGGGTCTATGAGACGTCGTTTATATAAGTTGGAACGCAGCGTTTTGATGCAACGTCTGGTACCAGTTTTTGGTTTGAGAAGCATCCAGTCGTTGGGTTGTCCAGCTTTTGGGTTTGAGGACCAGTCGCAAGTATCGAGTGACGTGTCACCTTGCGACGTCATTTTGAGTTGTTGGGATCTTAGTAGTGCATCGTCTGGTTTTGTCGGTGGATGTTTTAATTAGATTCCAGTCGTTGTGAGATATATATATAGGAAGACTTGGTCTTGATTTGAGATACCAGTTCCCATACTTAGCAAAATATTCTCCCGATTGTTGTTCTTCGCTTCGAACCCTAGGTTACTGTTCACCGTGAGTTTCTTCGGCGAATTCCCGTCGTTTCCGACCACCGTTTGGTACGTTCGAGGTACCGTTGGACTCCTCTCGAGAAGCTCTTCCATTCCATACCACTTTTGGAGTCTGTCGTTGGCTGGTTGTTGATCGCGAAGCTACTGTCTTCGGCCGTGTGTTTGTGCGTTCAGGTAGCCTTTCGATTTGGTGGTGAGATTTTGTTCCTAGCCTAGAATTGAGCTTCCTGTTGAGTTGTGGTATAGGATGATAGCTGGTTGAGTGGGTAACTCCCAGTCGTGTTTTCTGTGTATTAGTGTCCCTGTGATTTATGCCCTGGTGCTTCGACAGGTTGCGATCCAGATTTCTCGGGACCTTGTAGTAGTTGTCGCACAGGAAGTAAGGTACGGATTTGGAGCTTGTAAATCAGTAGGTTTATGGCTTGGATGATTTGTGGTTGCTGGTTTATGGGATGATCGTGCCTAGTTGATGTCCTGATTGAGGACTGTGTATGCTTATTGTGTTTAATTGTTGTATTGCATATGTTTATATTCTTGTGTTCCAGCATGTTGCATACACGCATGACATTTCATTCCAGTTGTTGCAGCCATTGCTTTATTTCGTTGTTGTTGCTCTGTTCTTACCAGGATGCGAGGGGGAGCGGTGATTCGGCACTCTCATCTCCCTGCTGGGATGTGTTAGCCCCTATGCGCCGAGTGGCTAACTACCACAGTTCATAGGTTGGGAAACGGCAGGTCGAGCGATTTATGCATCTGGTATTGGTCGGCGAGTAGGGTTGAGTGGATAGCTCCCACATGTCCTACACTCACCGTGGCCACATATATTCTGTTGCAGACTTTGTTGAGCTATGCATTTGAGTTCTTTGGCTTCCTTCCTTGGTTGTAGCCTTCGGCAGTTGTCCCTCATTTCATGCATAGCATCTGCATTTTATTCATGCTGTTTACTGCTGTTTTATAGTTGCTCTCCGTACTGGGGTTTGACCCCATGTCCCTCTAGGGCTTTGTTTGTTTTCCATGTTGTGTTGTTTTCAGGGAACCCAGGTTTTATAGCTGGTCGTGGGTTTAACCCAGCTGGAGGTGCCCAGGAGGTGGTTAGAGTGTCCCAGTTATGTATATTATTTATATGCACTGGTATCACCTTTTGGATGGGATGTCCCTGGTGATGCTTAGGCTATTGTAACTGGCTGTGAGCCAAGGGATGCCATTTTCTGTGCTGTTTGATTATTTGTTGTAACCGTTGTTGGTTGTATTTAAACTTGGATTATTTTAAGTATTGTTGTATTTTAAATTATATTGTTTTAAACCGTCAGGCCAAAAGCGAAAATTTTTACCCGCTTTTTAGCAGCTTCCGCGTGTGTTTGTATGATTTTACTCTGTTGTGATCACGAGGCCTTACATCGGGAAACTCTCGAACGATCGGAATGTCGCTCAACTCTAACCTCGACTCTTGGGAAACGTCAAGCGTGTAAATCATGAATCCAGCATTATGCAGCGATAGCAGGCTAAACATCTCCATGGCGGACACCAGTGGAATCTTCGAGCGCGAATCAGCACCGTAGAACTCCCACCTCTCACCCGAGTCAGGGCGAAATCTCACCACACCATGAAAACCGTCAACAGTAGCCTTATAGCTAGATAATACGTCCATTCTCAAGATGCAATCAAAATATATTATTCCCAAAACAATCAGATTGGACACCAAAACGTGCTCATCAAATCGAAGCACTCAATCCAACACCACATCACGAGACCACAGATTCACACCAGCAGGGGTAGACACGGAAACAACATCACACAATGGGGAAGAACTCAACCCATACTCACAAACAAACAACTCAGAAATAAAAGAGTGTGATGCACCAGTGTCAAATAGAAATCTCGCAGGATAATCAAAAATAAAGCATGTGCCTGCGATCATCATACCAGGCGCCTCCTCAGCCTGCTCTCTCGTCAAAGCGTTCGCCTGAGCCTGCTGCGGAATCTGGAACGGAGGTCTCGAAGGTGCTCCAAACCTAGAAGGCTCACGGGGTTGGAATCCAGATCGCTGGGTAGGGGCAGGAAACTGCGGTCTCTGAGAAGAACCACCAGCTGATCCCTGCTGCGAAGGAACTGAAGACTGACCCCTCAATAGAGGACACACTCTAACAAAGTGTCCTGGCTGTCCGAAGTTACGGCAGGACGCTGAACTCCATGACACTGCAAAGTCGGATGCCTTCCTCCGCACTGTCCACAAGACATGCCACTAGAACCGCTGCCAGAACCAAAACTCACAGAACCAGAGGAACTCGAATCCGCCTTCTTCTTGAACTGTTTCCCTCGGGGTCGAAACCTTTGGTGATTCGACTGCTGCTGCTGCGACCCCTGAGGAGAATAAAAAGATTGCAATGCATCCTGCACAGGCTGATAGGTGCGTCCAGTAGTTGGCTGAATCGGAGCCTCAACCTCCATCAAACTCTCCTCAATGTCCACCGCTCGGTTCACTGCATCAATATAGGTCGCAGGTGACCCAGACAAAACCATCTGGTACAGATCAGGCCTCAAGCCCTTCAGAAATTTATTCCTCTTCGTCCTCTCCTGGTTGGCAACGTGTGGCACATAAACCAAAACACAGAAAACTGTCGGGCATACTCAGCCACTCGCATGCTACCCTGCTTCAAGTTGTCAAACTCCCGCTCCCGGCTGTTATAGAAGGAATCCGGGGTATACTCCTGTCTGACTATCACGAAGGATATGAGAAGTACCCCTCCACCAGCGCTGTGTATTGTCTTCTCAGGGTTCGTCCGCTGAAACCTAGCTAGGACCAACTTCATCTCGCCTATCTGTCTAGTAACATTCTCAACCTGATGAACATCATCATCACTACCTGCCCTAGACTCCTCCGCAGTACGTCTAGTCGTCCTACCTCTTCCTCTTCTCGGCGGCATCTAAACAAATCTAGAGGTAAGATCTCACAGCAGATATATCACATAGACAGATAAAAGATCACATAAATCACAGAGTCAATCAAAATCAAATCAAAACTTTGTGCCTAGACTCGAGTGTGATCAAAGAAATCGAGCTTATCCCAGTTTAAGCTCTGATACCAATGTCGGCATACAATGGCGGATCCGGATCTCGTTTCCCGGGGGCGCAGCGGAAATCAAAAGTTGCCCCGAGAAACGTTCAATACATTCAAAAATCAATAAAAATTCATAGGGCGTTTATCTAATTGCTACCTTGCTGCAGTCTAGGCGCCTGGCTCCGACCAGTTTTACGAGGAAACCGGCACTTCACGGTAGGCGGCGGTAGATCGTCAATCAGGTCCACGACCGAAAACAATCTTCCTCCGTCAATATGCACTAGAATATCTGACGGATTTTAGCATGAACGGATTCTCCTCGTCGCGGTGATCGAAACAAGTCCGATCACGCGAAAAACCGGGCGACGGCGGCGGCGGCCTGCGGGCGACGGCGATGGGCGGTCGGCGGCAGCGTGAGGCGTGTGGGAGAGGGTGGGCGGCTATGAGAGCTAGGTTGTATCTTGTGTGTGTGTCTCATGGTAGCCCTAGGTCAATTAAATAAGTGATGGGCTTGAACTGGTTCAATGGACCTGGGGCGGGCCCAGTCCAATATATGAACATTCGGTTCAACCGCATCACCGTGGCTTCATCATAACTCCGATCGACGATCATATTGGACCGATCGAATCAGTTTTCAAAACTGACTAGTATGATGCGAAAACAATTTTTCAGACCGCCTAGACCAAAATGACAGTTATGCCCCTCAACTTTGGGAAATCGCAATTTGACCCCTGTTGACTTTTAGGAAGCCGCACTCCCTAAAATCCTCCTCCTATGCTCAATGCATTGAGCTCAGTTTCCGTGCGGGAATCATGAATCCAGTACTTGTGTGACCCTCAATGGTTCAAGGATACAGCTAGCCGTGGGCCCACAACCATTGTGACTCCGAAATCACAATTTAGAACTTGCCCAACGGATCATGGTAAAGCGCCTAGCAACATCGCGCCATGATCCCCTAGGTATCACTGATAGTGCCTGCAAGAACCAGGTGGTCATGGTTAGCGTACAGTACGGTCCTTTCAACACATATATCCCGATCAGATCAACGACCATTGGTAAATCGAGAGTCGCTAGAGATCCGATAGCTATGCATACATCTTGGAGATCGAATAGTGACATCGCGAGTGTTACTAGGCAAACCCATTTACCTAAAACACATCCAGTACTCTGGCCAGAGATTTATATACTATTATCCCCTCAGATAGCATAGGATATCCACGCATGAGAGCGAGCGGAGAATCCTCGACAACGAAGCATCGACTCCTACATGCATCAGGACCTCACCCAATCCCGCCGCCTAATGACCCCAAGTGAGTCGGCAAACGGGTCAAAGTGAGGCGCCTATCATGTAGAGTCTCAATGACGTTTCGAGTAGTGAGGACTAATCAGTACAATCAAGACCTCGGACTTATCCACTCGACAAATGGTAACCACTTG
>KQ990070.1:48635-61664 GCA_001598015.1 Dorcoceras hygrometricum | reverse complement strand
AGCTATCAAAACAGCTAATCATGCAACATGCTATAATCAATGCTATGAAATGCATGAGGGCTATCAAGGATCGGATAGCTAGACCAGTGTATCAACTGGAAAATCATCTCAGTCAGCCCTATACCCGCACGGTGTATCAACCGGGGAAATCATCGCTCTGTGATCTTCAGAGCCCGTCAGCCCATCACAGCTCGGTGGTAGACACTCGAATCCGGTAGTCACCACTCCGATGATAGCGTTGGACTTTTCAGGCACAACTCATCAGTCGGCCAGTCACAACGTGGCTTTCAATCAGGTCATCAATCAATCTGTCAATCAGGCTCGAGATGTATGCATGTATGCCAATTCAATATTCAATGCACAATGCATACGATTCAATACGTGAAAACAGAATGTAAAACTCAATCAATTCACAAGCTGTATCACGTAAATCACAGAAGCATATCAGCATTTCACAACATCAATCACAGCCATGTTCACACTCAAGCTGCTAACTCTGCTCAATTCGTACCTTCACGGCTGATTCTACCTCAACAGATTTCTCCCAAGGCACGACAATCACACGGCCAAAGCAACCAGATTTCTCCTAGCTCAACAAACACGGCAGAGTCTTCCTGGAAGCTGAAATATGTTACAATGCTTCGAAAATCAGATCTACTCAAGCACACAAATCTGAACCTGTGCACTCTAACACCTACAACCAGAACCCCACTCAAGTTCTAAACATCCACGCAGGTATTAACCACAAGAACAGAGCTCAATTCAACAATAGATACTTACCCAGAAGCTGAAACCAGCGGAAGAACTATCAAATTCCACTGTACGAAGAAACCAGCAACTTCGCGATCCTCTCCAAGATCGTTCGACAGCCTCAACTGGGTAACAATCGAAAGAGAAACTCACAAGGAATCCAGTGCCACCAAAATCGTTCAAAACAAAGGCTGGAATCGACGAATATCTAGGGAAGAAACATTCGGGTGAACAGTAGCTATCGAGGGATTCATAGATGGAGATAAGAAATATCGGGTTCAGAATAATTCTAAGTGTCGATCAACACTTATCTATGTATCTCCCAAATCCAACAGCTGCTGTTCTCAATTATCCAGACGTTGCTACAGTAGATATCTTACGATTGGTACTCATGTTCTTTCAACAAACCAGCAGCAGCTAATTCTAAGTGTCGATCAACACTTATCTATGTATCTCCCAAATCCAACAGCTGCTGTTCTCAATTATCCAGACGTTGCTACAGTAGATATCTTACGATTGGTACTCATGTTTCTTTCAACAAAACCAGCAGCAGCAACCAGACATTGCATTTGCAAAGTAGCATCAAAACGACACCGTTCCATCTAAACAAAACGACGCCGCAGTGTTCCACCAGCTGACAACAGATTCTATCAAAACAACCAACGACTGGTTGCGCTCAACAATTAAAACGACGACGTAAAGAATACGTCAGCATCGCTGCCAACAGCAGACACAACCAACAGCTGGTAACAAATTCCTCACAACTGGTACTAGACACAATCCCCAAAACGCAGCGTTTCAACTTATCTAAACAACGTCGCCTCTCATCAGCGACTGGTTCCTCAAACCAATAGCTGGTCACCCACACACAACCACATTCTCACAACGCAGCTGCTGACAAAGCTACCAACAGCAATCAACGCCAAAAAGGTTGACCAACACGTGTCGCTTTCTCGCTAAATCTCGCACCCAACGCAACTACTGCCAGCAGCAACCTCTTCAAATGCAACTACTGAATAGCGAAAAGACGACGCATCGCTCACTCGCTACAGTAGACTTCTGAAATGTGCTACGACTGGTTTCTTACATAAACTCTACGTCTGGTTTCACCAAAACGACGGCGTATTAATATCCTGCGATTTCCAAATACGCGCTGCAACTGGATTCCACCACCGACCAGCTTCTAACTCAAAATACCAAAATTACGAAAACTTCCAACAATTAATCTCTTCTAATCTCAGATGAATTCGATTAATCACTAATCTAAAATATGATTCGTCACAAATGTGGTCCAACAATGAAATATATACCAGTGGTACAAGAGTTTGCCGATGTTTTCCCTGATGAACTTCTAGATTTGCCTCCGATGCGGGAAATCGATTTCAGTATCGAATTAATGCCAGGTACGCAACAATATCCAAAGCCCCTTACAGGATGGCACCTATTGAACTGAAGGAGTTGAAAGATCAGTTGGAGGATTTACTTGCCAAAGGGTATATTAGACCGAGCGTTTCACCTTGGGGCGCTCCGGTACTATTTGTACGAAAGAAAGATGGTTCAATGCTGTTGTGTATTGATTATCGACAATTGAACAAGGCGACTGTGAATAACAAATACCCATTGCCCAGAGATGACTTATTTGACCAGTTTCAAGGCTCAGCTATCTGTTCCAAGATCGATCTGAGATCTGGATATCATCAATTAAGGGTTCCTGATGAAGATATCCCTAAAACTGATTTCAGAACAAGGTATGGTCATTATGAATTTATTGTCATGCCTTTTGGTGTAACCAATGCGCCTGCAGTATTTATGGGATTGATGAATAGAGTGTTTCAGAAATATTTAAATGACTTTGTCAATATTTTTATCGATGACATCTTGATTTATTCCAAGAATGTGCATGATCACGCCGAACACCTCAGAATTATATTACAGACTTTGAGAAATGAGGAATTATATGCCAAGTTATCAAAATGTGAGTTTTAGTTGCAGAAAGTTGTGTTTCTTGGGCATATCATTTCAGGTGATGGCATTTCAGTGGATCCAAGCAAGGTAGAGGCAGTGATCAACTGGCATAGACCGACATCAGTACCAGAAATACGGAGTTTTATGGGCTTAGCGGGTTATTATCATCGATTTATCAAGGATTTTTCCAGCATTTCCAAGCCTATTACGCAGTTGACTCAAAAGAATATGATGTATGTCTGGACTGAAGCTTGTGAAGCTAGTTTCTTATAACTAAAGAAGAGACTTACTAGTGCACCCATTAAGGAACAGGTGAGTTTGTGGTATACTGTGATGCGTCTCATAGAGGTGTATTGATGCAGAGAGGTCGTGTCGTTGCTTATGCCTCTCGACAATTAAAACCACATGAGACACGGTACCCTATTCATGATTTAGAGCTTGAAGCTATCGTCTTTGCATTTAAAATCTGGCGACATTAGCTTTATGGTGAGAAATTTGATATTTACTCTGATCATAAGAGCTTGAAATATCTATTTTCACAATTTGAATTAAATATGAGGCAACGAAGATGGCTTGATTTATTGAAGGATTACGATTTTAAAATCAAATATTATCCAGGAAAATCAAATGTAGTTGCAGATGCCCTTAGCAGGAAGGTATGTGCTTTCTCTCTATCTGTTGTAGGGGTATCTAACTTAATTGAAGATTGTTGTACATCTGGATTGATATTTGAGACAGCTATTGTAACGATCGGACTTTTCTCAAAAGAAATTTAGAAATTTGGGGTTCGCATTGAAAGACCCAAAAATTTCAATCTTAATAAACATAAAAGTCGTTACTAAAATTCTGGACTAAATTGCGAATAAACACAATTCATTGCTACTGAAATGAGGAACAAAAAAACAACGACGTGAGCGGAAGTGAATTAAAATCTGATAAACACTTTTCATAACAAGTGAAGGAAATCAGCTGGAAGGGTATACAAAACATGGAACTAAATCCTCGGCTGATAAAATAACACACGCGGAACTGATATACCAGCTGATAAAAATACGAGTGAACTTGCATATATCTTTACACCAAAAGTTCATACAGATTTCTATAAAAATGAGAAACTAGAAATCTGTTAGCACACAAAACCATAACTAAAGTTCTGTACATCAAAACAAAAGCTGAAAAGAACAATGGAAGATGTCCACGATAAACAACACTGTCCAACCAGCCACTCTCCATCCAGCTCCTTACTGCCCGTTACCTGCACTCAATAAAAACTAGTGAGCCAAAGGCTCAGCAGGTAAAATCTGGAATAATGAAATCATGCAATAGAAACTGAAACTGGAATCTGGAAGCTGAATACATACTGAACTCTGAATACGCTTTGGAATGAACAAGCGCAATATATATATAACTGAGAATTCTGATAGAAACCGAAAGCATAAAACATAATCAGATTCTGAAAACATTTTCTTTAAACATTCTCTGGAGCTGTGATTAAAATCACAATTGCGCTCTTCTGAAATTATGACAACACTTTAAACATTTTGGTCCAATTTGTTTGATCAAACTCCTGATATCAGTCTCTAGCACTATGGCTCATGGTGAAGGGATATACAGATCAGTCGACCTATACACCTGCTCCTTCTTCTGTTGAAAGGGCACACGGTTCGTCAGCCGCGCACTCACCCTTTTTCTGGGGACCCTCTTTGTTGTCATAACTTAAAATATTTTCTAAAACATCGTTCTGCTCTTTCTTTTCTTTCTAAAATCTGTTTTCTTTTTCTCTTGCACGAATTACTGGTTTTCTTTTGTCTAATGATGTTCTGGAACTGTAAAGGATTTCTCTGTAAAGCTTGCGAAGATGCAAAATGAATAAATTAGCTAGTTGAATATGTCAGATAAGTCGAAAGATTCATTTGACTTGAAGTGTAAATGAGTAAGAAATCAAATTCTGAAATTTAGTTATCTGTTGAAGAAAACGAAGAATGAACAGTACCAGTCGCAAGACTAATACCAGTTGAATGAACAGTACCAGTCGCAACGAATAGGAAACCAGTCGCAAGACAGGAATCCAGTCGCAAGGTCTTTTAAACAAATGTAAAGTGAAACGACGTCGTTAGCGCATAAACCAGTTCTCTCTTGCATGAATTACTGGTTTTTCTTTTATCTAATGATGTTCTGGAACTGTAAAGGATTTCTCTGTAAAGCTTGCGAAGATGAAAACTGAATAAATTAGCTAGTTGAATCTGTCAGATAAATCGAATACAATCTTTGAAATGATTCGGAATTGAATAAGGAATCAAATTCTGAGATTTCGTTATCTACTGAGGAAAACGAAGAATGAACAGTACGAGTCGCAAGACTAATACCAGCTGGATGAACAATACCAGTTGCAACGAATAGGAACCAGTCGCAAGACAAGAACCAGTCGCAAGGTCTTTTAAATAAATGTGAAGTGAAACGATGTCGTTAGCACAAACCAGTCGCTACAACCAGTCGCTACGACCTATACTTAAAACAATAAAGCAAATGCTGAAATAACAAAATAGAATGCATCTGCTGGTGAACAGTGCATCTGCTGAATGTTACAAAGACAACGCAACTGCTGAATTCTAACAAAGGAATGCAGCTGCTGAATTCTAATAAATGAATGCACCTGCTGGTGTTAACAAAGGAATACACCTGCTGGTTTTAGCAAAAGAAAATGCATCTGCTGAATATGCATCTGCTGAATATCAATAGCTAATGAACAAATTACCAGCTGATGAACAAATTATCAACTGATAAACAAACTATCAATTGACGAACGAACTATCAGCTGCTGAACAATAATATATACAACAGCTGATCATGAAATAGTGCGACTGCTGATCGCAACTACTGAACTCAAACAATACAATAGCTAAAATCTATACTTAGAATATTTTCGACAAAGCAGTATCAGCAGTGGTATAAGAACCAGCTCTCATACTTAACATGTAGATAACCATGAACTACGAAGGTTATCTTTGTCTGAAGAATTCAAAATATCTAAAGAAATTTCTGGAAATGATCGAATAAGCTACTTCGATGGAATTTCTGAAGAAAACTCAAGAATCTACTGAATGAACATCACCAAACCATTTTCTAAAACATCTCTTTGGATCAAAATACAGTAAAACGCAACCTTCATAAAAACAGAGCATAAACTTTCTGGTTTTGAAAAACAGCCGAAGCCATCTTCCTTTCTTTAAAAATCTCATATAAACATGCAAACAGAATTGAATATATGCTTTCACTGAGTGAGCAAGAAACAGAGTTTACTTGCCTGAATTCTTGAATACAATCGCAGTAGAGATCCAGCCAACTACTAACACTCCGATCGTCTCCTTCGAAAAACTTTAAAAGTCTTTTGTTTGGTTTCTTAAGAGAGAGCACCGCTTTGAAAGTAATTTGATTTGAAGATAATGATGCATGAAGCAGCTAACATCCTATATATATGATTTGTAAATGCCTAAAGAAGAAACGCATTCAATTCAATATGTCGAAGCCTTAAAAAAAACTGGCCTTTTTTTAAAATAAAATGATGCACATGGAAACCGAACGATTTTAGTTAAAACAAAAAGGATTCGATCAACTCGCTATACTTGGCTAAACAGCTGTTGCAATCGCATTCTAACATCTGAAATTTAGCTCTTAAATGATAAAAAGCTAAAAATATATATCTGAATTCTGAAAATCGATAGAAACAGAGTTTAATATAATAGCATTGTAATCCCCCAATCTCAAATCTTTCTAGTTTGTGGCCTCTAAAATATCTGGGCATTACAACCTACCCCCCTTAACAAAATTTCGTCCTCGAAATTTCTTACTTAATGAGGTCTGGGTAGCTTTTCTACAAATCATAATCACTTTCCCACATAATTTCTCTTTCAGTGTGATTTACCCACTGCATCTTAATCAAGGGATAATTCTATTCTTTAACTTACGGTTTTCTCTTAAAGAATCTTTACTAGAACTTCTTCATAATTTAAATCTAACACTACTTAAATATGTTCGTATCTGAGCATCTAATTCTACTATAAGAGACGCATCGCTGAAATGAAATCAGACGCAATAAAATGGAACAGTATTTTGAAACGAAACAGATTTCTACTGTTCATGAGTATTGCTGAAAGAAACCAGCTGGGATAAATAGGAACCAGCTGCAAGGTCTTTTACTAACAACAAACGTATTATGAAAACGATGCCGTTGCGAAATAACATGAATAGTACAACTGCTGGATACAATCGATATAATGCAACTGCTGGAAATGAACTGTGCAGCTGCTGGTCATAACAATGGAATGCAATTGCTGAAAAATGAACTTTGGTGCTGCAACATCAAACGACAGCTACGCTATCAGCTGTTGTCTATCAAACCAGACTTTATACCGATTCGACTAACAACTACCGATTACATAGCGTCAAGTTCCGATATTACCATTCACCAGAAGATAAACAATCCTAAACATACGGGAAATAAAACTCAAACTCAAAGGGATCTAAACACAGTACTCTACTTCTATTTCTTCTAAGTTAGATATCAAATTCTTAACAAACCTATCTGATACAAAATACAAGTTGACTAGAATCTAACAATGCTAATGTAAACATATTGGCAACAAAATCTTACCCGTCGCCGCCGAGGTATCTGCTGGGGTTTCTTCAGCTGTCATTATGTAAGCTCTACTGGTGATAAGTGGTCGCTTCTGGGTAACACTCCCTAGACATATGGCCTGGCTTGCCACAAGTATAACACACTCTCTGGCCAAAAAGACACTGGCCTGAATGGTTTTTCTTACAGGTTGGACATGGAGCCTAATTCCTGAATTAGGGACAGCAGAGATAGGCTGAACAACTAACGGTCCTTTTTCTTGAGACTCCTGCTGGTTATTATTTGGTTTCTTATTTTGCCTACGGTCCTTTTGTTGAAACGCTTGTCTTTTCAATTGTCTCTCTTCTTCAATTACTTTCCAATCTTGTTCTGCCCGTAGGGCCTTATTCACAGCTGATCTATAATCTATGGGTTCTGCCAATCTAACATCATTCCTAATCATCGGTTTCAACCCATCAACAAAATGTTGTAGCTTAATATCTGCATTTGTCCCAATTAAAGGAACAAAATAACAACCTCTCTCAAACTTACGGATATAATCCCGCATAGACATCTCTCCCTGCTTAAGAGTTAAAAACTCACTCCTCAACTGTTGTCTTACATCCACCATAAAGTATTGTTCATAAAATACTCTCTTAAACTCTTCCCAAGTAAGAATTTCCAAGTCTACTGTTAACTTGGCTCCTTCCCACCATATCATGGCATCTCCTCTCAGCATGTAAATCGCACACCGAGGCCTTTCTTGTTCAGTCAGTTGCAAATAGTCAAAAATCACCTCCATGGATAATTCAACTCTCTGCTATAAGAGGATCGGTAGTACCAGAAAATTCCTGAGGTCTCTGTCTTCTAAACCTCTCCTGTGGATTTTCACGACTAACTATTCTTCCTAAGGTTTGACCATTCCCATTAGTGTTTTGGTCAACTAAGCGCTCTAAGAGCTGAGCCATGGTATTGAGGACGGGGTTCATTCCATCAGACTCACTATCTGCTTCCGTAAAACTTCTTCTTCCTCTACCTCTTCTTGACATATCTGTAAGGGTAGCCCAAATGCACCACAATTCTATATGAGAGATTACTTTATGCTAAAACATGAATTTAAAACTCACAGATTTAGAAGCGGTTGGAGAGAGCTGCTCAGATTGGAAGTGTGTTTATCTCAAGGACCATGCTATGATACCAACTGTAACGACCGGACTTTTCTCAAAAGAAATTTAAAAATTTGGGTTCGAATTGAAAGACCCAAAAATTTCAATCTTAATAAACATAAAAGTCGTTACTAAAATTCTGGACTAAATTGCGAATAAACACAATTCATTGCTACTGAAATGAGGAACAAGGAAACAATGACGTGAGCGGAAGTAGAATTAAAATCTGATAAACACTTTTCATAACAAGTGAAGGAAATCAGCTGGAAGGGTATACAAAACATGGAACTAAATCCTCGGCTGATAAAATAACACACGCGGAACTGATATACCAGCTGATAAAAATACGAGTGAACTTGCATATATCTTTACACCAAAAGTTCATACAGATTTCTACAAAAATGAGAAACTAGAAATCTGTTAGCATACAAAACCATAACTAAAGTTCTGTACATCAAAACAAAAGCTGAAAAGAACAATGGAAGATGTCCACGATAAACAACACTGTCCAACCAGCCACTCTCCATCCAGCTCCTTACTGCCCGTTACCTGCACTCAATGAAAACTAGTGAGCCAAAGGCTCAGCAGGTAAAATCTGGAATAGCGAAATCATGCAATAGAAACTGAAACTGGAATCTGGAAGCTGAATACATACTGAACTCTGAATACGCTTTGGAATGAACAAGCGCAATATATATATAACTGAGAATTCTGATAGAAACCGAAAGCATAAAACATAATCAGATTCTGAAAACATTTTCTTTAAACATTCTCTGGAGCTGTGATTAAAATCACAATTGCGCTCTTCTGAAATTATGACAACACTTTAAACATTTTGGTCCAATTCGTTTGATCAAACTCCTGATATCAGTCTCTAGCACTATGGCTCATGGTGAAGGGATATACAGATCCGTCGACCTATACACCTGATCCTTCTTCTGTTGAAAGGGCACACGGTTCGTCAGCCGCGCTCTCACCCTTCTTCTGGGGACCCTCTTTGTTGTCATAACTTAAAATATTTTCTAAAACATCGTTCTGCTCTTTCTTTTCTTTCTAAAATCTGTTTTCTTTTTCTCTTGCACGAATTACTGGTTTTTCTTTTGTCTAATGATGTTCTGGAACTGTAAAGGATTTCTCTGTAAAGCTTGCGAAGATGCAAAATGAATAAATTAGCTAGTTGAATCTGTCAGATAAGTCGAAAGATTCATTTGAATTGAAGTGTAAATGAGTAAGAAATCAAATTCTGAAATTTCGTTATCTGTTGAAGAAAACGAAGAAGAAAACGAAGAATGAACAGTACCAGTCGCAAGACTAATACCAGCTGAATGAACAGTACCAGTCGCAACGAATAGGAAACCAGTCGCAAGACAGGAATCCAGTCGCAAGGTCTTTAAACAAATGTAAAGTGAAACGACGTCGTTAGCGCATAAACCAGTCGCAATGATCAGTGCAACCAGTCGTAGGATAAGAAAACGCTAACATATAAAACCAGACGCAACTGCTGAAATTTTGACAATAAAATGCATCTGAATGTCACGAAGACAACGCAACTGCTGAATTCTAACAAAGGAATGCAGCTGCTGAATTCTAATAAAGAAATGCACCTGCTGGTGTTAACAAAGAAATACACCTGCTGGTTTTAACAAAAGAAATGCATCTGCTGAATATGCATCTGCTGAATTTATGAAAGCAATGCATCTGCTGAATACCAATAGCTGATGAACAAAATCAGCTGATGAACAAATTATCAACTGATGAACAAACTGTCAGCTGATGAACCATAAAATATGCAACAGCTGAACCTGAAATAGTGCGACTGCTGGTCGCAACTACTGAACTCAAACAATGCGACAACTGAATTCTATACTTAGAATTTCACTGAGTGAGCAAGAAACAGAGTTTACTTGCCTGAATTCTTGAACACAATCGCAGTAGAGATCCAGCCAACTACTAACACTCCGATCGTCTCCTTCGAAAAACTTTAAAAGTCTTTTGTTTGGTTTCTTAAGAGAGAGCACCGCTTTGAAAGTAATTTGATTTGAAGATAATGATGCATGAAGCAGCTAACATCCTATATATGTGATTTGTAAATGCCTAAAGAGAAAACGCATTCAATTCAATATGTCGAAGCCTTAAAAAATGTGCTCTGTTTTAAAATAAAATGATGCACATGAAAACCGAACGATTTTAGTTAAAACAAAAAGGATTCGATCGACTTGCTATACTTGGCTAAACAACTGTTGCAATCGCATTCTAACATCTGAAATTTAGACTCTTAAATGATAAAAAGCTAAACAATATATATCTGAATTCTGAAACTCGATAGAAACAGAGTTTAATAGAATAGCATTGTAATCCCTCAATCTCAAATCTTTCTAGTTTGTGGCCTCTAAAATATCTGGGCATTACCGATATGAAGCCTATTCGAGTTTGCGCTATCCGAGCTGAGCCGGAATTGTTAATCAGAATCAAAGAAGCACAGAAGATGGATCCGAATATTCAGATGTCAATTGATATGGTCAGATCTGGACATCAATCCGAATATCGGGTCAGTGCTAATGATATTTTATACTTGAATAACAGACTTGTTGTTCCAGATGTGTCAGAATTGAAACAACAGATATTGAATGAAGCTCACAGAAGTAGATTCAGTATTCCTCCGGGTGACAGAAAGATGTACAATGACTTGAGTATTGGTGGAAACAGATGAAATCTGATATTACTGAATTTGTATTCCGCTGCTTAAATTGCCAACAGGAGAAAGCTGAAAGAAAGAAACTAGGTGGTCTATTGCATAGCTTATCAATTCTAGAATGGAAATGGGATCACATATCCATGGATTTCGTTACACAACTACCACATTCATCCAGAGGTTGTGATGCCATTTGGGTGATTATTGACAGATTAACGAAATCAACATGCTTTATTCCATACAAAATGACGTATAGACACGACCAGATGGCAGACATTTACGTCAGAGAAGTGGTAAGATTACATGGTGTGCCTAAATCTATCATTTTAGAACGAGACCCTAGATTTACATCGCACTTTTGGCATAGCTTGCAACAAGCTCTAGGTACGAAATTACTCTTGAGTACTGCATATCATCCTCAAACAGATGGACAGTCAGAACGGTATCCAGACGCTCGAGGATATGCCTCGAGCTATAGTGCTAGATTTCGGCACAAACTGGCAAGATTCATTAACGCTTGCAGAATTTTCTTATAATAAGAACTATCAGACAAGCATTGAGATGGCTCCATTCGAAGCACTGTACATTAAGAAGTGTAGATCTCCATTGTATTGGGATGATATCTCGGATGTACCAGACATTGGACCTGATATGATCCGTGTAATGACAGAAAAAGTGAAATTGATTCAGAAAAGAATGAAAACAGCTCAAGACAGACAAGCCAAATATGCGAATATCAGACGTCAATCTCTATATTTTGAACAGGGAGATAGAGTGTTCTTGAAGATTTCTCCTCAGAGGTACAGTTTGATTTGGAAAGAGAGGAAAGTTATCTCCACGTTTTATTGGTCCATATGAGATTATTGAGAATATAGGCGATCTTGCTTATCAACTCATTCTTCCTCCATCTTTGTCTGGAATTCATAATGTTTTCCATGTTTCTATGCTCCGGGAGTATCAGCCTGATCCTTCCCATATTATTCAACTTGATGAAGCTGAACTTGACGAGACTCTTAGCTACTTTGAACAACATATACGGATTCTTGATCGTAAATAAAAGCAACTTAGAAACAAGATGTAACGCCTCAAAATCCTTAGAACCATATTTATGCATTTCATAAATCATATGGGCCATTTTGGCAATTTTAAATATCATGTATCTGCTGAATTGTTCATTTCAGCAGGAAAGATTTGCGTTGCGGCTGGTTCCAGCAGGAGACTCCAAGTAGCGATGCACGAGCTGATTTTAAATCGATTGGAAAATGTTTTAAGGAGGTGAAATGATTTCTTTAAGAGAAGGTTTGGTGTTTTACAAATTAAAACGATATGAAGGGAATTTTACTAAATTTTGAAAGTGTGTCATGCTTGATTTCTCAAGTAGCTTGCCACTAATCCCTTTCATATAAAACCTGTTTTCAAAGTAAGACTTTCATCATTTTGCAAAGAAAAGTTTAAAGTGTTCTTCAAAGGAATTTCAGAAAAGCTCGTGCGTTGCTCAAAGGGAAGATCTCTGTGGGAATTTGCTGTTGTTGCAAAGCTTCAAATAAGGCACGTAAAAGCTGATCTTTTTCTACACAATTTGAAGCATATATTGTGTTTTAATGGATCTGCTTGCCTGTATGTTAATGATATATTGAAAGTTCATGTTTGAAATGATTTAGACATGATAAGGAAGGAAAGATGGGTTCGAAAATGATGTTTTGATGTTTATAATGCTTCCAGTATGTTTTTAGAAAATTTATGAAGTTTTATATGTACTGAGGATTCGAATTTATTTCCAGAAATGTTATGAAAGTTCTTCTTGTAGTAGCTGTAATATTAGAATTTGATAACTGTGTAATTGG
>KQ990070.1:19489-39409 GCA_001598015.1 Dorcoceras hygrometricum | reverse complement strand
GTTCTTCCTGTAGTTGTAATGTCGAAATTTGATGATTTTGTAATCAGTAGTTGTTAGTTGAATCAGTATAAAGTCTGGTTTAATAAGCGACGGCTGGTAGCGAATTCATTGTTTAGATATTGCAAGCGTCTTCGTAAATTTCAGCAGATGCACTGTTCATCAGCAGATGCGTCTTTCCTTATTAATATCAGCAGTTGTTTTCCTTTGATTAGGAATCAGCAGCTGCATTGTGATTTTAAATTCAGCAGCTGTATTTCCTTTGATAGAATTCAGCAGTTGCGTAGTTTTAAATTTGATGATTTTGTAATCGGTAGTTGTTAGTTGAATCAGTATAAAGTCTGGTTTGATAATCGACGGCTGGTAGCGAAATCATTGTTTAGATATTGCAAGTGTCTTCGTAAATTTCAGCAGATGCACTGTTCATCAGCAGATGCGTCTTTCCTTATTAATATCAGCAGTTGTTTTCCTTTGATTAGGAATCAGCAGCTGCATTGTGATTTTAAATTCAGCAGTTGTTTTATTCATTTTTCAAGTACTGTTCATTCCAGCTGGTACTAGTCTTGCGACTGGTACTATTCATTTATATAATCGTGTTAGCACTTTTCCTTGCGACTGATTGATGTGCTAACGACGTCGTTCCATTTAGTTATAAAAAGATCAGCAGGTAGCCTTATTATTTCATCTGCTGATCCCTCTAACGACATCGTTTTACTTTATACAAAGATCAGCAGGTAGTTTTGTATTCATCTGCTGATCACCCAAACGACATCGTTTCACTTTATATTTATTTAAAAGACCTCGTGACTGGATTCTTGTCTTGCGACTGGATTCTTATTCGTTGCGATTGGTACTGTTCATTTCAGCAGGTATTAGTCTTGTGACTGGTACTATTCCTTGCGACTGGTTTCTTTTTAACCAGCTCCAGTTTAACGATATGTTTCCAAAGTCGAATTCAATACTCAGTAAAGTTTTAAAAATGGGAAGCAAATGTTTAAAATGATGGAACCCGATGATTTACAGGAATGTTTAAAGAAAAGATTGTTAAGGAACAAAAGATGTTTTAGATTATGGCATAGATAGTTACGGTCACCAAGGAGAAGGGTGAGCAGTTGTCTAGATGTCGACTGCCCTTTCATATGAGCTATATGCTAAAACTGATATCGGGAGTCATTTTGATCAAAGTGCAAATTGGACCACATAGAACTTATATGCCATGATCAACTGAAAATGAAATTGGAAGAAATGAGAAGCTGGAATCTTCCCTTGTTTCTGCCATTGAAATGTTTATGAAAATGATATTGTATATTGAAGTTCCTTAACATATGCATTGTACAGATGTCTGCCTGCGTTTTATGTAAATTGTACTACTCAGATTTTACTGTTGAGTCCTTTAGGCTCACTAGCTTTTAAAAATGGTTGCTAGGTACGTACGAACTGGTGAGGATCAGCAGGTGACGACAACTGGTGGAGGATCAGCAGGTGAAACTTGAATCAGCAGATGGGTGGCGTTGTGTTTATCCAAGGTCTATGTTTTCCGTGTCTAAGTTGTATTATTTTGATTAGGTTGTGCTGTATTAAATCAGTAGCAATGGTTGTATATTTACATAGAATACACAGCTGTTGTAAACCGCAATTGCAAAGATATGAAATACCCTGTTTTCCGCAAATGTTTTAGCAGTAGCGCGCGAACTTATGTACCTGCTGAATCTTTGAGTTTGGCTTGTGTTTCGTTTCCTTTGAGTTTTAAGAAATGCAGCTTATAAAAAATTTATCTTAACCCTTCTTTTATTCAAAAATTTTGTTTACCCCAATTCTCGTGGCCCCGTTGGGTTCGAGCGTCACACAAGACTATTCAGCTGGTCAAATTTCAGTGGAGTAGACATGGTATTGAAGAAGCTACTTGGGAGACTGAGTCAGATATGCAGTATCGTTTTCCAGAGCTATTTCACTTATGTGAGTTCTTATTCAGTTTTCTGTATTCTTTTATCTTTTGGGTATCCATATTGGTTATGCCGACTGCATGGGATTTCGAGGGCGAAATCAGTTCTTAAAGGGGGAGAATTGTAAGGCCCGGGATTATTTGATTTAATAATCCGAGATTAGTTAATTTTAATCCGAGAATATTTAATTTACGAATATTTATATTTAGGAATTAAGATGTTGTTGAATTATTAGGATTGAAATTTGATTTAAATCACTTGTCCGGGGATTGAATTGCAATTACGGGGTGTTTTCAGGGACTAAACTGCAATTTGGCTTATATCTATCTAATATTCACCTCTTCACCTCTATTTGAACTTGAGAAGGCAGTAGATTCAGCATATTTTTCACCCATTTTTGTTATTTTACAAGCTTCGATTTTCATCATCCGACCGTCAGAATTTAGAAGCGATCGTATATTTGCGATCCTCGCGTCGAAGGCTTTGTTCTGATGTAAGTTTTATTATGTTCCACTATGCTTTGATTTTGAGATGCTTATGGAATCAGATTATGATGGTATATATATGTGCTTGAGTTGACAACGATTGTATATCCAAGACGGATCGAGAAAAGTTCGGTGTTTGAATTAGTTATGATTTTTTGAGCTATTTTCGAAAAAGAAGCTTGCTGATACTGCTGATTTCGAGTTCCTTATGCTGTTATAGTGATGATATTGTTGTGATATGGATTGTATTTGATTGATATCTTGATTTATTTAAAGTTCGGGTTACCGATTTTTAGCCGTTACGCCGCCGATTTTAGAATTGATGAGTTTTGGGGCAAATGATTGAGCCGTATATATGATTGAGTTTGAATTCTGATTTTGATCATATTATAGTTCCTTTCATATTTGAATTGAAGGTCATCGAACTCGAGAAATTTAGAATTCGAATCGGTAAAGTTTTGATCAAGGTTTGTAGTGATTCTACCCTTGGTAATTGATATGTGTTGAGCAGATTTTGATATGAACTTGTTGTTGTTGATATATGTTTCAGATTTGAAGCACTTTCAGAATTAATATTGAAAGGTATAAATTGACATCAATCAAGAGGGGATAGAACATTCGAGATAGATATGATTCTTGAAATCCCTAAAACCACATACTTGAATGCTTACTGCTCTTGTTAGATTACTTGACAGATTTTGTGTTTTGAGCAGATTTTGATATGAACTTGTTGTTAGTTGATATATGTTTCAGATTTGAAGCACTTTCAGAATTAATATTGAAAGGTATAAATTGACATCAATCAAGAGGGGATAGAACATTCGAGATAGATATGATTCTTGAAATCCCTAAAACCACATACTTGAATGCTTACTGCTCTTGTTAGATTACTTGACAGATTTTGTGTGATGTACTTGTTTATATTTGCTTGATTATCATGTATTGCCTTGATTGATTTTAGAATAATGCATCAAGATTATGTTGCATTCATCTTCAGCTCTACCTTGAAAAGCATAGAGGGCTGAATAGCCTGGAGTGCAAATGACGTTTGGAGGGCTATAGTTGAGTGGCACGGAATGTAGATTTACTTCTAGAGCTAGACGACTCACTATGGTTGCACCAAAGTCAGGGGATTGAGATACTTGACGCCACCTCGATTGGGAGAGTCGGTGGTTGGTTTGAGATTTTCTTCCCGGGGATCCCAAGAACCAAGATTTATTGTTATCGGATTTGATAGCCTATTCCTTCCACATGCATTGCATCCATGCTCATGACATATTGCATGTTATGTTGTTTATACTGGGAATTATATTCTCACCGGAGTTATCCGGCTATTGCTGTGTTTTTGTATGTGTGCATGGCAATAGGTGGGGAAGGATCGAGTCAGAGACAACCATGATAGATCGAAATGAAGATTAGCACGTGGTGACTCGGGTTTTAGCAAAAGTTTTGTAATATATGAGGTTGTCAAACATGTTCGAAAATAAGAAAACATGTATATGTTTTCTACTCGTTGAATGCTAGTTATGTTTGAGACTTCATGTATCCTAAATAATGAGGTTGAAGTTTAAATGCATGTTTAGATTGTGTTTGATGTTGTTACCTCTTATAGATGCATTTTGAGTTGAATGAAAGAGTTATACCACATCAAACTTCTTTTGATAGCAAGGAGATCAAGTTGAGAAAACTTTCAGATCATTTAAGAGCACCCGACCATATATATATAAAAAAAATTGTATCTTCTTTTTCTTCTTGCTTAATTAGATGAATAAAATTATGATTAATATTTATTCGCCCCTTAAGATGATATTAGCAACCCGTAGTCCCCACAGGTTCAGATATTGGCTCGAGAGGAGCACAAGCTTAGAGCACAGAGTATTCCGATGGTCAAGGTCCGGTGGCAGAATCACTTAGAGGATGAGGCTAGTTGGGAGACCGAGGCCGATATGCGGAGGCTAGTTGGGAGACCGAGGCCGATATGCGGATGCGCTACCCGGAGCTTTTAGGTACGTAACCTAATTTCGGAGGCGAAATTTCTAAAAGGGGGAGAGTTGTAACATCCAGAAATCCTGATTACGTGAGAATGAGTGTATGACTAGGGGGAAATTTTTTTTTAGAAAATTATGTGCCATTTATGTGATTAAGTGATGATTTTATGCTTTATAATTTTCATGAGACGTGTTTAGCCTATTTGAGTTCCGGACGCATGGACGAGACTGGGGACGACCGAGATGAAAGCTTATTTGAAATTTTTAAGACCTCATATTTTTAAGACCTAAAATTTATATTTTTAAGCAGTATTTACGAAAAATAAGATTTTTATGTATATTAGTCGAGGGGAACGCATTTTTCGCCTGTACGGGCTATTTTAATGAACTTTTCTATACTTTAAAAATTAGGAGACTTCTTATTACGAAGATTGGGAGTTCAAGGTTGAATATGTGAGTTTTAATCAATATTTTAAATAGTGCGAGTGATTAAGGGAAAAATATTTTATCTTCCTAATTTAAAAATCTTTGAGGGGTAATTTGGATCATAATCCATTCTTTCAAACCCTATATTTCAAAACCCTCGCCTCCCTTCCCACTTCCTCATGCCTCCCTCCCCTTTTTCACAAGACTCCATCGAATTTTCTTGGTTTCTTGGTGGTTTCAAGGTTCAAGCGTCCCTATCTCGAGTCCGCCGTCCCGGTAACGCATAGTCTACATAGTTCTTCAAAAAGGCATGCTCAATTCTCTCTTTTTCTCACATTTAAATCATAATATACTTTTTTTAAAATTATGTTGCATGATTTGTATGTGAATTTCTTTGATCTAAGTTTTGTATTTGAGATCCATGCATGTATCATGATTTTCAACTCGTATTTGATTCATTCCTTGTTATGCATCGGTCATGGATGGTCCATGGAACTAGATTTTGGTCCAAGGGTGGTCCAGTAGTTAGTCCATCTAGTTAGGAGCACGTGGGTCCAAACAGGGAGTGATTTGGTCAAGGAATGAATTAGTTACGAATTTTATGATCAGCTGTCCTAGCTTGTCGTCTGTGCGCGACAGTAGAGTTGTTGGGGTTAGGTAAGTAGCTCTATGAGTTATGTGTGGTCAGGGTTGATTGCAGGAGATAGCTCATTGAGTTAGGGTCATGCAGGTCTAAACGGGGAGCGATTTGGTCAAGTAACGAATTAGTTATGAGTTTTATGGCTAGCACATGTCCTGGTTGCAGTCTGCGCTCTGGAAGTTGGTTTGCAGACGTTGGGTTGATCGTTTCGGGCATCCTGCTCGGTTGTGTTTGGTTCCAGAGGCTAGCCCATCGAGGTAGGGTCACGTGGGTCCAAACGGGGAACGATTTGGTTAGGAAATAGATTTTTAATGAATTACGGTTTAGCCGCTCAAACTGCATCTCGTCGGGGCAGAAAATGTAAAGTCCGATTTTAAGCGTAGCAAGCTGGATCAGCTCAGAGGATTTCCAGCACGGAAGCGTACTAGTTCGGGATAAGAATTTCTGCTTGGGACAGTTAAATGACAAACAGTTCACAACACAGGATATGGGTAAAACAATTTAGATGAATACCAACTGAATACGAAGGCTATCATGAAATATCTTAACACAGATAATTAAAAATCAGTTTAGAACGTAATCCGAAGTGCAACAATCTGATACAAATCGGTTTTTAACGTGGAAACTATATATGATACAACATAAAGAAACATCTTGGAAACGCAGGTTGTCGATAAACACACATCCCCGTCTGCTCGAGCTCACACTGCCCCAGCTCTCAAACAACATCCTTACCTGCAACCATGAGAGCTAGTGAGCCTAGGGGCTCAGCAGGTAAATCTGGTAATAACGAAGCTCACACAATACTCATATAAGATTTAATATAAAGGAAGTAAGCATTAAACAACATTTTAGTAAACCACGGTTATAGAATAACCCATAAAACTATTTGTGTATGAAATGTGGTGCAGAAGATTCTACTTAGGTCGCGTCACTTGATCAAGCCCATCTGATATCAGGCCTATGGTGAACTATCGCCCTTTAATCTTTTCTGGTTGGAGGGCACCCCGGCCCGTCGGCTGACATCCACACTCTCGTAAACTGTGACCGTCTGTCTTATCTTTGCCACATAGCATAAAACTTTGAAATTCTTCCTTTAAAACTGTAAATACGACGGAAAACTTATGCGTAGATCCTTCATTCCCCTGCCATTTTACAATAAAATATTTGATCCGTAGATCTCACGCAAGCGGTTTATGTTAAAAGAAAGCTAAATTTTTGTTTGAAAAGACTGCTGGGTGTACGTAGGAACACAACTTCTGGGAACTCTGAATTTAGCTCAGAATGGAATAACAGCTCACGAGTGTAAAAACAGCTTTGGGAAAGGAGAACATCTTACGAGTGTGGAAACATCTCGAAGAATAAGATAATATCTTAGGAACGTGAAACCAGATCGGAGAATAAGATAACAACCTAGGGGCGTAAAAATAGATCAGGGAAGATGAC
Organism: Dorcoceras hygrometricum; assembly: GCA_001598015.1. Taxonomy (NCBI): domain Eukaryota; kingdom Viridiplantae; phylum Streptophyta; class Magnoliopsida; order Lamiales; family Gesneriaceae; genus Dorcoceras; species Dorcoceras hygrometricum. The sequence continues at coordinate 32,484 of KQ990070.1, read as the reverse complement.
AACATTTTTCAAGCATAAAGACAGTTCAGGGAAGAAGGAAACATCTTAGGAACATAAAACCAGCTCAGAGAAATGGATATCAACTTAGGAACATAAAAAACAGCTCAGAGAATAAGGGATCAGCTTAGGAGAGTCAAAACCAGCTCAGAGAATGAAATAACAGCCCAGAAGAGTTCGAACGGATTAGCTGTGGTTATCAGGTCAAAATGGAGTTCTAATGTGACCAGCTTAGGCAAAATCTGGAAGGTTAAGCATAAAATGAAATTAGCAGTTTAACCCTCCTAAACTAAAATAAATGTCTCGTGGGTTTACGGATTTTTCGGGCGTTACAGATTCCCTCCCTATGCTCTGTTCGTAACTTGTTTCTCCTCAGTTGGTAATTTATATTGATCCGTTGTGTTTTGTGCGGACGGTTGCGTTTGATTTCGAGGATGAAATCTTTTACGGTGGGGAGATTGTGAGGACTGTGATTAGCCATATTAATGGCTTAATCAGTCCAGATAGAGGTTAACAAATCGATATTACTCAGCTTAGGTAGATATCGGCTGAGATAGATCAGCAAACGCAAGCTGATCTAAGGTGCTGAGCTAAGATGATAGTGGAAACTGCTATGGATTTCAGTTTAGACCAAAACTGGTGCGAGCTGTTTGAGCAACCTATGCTAATCCTAGAAGTGTAAGCTGATTGAGTTTGCACTGGAACCGTTTCAGTTTGGGGTGAGCTGGACACATAGTTTTAGAGATTCAGCTTAGAAGCTCGTGGTGTAGTATTTGGGCTGGACCTAATTGGGTGCGAGCTGACAGATAAGTGTTGTGATGAGTTTGTGTGCTGAGCTGATGCTACAGTATCGTGGACTATTTGGTCATCGTAAGCTAGATAGATCATCTTGAGTTTGTGAAATCTGTCTAGTGGTGTTGTGCGGTTTAGCCTGTGTTGAACTCGTGTGATCTGATCTGTCTTAGGGTGAGCTGGCAGTGTAACAGCTTTGGGTTGTTAGCAGTTTTGGTAGTGAGATGTAACTTGGATTCAGCTTGGGGACGTGCCTAGTGTCCTGATCTAAGTAGTCAGATCACGGGTGAATCCGAGCAGTTTGAGTAAAATAGTTTAGGCATAAGTCTATAGTGTAGAACAGCTTTGGTGAAGGCTGTTTATAGCTTCTGGGTTAGTAGAAAGTGTGATCTGATCTGTTAGAGTGATCTATAATTTTTTACGATCATGTTTGGTGAGAGTTGATCTTTACTCTTGTGCTGGAGGGTGCACGTGCTGCTTGCATGAGAACTGAATGTGGTGCGGAAACTGAGTCGCACACGGGAGATGCTTAGCGTGCGAGACCTGATCTGTGTGGAACGTTCTGAGCTGAACTTCTTCGTAGAGCGTGAAGCGAGTCTTCCTGTCGCAAGCTGTTTTGGGGATAACAACGTAGTAGCAAACAGCTTGGAGATTTTTCTGTATGAGCGTAAGCTGTTAGTATCTGGAGCGTAATCAGAGTTCAGCTTAGGGATATTCTGGGTGCCCTGAGCTGAGTGTTTAGATCGCAGGTGTTGTGCCGCGTCGTTTAGAGGAATCATCTTAGGAGTAAGCTAGTGTTAACGTCCTGTGTAGACCAGTGATGTTCATGATATTCAACTTAGGCTAGTGATGTTTGTTGTCTTCAACTTAGGTGAGAGCTGTTCGTAGTTCAGACAGGACGAGAGCTGTTTGTGGTTTTAGCTTTGGAGGGAGTTGGTTGTTGTCATCAGCTTTGGCGAAATCTGTTCAGCACACATAAGCTGACCATTTTGACATTTTGGTTCAGAACAGAGAGTGATTTGATTAAGAAAATAGATTTTTAATGATTTTACCATTTTGCCGCTCGAAGTGAGCCTCGTCGGGTCATTTTTATGAAAATTGAGATTTCGAGTCTTAGGGGCTGCCAAAGTTTGTGGATAACTTTATTTGATATTTTAAGTATATTTAAGATATTTTCCAGCATTTTTAGAATTTATTTGATTTATGAGATTTTGGCAATTTCATGACAAATTAATGCCTAGAAAATGATTTTTAGCATGTGTGATTTTTAAACTGTCATGGCTAGAATGGTTCGGTTAGTTGAGGGTCGAGTCAAAATATTTTAAGTTTGGTCCGACTTATTTTATTTCTGGACAGGGTATTCTTATTTTAAAGTTTTAGTTCAAATTTTAAGGGTTTTGGGTCAAACATTTTAAAGTCAAATTTTATGTCAAACTTCTAATTATTTTATGGAACTAATATTTTGTTTTAAGTTTTAAAGCTAAATTTTGAGTCAATGGGACTTTATTTAGTCAAAATTTATGTTTTATTTTAAAGTAAAGGAGTTAGTATTTTATAAACTGTTAAAGTTCAATTTTAAAGTTTAATGGGTTAAGTCATTTAAGGTTAAGTTTCATTTTAAAGTTAAGTCTAGGCTTTTGGGCTAGAGTTAGTGGGCCAGACACCTGAACCAGTCCTTGATCGGAGTAGAAAATGTAGAAGTGCGTGAATATATATTTAATTATGTATGTAGTATTTTATATATATGAATATGATGATGTTTTAAACGAATGAATTAAATATATATTGATGGGCTAAGCATTTTAAATTGCATGTTTTTATGAAATGCACGCATCATGAAGTTTTATGAAAATGTTAAGGCATGAAAGAAAAGAAAAATATTTTCGGGGGATTGAAGTGATGTGTGACAAGTTTACGATGGGAGCTAGTCGGGATACCGGGCCCGAGGTCCCCTGTTTTAATGTATTACGATCTTATGGATTCCCTGTGATCACGACATGGTGAAGTGACAGCATAGAGGTGTGAGGGATCCCGAGGTAAGACCGGGTGAACCACATCGCCGCGTACGTTGGTTCTTTAGATTGATCAATCGCTTATGTTATGGCTCACACTTCATGGATACAACTCACAAGGCCTTTTACGATACGTTATGCTATGTCATGCCTTATTATGTATGCTATATGATGACGATATGTTACGACTGCTTTATGTTTCATGTTTTACGATCATTCATGCACGCATGTTTTGAAGTTATTTTACTATACGTATATGCTTTGCATGCGACTTTATTATTATGTACCTTGTTATTATTCAGATAGAACATGATGGGCCTTTAGGCTCATTAGGTTTAAATGGTACAGGGAGGACCTTGTTGATTTTATGCCGATCGGCGGTGAGGATCTCTGAGCGCCCGTGCAGCTGTACCCCGTGACCACTCCGACATCATTACTTATGTCATGATACATTTTCAGATATTTTGATCAGTCATGTTTAGTTTCCACAACTTTTACGTATTCTGATTTTAAGCCGTATGGATGATTTAATGTTTTAAGATATTTATTTATTTATGTTTTAAAGTAATGTTGAGAAAAATGTTTTAAAGGGGACGAACCATACTATTTTAGATTGTTTATTCCGCACTTTAGTTTAAAAAAAAATTTATAGTCTGGTTAGTTTCACGTGAGCTATTGCTACCGTATTTGTTGTGAGTTATTTTGTTAGTCAGATCAGGTAGGAGTTGGCCTAGCTCTTTTGAGCTGTTGGGTTTAAAACTGCGTACTGGAAAGCTGAGCTGTGCACGAGATCTGTTGAGGGCACAAGCTGAGCTATGAGCTGCGAGCTGTCGAGGGTGTGATCTATTGGTGTGCGCAAGCTGTTAGTGGAAGTGTCCCGTGCTGTTTGTCTAAGCTGGTGTCAAATTTGAGGTCTGAGCTGAGCTGTGTGAGCTGAGCTTTTGGAGTGTGTTCTAGTATAGGTAATGCGTACTGTTTTGGATGCCCTGAGCTGGTCAGAGTGTGTAATCTTGCCTGAGCTATGAAGATGTGATCTGATCTTGTGGCTCTGAGCTAAGTTGGGTGTTCCATGGGCTGTTGGCTGTGATTTGATTTGTGTTGACGCGTGATCTATTGTGCGTGTACGCCTAAGCTGGAGCAGTGAAGCTTCGAGCTGGTTACTGGAATTGTAGATCGGTTCTGGAGTTAGTAGTATAAATAACAGCTGTTGACCCAAGACTTAGTTATTTTAGACCTCAGATATTTTAACACCTACTATGCGTTCAAAAAGCTACCTCTCTCGAAACCCTTGCAGCTACTATTCACCCTTCTAGCATTTTCCAGATCACCGGAGATTGGTCGGTCAGCTTTGAGCTGGGGTACAACGGTTTGAAACCCTCTTCAAGGCCGATGTTTCTATACCAATATGGAGTCGGAAGGAGACTGGACGGAGGAATCACTGAGGAACTGCGTGAGCTAGGGTTCGTGATTTTTGGCCGGGTTGAGCTTCAGTTCAGATTAGTACCTCCTGGGTGGTTTTCATGAGCTATTGGCCCGGAATATTCACCCAACGGAGCAGGGAGTGCGTCTGCTGTCCGTGATTTGTGCTGAGGTATTTTGAAAAGATCTACGTAAGGTACGAATTCGGAGCTTGTAGTTACAACTTTAAGTTAAGCATGTGAACAGAGGGCTGTGGACTGTGAGGCCGTAGCCTGGTCGTAGGTATGTTGTAACTTGTTATGCTCGTGCTGTGTTGCCGAGCTATTTTTCTTGTGTTGTGTATACTGTGTGAGCTGTTTATCTAGCTTACGCGTGTGCTGGGTAGCCACGCTATTTGTGTTGTGGTTCATGAGTCTATAAGATGTGTTGCTAGCTGTATATCACATGAGTTAGCCTGAGCTGTTATGTTTTTATGCATGCGTGGGAGCTGGGCTATTTGGTATGTGCTGCATTGTTATCTATGTTGTTCTGTAGTATGCTGCATGTTGTTCTTATTTCTGTTAGCATTTGCATACACGCAAGGAAAGTTGAGCTCCCTCCCTTGTTGGCCGTATGTCGTTGTTCAGATCCTAATGTGTTTTCTTCTGCTGGCCGTTGGCTGTTGTTGAGCTGTTAGTACCAGGAAGCTTGAGGACGATCGACTGGTTTTCGTGCTCCTTTTGAGGATGATCGGGTGGTTACCATGCTCCTCTTCTCCCTGTTGTCTGGTGGTTTGCCGCTATGAGACGAGTGGATAGCTCCCACGTTCTCATAGGTTTGGGCATCAGTGGGTTGAGCTGTTCTACCTTCACTTCTGGTAATGCTTGTTGGGACGAGTGGATAGCGCTCTCACATGCTCTGTGGCCACTGCCGTTGTGTATCTCCAGCTGTTTAGCTGTCGAGTCGTGTCTGCTTTTTTGTACCTCCAGCCGTGGAGTATCTCTGCGAGCCTTGTATCTCTGGCTATCAAGTTGTTTCTGAAAGCTTTGTTTCACCAGCTGTTGGTTCGTTTCTGTGTGTTGTATTCCCAGTTGTTGAGCTGTTTTTGAGCCCCGATGCCTTCCTATCACCCTTCATGCATTTGCACGACATATTATATTGCATGTTTTATTTTACTGCTGTGTTTATTGCTCTTCGTACTGAGTTTTGACCTCGTTTATTTTCCCTTGGTGCTGCTTTGGCCGTGTGTTGGCCATTGCAGGATTTTTCAGGTATTAGCTGGTCTGACCGGTGCATCAGCTGTTGAAGCCCCGCGTGTTTGAGTTACCAGTTATATATATGTATATGGTCTATCGATTCATTGCCAGGGAATGTCCTGTGTAGTTGTGTATTGATTCAATTTTGTGATTGGTTGTATATATATATATTGGATGTTTGAGATTTTATGCAATCGACTTTTGATACAAAGCTTATATTTTGATTTTGCGTGTACTTTAATGATGGAAACTTCAGTCAGGCCAAAAAAGAGAAAAAAAGTTTTTATCCACTTTTAAGCTTCCGTGTTTTGTGTGCTTTATATCTGGTTTAGAGCATCGGGCCTGACAACTGTCCTAGATGTTAATTCTTTTACTATAAGTTGACGCTTATCGATATTTTGAGATATAGTATGTTTATATCATGAGACTATATATGCGTATTATTTTATATGAGGCATTTTGATTTTGAGTAGCGAATTGGTTGTTATACCCCAGACGCCTCCCAGACGCCAAGTTACTCCACCACCGCGACCACTCCTGAGCTCCACCGAGCAAGTCTTGGTGGGACTTGCACAGATTCTGAGGCATAATGTTGGATCATCGCAATCAGAAAGGACGGAGCTGCCGTATGAGAAGTTCCGGAAGTTGGTTCCTGCTGAGTTCTTGCGCTCACTCGGACTCGGTTGTTGCTGAGGAGCGAGTCAGATCTTTAGAGAATATTTTTCGGTATATGGGCTGGCGGATGCTTCCAGAGTAGTTTTGCTATCTTCCAGCTGAAGGAGGATGCTGCTCTTTGGTGGGAAGGAGCAGAAAGACTGTTGATATGGAGACTCTGGACTGGGCCGGATTTAAGAAGCTCTTCTACGACAAGTATTTCACCCCAGACGTGCAAGTCAACTTGAAGCGGGAGTTCGGGAATCTCCGGCAGGGAGACATGATGGTTGCCGAGTACGTCAAGAAGTTTGATAGAGGCTGCCACTTCTCACCTCTCATTGCCAATGACCCTGCAGAGAAGTTACAACATCTTGTAGATGGCTTGAGCCCCACCATTCGTAGGGATGTATTGATGGCGGATCCTACGGACTATGTGTGAGACCTGGACATGGTATTAAGGATTAATTGTTGAATTAATCGGGGTTTAGTGATTTCTGGTGATTCTCATTTCATTTTGAATGTTTGGGTTGCATTTTCGGGTCGGAAATCGCATTTGGAACAGTTCTGGAAATTTTGAAATTTTTGAAAATTTGGTGAAATCTGGTAGCATTTGATGACGTCAGCATCGTGTGTTATCGTTGTGTGGATGACGTAAGCGTTGCTGGTTCGAGAGATCTCTTTGAAGTTGTGAAATCTGGGCGTTTAACGTTGCCGCGTGTTTTGTAGCGAGAGGCTTTTATGCGTCGTCTTTTTTGTGAGATCTGGAAATCTCGCGTAGGAGAGATCTGTGCGCTCTTTTGGGTGAGGTCTGCTCCGTGTGTTTTGTATGATGTGAAACGCTGCCGTTTAAATAAGTTAATATGGTGTCGTTTTGATTAGCGTGAGTTGGAGAGATCTGGTTTTGTGTTTAGCGCTAAGATCTATTTGTGAAATCTGCTTCGCGTGTTTTGTATGGTGCGACACCGTTTAGTGAGCGCTAGAGGAGAGATCTGTTTTGTTTGTTGGCGCTCGAATGTTCCAGATTTCACCGTGGTTTTGATTGTTGGTTTAGCGCGCCAGTGTTGTGAGATCTGTTTTGTATATTGTGTGTGTAATGCCCAGAATCATTAAGAAGAGGATTAGTCGAGTAATTTCGACATTTACGAATTGATGAAGCTTGATTATGAGCTCGGATTTCTTCTGGAAGTGTTGGGTGATTCAGAAACTGTGTATCGTTAAATTGCGTTAAGTGTGAGAACCAGACGAAGTAACCAGACGAAGCGATTTGATAAAATCAGCAGCAGGTTACTGTAGCTCGCGACTGGTGGAATTCTGAAATTCAGTTGAAGCGTTAGTGTTGATTTCAGCTGGAAACAGACGCGCGAATAGAAGGGTCAATGAGAAAGCGCCACGTGTTAGTTACTGTTACGCACGAGGAATCAGCAGCAAGAGTTTCTTACGCATCTGCTGGTTTATATACCTGCTGGTTTTGATGTATACCTGCTGGTTGATAGTGTATCGGCTGGTTGATGATGACGTAGGTGCGACATCGTCGTTTTGATAATTAACGCAAACCAGTCGAGGGGAAAATGGTTCCAGCTGAAAGTATAATACGACAGCGTTTTGACTTATGACTATGAGCCTCGATACGATGTCGTGTAGCAACCAGACGAGGATTTGGAATTCAGTCGAGAGATTGTGGTATCTGCTGATTATCCAGTTGAGGGAACAATGCGACACCGTTTTGAGTATAAACAGGAAATGTTGATACGATGCCGTTTCGACTAATGTTGCGAAATCAACTGTTAGAATAGAAGTGCGACCAGCTGCTGGTTTCGTTGAATAAAGAGGTAGTACCAGCTGAGGATACGTAACGACGTCTTTAGAATTAGTTATAACGACATCGTTTTGAGTTTTGAAATGTTGCGACTGGATATATGTTGCGACTGGATTTATGTTGCGACTGGATTCCTGTTGTTGCGACTGGTTATTACAACAGCTGATTCTTGCGTCTGCTGAAGAACAACGATATTCGAACAGCGACTGAGGACGATCAACAGCAGTTGAGGAATCTGTTTATCGTTATCCACCTTCGAAGCGGTGGGAGTATATCTTGTTTGAATACTCAGCATGACACATGGAACTTACATAGAACACGTTGGAAATGCTGCAGGAAGACAGAGATCGATTGTCTATACAATAGGATTGAATTTGAAATGCTGTGAACATCTGAATTTCAGTTATTGACCTTTGATCTTGCAAGTATCTTCAGAAGCGAGGAACAGAGTGTAAGAACGTTAACTGACGCATTGTGAAAACAGAGGAACCAAGGTATAATCTGACAGAAGAGTCAGGAACTAGATTACTCGAGAATGATAGTTCTTGAGTATTCCGCTGAATACATACATATTTGATTACTGTTCTTGATTTAGAACTTGAATTATGTGTGTGTCGATCCATCACAGGTAGTGGATCTTTTATGTCAGGCCCCGTGCTAATTACTAACAATTAACACCTAATAAGCGCATAAACACGGAAGCTAAAAATCAGGGCTTAAAAATTTTTCGAAATATTACGGGCCTGAACTTCAAATCATACATTCAAAATATTCAATACTCAAAATATGAGTTAACTCAAACTCATACAACAAGTAACCATAAAAATCAATTCAAAAGACAGATCCCCAAATACATGATAACACGGGGCATCCCCCGGTTCAATACATATCATAAATAAACTGGGACTCAGGGATGCGGGGATCGACCAGCTGAACTTCCACTCTGCCCAGCTAGGTTACCTGGAACTCCTGCAAATGGGTAACGCAGACCCAAACAACAAAAGCAGGAAAACAAGTACGAGGTCAAGCCTCAGTACGAAGAGATATCAAAGCAGATAAACATGAAACATGCTACAAATCAATGTTATGAATGCATGAGGGCTATCAAGAAATCGGATAGCTAGACCAGTCTATCAACTGGCAACTCAAATCAAGCCTCTATTCCACGGTCTATCAACCGGGAAATCATCGGTCCGTGATCATCGGGGCCCGTCAGCCCATCACAGCTCGGTGGTAGACACTCGAATCCGGTAGTCACCACTCCGACGATAGCGTTGGACTTTTTTTTTTTTAGTACGTTCTGTATAAACCAGATTAGATTGTTAAACTTGTTTGGTTTACATTAATAACCCACTGATTAAGATTAGAAGATTAATTGTGAGCAGAGAGCCTCACAACAGGTGGTATCAGAGCGTTACTACATTAGTGAGATCTTTGAACTAGATGAGTGGGGTAGATCGAGTTCTTCCTATGATGAATTGCATGCTTGTGTGGTATATGTCTTACTGCTTTTGAATTTGTATCACATGATTCTTGTGAATAAAGGGTAAGAATATACCGACGAATTATGAGAAGTACATGCGTTGGAAGTGATTAATCGCATGTATTGAGTGAAGTATGAATCAGCACTCGATCTCTTGAGCAGCAGTACATTAATGTATGCTAATCAGAGGAGGGACTGAGATTGATTTGTTATTATTTGATGAGAAGTGATAAACACGTCTGTTTGATTCCTAGATATGCCTCCTCGAAGAATTACGAATCGGCAGACAGAGCAAGGTAGTACATCTACTGAGGTTTTGAATGCAGCTGCTACTCCAATGGAAACTTTATTGAAAAGATTCCAGTCATTTAAACCACCGACGTTGACAGGAACAGAAAGTGCTATTGATTGTGAAAACTGGTTAGAAGATATTGAGCATTTGTTTGAAGCACTTGAGTACACTGATGAGCGTCGGGTGAAATTGATTATACACCAGCTGCATGGTATTGGGAAAAGTTGGTGGGTAGCAACAAAGAAAGCGCTTGAAAATCAGGGTACAGTGATTACGTGGGCAGTATTCCGAACGGCTTTCTATCAAAGGTTTTTCCCAGTATCTTATAGGAAGGATAAAGGAGCGGAATTTGCGAACTTGCGACAAGGGCAGTTGAATATAGAGGATTACGTTGCCAAGTTCACGAGTTTGCTGAAATTTGCACCACACGTTGCTATGAATGATGAAGCACAAGCGGATCAATTCATTAATGGATTGAACCCAGATGTCTTTACCTTGGTAAATACAGGAAGACCAAATACTTTTGCTGATGCGTTGAACCGAGCAAAAAGAGCTGAAGCTGGATTAGTAAGATAGCGAAGAGCACAATTTGTGCGCAGCCAAAGTAGCAGAGAATCCACAGATTCCACCACCCCCACGCTTTGATGCTGGAAGAAGCAGCAACGGGAAAAAGAAAAATTTCTTTAAGGGAAAAGGGAAACAATTCAAAAGATCTGGAACCAGTAGTTCTTCCAACTCGAGCGATTTCAAACAAATGCAAGCTGGACCACAAGCTGGCGAGTATTGTAACAAATGTGGAGGGAGACATGCCACAGAACAATGCAGGGGAGTATCTGGCCTCTGCCGTATTTGTAACCAACCGGGACATTTTGCGAGAATATGTCCTCAACGTAATTCTAGGAATTTCCAGAATTCAGCAGCAGCAAGAACAATGCCAGCACCCGAAAGGTCTTCTGTACAATCTTATCAACCTCAAAACCCGCAACAAAGTAAACAAGGAGGAAGCCAGACAGTGAGCCAACCTCCAAAGTATAGAGCAACAGTGGATTGTTTTCAGAAAGTGGTTCGATTCAAACCAGAGAAAACTGATGAGTGGAAATTTTATGGTAAGGGATCACGAGCTAGAATTCCTTTGATCTCGGCTATTACCATGAATAATCTATTGCAGAAAGGAGGGGAGGGATTTATGATTTATGCAATAGATACACAGAACAGTAGCCCGAATCTGGTGGATATACCAGTGGTGTGTGACTTTGCTGATGTGTTTCCTGATGAAATTCCAGGATTACCTCCATATCGAGAGGTAGACTTCAGCATTGAATTGATGCCAGGTACACAACCAATATCGAAAGCACCATATAGAATGGCACCAATTGAGTTGAAATAATTGAAAGATCAGCTGGAGGATCTTCTTACCAAGGGATACATTAGACCAAGTGTTTCTCCTTGGGGTGCTCCAGTACTATTTGTGCGAAAGAAAGATGGCTCAATGAGGCTATGTATTGACTACCGGCAATTGAACAAAGCAACTGTAAAGAATAAGTATCCTTTGCCACGAATAGATGATTTATTTGATCAGTTGCAAGGTTCGACAGTCTATTCAAAGATTGATTTGAGATCGGGATATCATCAATTGCGAGTAAGAGATGAAGACATATCAAAGACTGCCTTTCGAACAAGATACGGTCATTATGAATTTGTAGTTAAGCCATTTGGATTGACTAATGCACCAGCAGTGTTCATGAGTTTAATGAACCAAGTCTTCCCACGATATCTTGATGATTTTGTGATTGTATTTATTGATGATATTCTAATCTATTCGAAGAATCTGAATGATCATGCGAGTCATCTTCGAACAGTGTTACAGACTTTGAGAAATGAGAAGCTGTATGCAAAACTGTCAAAATGTGAGTTTTGGCTACAAAGAGTTGTTTTTCTTGGGCATATTATCTCTGGAGCTGGAATTTCGGTTGATCCCAGTAAGATAGAGGCAGTAATCAATTGGCCTAGACCAAAATCTGTGCCTGAAATTCAAAGTTTTATGGGTCTTGCAGGATATTACCGAAGATTTATTCAGGATTTCTCGAGTATCGCAAAACCTATAACTCAGTTGACATAGAAAAATGCGCCTTTTGTTTGGTCAGAAGCATGCGAGAACAGTTTTCTTGAGTTGAAAAAGAGATTAACTACTGCACCAATTTTAACAATTCCTGTAGGTACTGGTGGATTTGTAGTATATTGCGATGCATCTCACCAAGGATTAGGGTGTGTTCTAATGCAGCGAGGTCATGTGATTGCATACGCCTCAAGACAGCTCAAACCTCATGAAATTCGCTATCCAATTCATGATCTTGAATTAGCAGCCATCGTGTTTGCATTGAAGATATGGCGACATTATTTGTATGGTGAGAAATTCGAGATCTTTTCGAATAATGAGAGCCTGAAGTATCTATTTTCTCAATCCGAATTGAATATGAGACAACGAAGATGGCTAGATTTATTGAAAGATTTTGATTGTGAGATCAAGTATTATCCAGGGAAATCGAATGCAGCAGCTGATGCTTTAAGTAGAAAGATTTGTGCTTTATCTTTGACCACGATTGGAGTGTCGAATTTGATAGAAACTTGCTGCATTTCTGGCTATGTATTTGAAACAGCCGGAAGCAAACCAATGAGAATTTGTGCTATCAGTGCTGAACCTGAACTGCTGATTCGAATTAAAGAGGCACAAAAGAGAGATTTGAATATTCAACGATCTGTTGAAATGATAAAATCAGGACATCAATCTGAATATCGCATAAACAACGAAGATGTGTTGCATGTGAACAGCAGACTTGTTGTTCCAGATGTCGTGGAGTTGAAAAATCAGATTTTGAATGAAGCTCATCGAAGCAAATTCAGTATTCACCCTGGTGGCAGAAAGATGTATAATGATTTAAAGAAACAATATTGGTGGAAACAAATGAAGACTGATGTGGCTGAATTTATTTCAAAGTGTTTGAATTGTCAGCAGGTAAAAGCGGAAAGAAAGAAACCTGCTGGTTTACTACAGAGTCTATCAGTTCCTGAATGGAAATGGGATCATATTTCCATGGACTTTGTAACGAAACTGCCAAAATCATCCAGAGGTTGTGATGCAATTTGGGTGATCATCGATAGGTTGACAAAATCTGCGTGTTTTATTCCTTATCGAATGACCTATCGACATGATCAAATGGCAGATCTACGACTGGAAAATTAGGATGCAAGCACATCTGGCGGCCATGGATGATGACATGTGGTATGTCATCACAGA
>KQ990069.1:71919-98828 GCA_001598015.1 Dorcoceras hygrometricum | reverse complement strand
ACTAGGAACATGTTCAGAATACACAGCGACTATTAGATGTGTTTCATGATAGCCGTCATACCCACTATCACATCCAACATACGCTTCAGTGCATTCTAGGTCTTTACTCAACGCAATTGTAAATCATTACACACATAATGAATGTAAAGAACGCCATATAAGAAAATGTGAATATAAAGACTGTTTGTAGAAGAGTCTATAAACCCACACGCCACAAGTTGGCTAGTTGGGCATCTACTCTAACAGTGGACAATGAAATCAGATCGCAAGAGGACTGGAAGTAAAATCAGATCACAAACGAACTGGAAGTGAAATCATATTGCAAGCGACTTGGACACTGAAATCAGATCGCGACTTAAAAATCAGCCGGGGAAATGTAAGCAGATCGTGAACTTAGCTCAATAATAACTAACAGCTTAGAATATTGCCTTAGTCTGAAGATATATAAAATATATAAGAAAATTTCCAGAAACGGACACATAAGCTACTTGTAAGCTACTGAAACAAAAGCATGTGAGCTGCTTGTAAGCTTCTTGAAGAACATCCTAGAAAAATCAGGAAGAAACTGGAACAAACATCATAAAATATTTTCTAACAACGTTTCTGAATCAAAACTTTAGCATACCAATACTTCTAAGAAAACATCTTAAACTCAACGGTGTTTGAAGAACTTCAAAGAAAACGTTTTTCAAACCTTAACTCATACAAACATGCATGCCAAAACAATATATTCATTCAATTGTGTAGCAAGAAACAGAGTTTACTTGACTTAACAACGATGATGATTAGCAAAGATTTATCCGGTCTGAACAGCAAGCTAACACGATCGGCCATTTGAAAAGTTTACAAAAAACTTCGGTCGGTTTTCTTTTTACAGAGAGCACCGCTTTCTCAAAATGTTTTCCTCTACGTGAAGGTTTCGTGAATGAAAGTGAGAGGTGCTTGTGTAGATATTTATACAAAAATCTAAAAGCAAAATTAAGTGAAACATGTTTTGTTAAAGTGCTACTAATAACAGTGCTACCCTGCTTTTAAAATAAATAAAAATTCAGACCGAACCAATTTGGTCAAAAAAAAATGAAACGAACTGGGCTTGTCTTGATCGGTCGGACAGCTCTCGCAACCACGTCCTAAGCAGAAACAGATCGGCACAGATAAAAGCTGATTTGGCAATAAAATTTACAAATAGATCCATCAAACTTATAAATTTTTATTTGTGGGATTGTGGATTTCTGAACGTTACAAGCTCTAATCGGAAAATTCAGCTTGGACGAAAACTGAATCGCTGAAGTGAAGATGAAAAAGTACTGAAAAAAGCAATTAAACCCTTCAAAAATTTATATCTATCATTGTGGATTTATGGATTTCCTGGGAGTTACAATATACCCCCCTTAAACAAATTTCATCCTTGAAATTTGCTTAACAGATCTGGGTATCAGCTACGCAAATCCATCTCGTCTTCTTAGTTTGCTTCTCTTTCTGAAAGATTTGCTCAATGAATATTAATCGTGGGGATACTCCTATTCCTCAGCCCTCGATTTACTCTAATATGAATCTTCTTTGTTTTTTCTTATTGAGTCAACTCGGACTCAAGCTGTATCAGCTCGTGGAGATGTTTGTCAGCATAGCCTCTTTGTCTACTCTGTTCATTATGTTTATTTCATCAGAGTAGTTAATCGTCACATGAGTACTCTTCTGCCGCACCACTCTGATAATCTTTTAACATAGACCGGATGGTTACGACTAACTTCGCAGCTCACTTCTGCGTAAACACTTCCAGTTCAAAACTCTCAGTTCTTTAGCTAAAGTTCTCTCAACTAAAAGTTGAGCTAATCCTATTGTCCTTTTACTTAACGCATTTGCTACTACATTAGCTCTACTGGGGTGATAAAAATTGATACAATCGTAGTCTTTCACTCGCTCTAGCCATCTTCTTTGGTTCGTGTTGCACTCCTGCTAGACGAAGAAATACTTGAGGTAGTACCTCAAATTTTTTACGAAGGTCACTGTTCCTCGTTCAAGATATATGTAGAGTAGCTCTTCTCGTAAATCTTCAGTTTTCTAGAAGCATAGGCCATCATTTTCTTATCTAGCAAAAATACAACACCCAAACCCGTCCTTGATGCATCTGAGACTATAGCGTAATTCCCTCTTCTAATTGGTCGTGCTAAAACAGGGACTTCTATTCACGCTTGCTTAAGTCTATCAAAACTGAATGAACACTCTGAGGTCAATACATACTTATCATTTTTCTTACTCAAAGATGTTATAGGAACAACTATCTTCTTAAGCCAAACTTCACGCTTATTAAACTTAGTAAAAGTTTCTTAGTCCTCAAAATATGCAATATGCATCTAAGCTGATCTGGATGTTCTTTCCTGTTCTTAGAGTAGATGAGATTATCATCTATAAATACTATTACGCGTTGTTCTAGAAAATGTTGGAATAGTCTATTCGCTAAAACAAAGGGGCTTCACTTCAAGTTTTGTCACTTCCATCGCGCATTCTGAAATCTGTCTGGTAAACGTCTTTAATCTTCAGCTCGTGATCTGGTGGCAGATCAGCTATGTCTTCTGGAAACACGTCTGGAAAGACTCATTCTCTACTTCAACATCTAGCGACTCTGGTTTCTTATCTTCTACTTCTGCTAATGCACTAACTAAAAACCTTGATATTCTTTCCTTAAAAAGCTCTAGGCTTTCAGAGTTAATATTAGCTAGGGGTTCTATCGATGCTATCAGCTTGGAACAAAATGGGGTTCTGCTATGGTTTAATTTCTACTGTTCTTTTCTTAAAAATCAATAATTACTCCATACTTATCTAACCAATCCATTCCCAAAATTAAATCAAACTCAAATAGAGGTAATACTATCAAATTTGCATACCCGAGATGCCCCAACATCTTATGCACTATGTTGCGACATATACTATTGGCTTATGAGCTTTCTCCCACCGATATGTTAACACAAATCTTTAGCTAATATATCTGATTGTACATGTGGTTTCTTATCAAAAATTTCTAATACAAAAGAATGGTTTGTACCAGATTCTAAAACTATGGTAGGCATACTGAGGACAATAGTTTGACCTGAACTACCGTAGAGTCTGGTTGAGCCAAATCTACTGTCATTACATAGGCTCTACTAGTGATGAATTGTTTCTACTACTGACATATTCTTGAGATGTGGCCTGGGATACCACATTTGTACTACACGTTCTGGCCAACTTGTCAAGGACCAGCATGATTCCTTTGACATATTGGGAAAACTGGCATGTTGTCAACTGAGGGATGCGTTGATCGGTTGGGGTTGTAGAGGTCATTGTCTCTGAGACCTCTGCTGGTTGTTGTTGTGTCTCTTGTCTTGCCTCTGGACCTTATGTTGGAAGGCTTGACATTTTTTTGTAGCTCTTATTCTACCCTTTCCAAGCTTGTTCAGCTCGGAGGGCTTTATCAATTGATAATTTGGCTCCTTCCCACCAAATCATCACTTCATCTCTCAATATGTAGATGGCACATCTAACTCTATCCTGAAATTTCTTTTGGCCTCTGGCATCTAACTTTCCCTGAGGATTCCCATGACTAAATCCTCGATTCGAAGATTGTCCATGTCCTAAGCTATACTGCCATACTAGTGGCTCCATTAATCAAGCCTGCTCGCTATAACTCGTATCTTACTAACAATACTTACATCTTCATTCATAGCTTATCTTCATTCACTTTCTCTTTCTGATATGTCAGCATTGTAGCCCAAATCCACCACAAGACTATCATGAAAGAAGACTGTATACTATAACATGAACATGAACATGAACATAAACATGAACATTAAACTCAAGTTTAACTGAAGCGGAAGGAAAGAACTGTCTCAGAGTGGAAGAAATGTTTATCTCAAAGATCATGCTCTGATACCAATTGTAATGAACCACTTTTTCAATTTGAAAATATAATAAGTTGGGGTTCATTTTGAATGATTGTCAAAATTTGCACTTGGTCGAAAGACAACTAACCAAATGCTTCTGGAATAAATTTCGATATTTTATAAATTTTAGATTTCTAACTTAGCAACAGCTCAGAACTTATAAACTGTGTGGAATTGAAACAAACAATTACATAATGATCATTTCAACCCGAGAGCAATCATTATGTATGTGAGACCTGAAATTGTAATAAAGATTAATTGTTGGATTAATCGGTTTTTAAGGAATTCTGGATGTTCGGATTTCATTTAGAAGGTTTCGTTTGCGATTTCGGGTCAGATTTCACATTTAGAACAATTCTGGAAGTTTTCGTAATTTTGAGTTTTTGGAAGAGAAATCTGATTTTGTGGTGAAAGCTGATCGGTTTGGTGAAATCTGGTAGCAACGTGTATTTAGTATCGCAGGAGATCTATACGCCATCGTGTCATGAGGTCTGGATGTCGTATAGTTAGGTGAGATCTGTTGCGCTTGTATATAGAGATCTGCCACGCGTGTTTTGTGTTGAGCGCAATACGATGTCGTTTAGATAAGTTGCTACGACGTCGTTTTGGTGAACGCTTGCGAGAGAGATCTGTGGCCTGAGATTTGTGTTTAGCGTTAGCAATAAGATTTCACCCGTGGTGCTGTGCGACGTCGTTTTAGCGATTAGCGCGTTTGCTGTTGTTCAGATCTTAGTAGCGTTAGTTCCAGATTTCTCCAGCTTTTAACGCTTTTGGTTTTCAGCTCTCGGGTGCGGTTTTAGAGATCAGATTTCTCCGTGGTTTTGGGCGACGTCGTTTTGGGGTAGAGATCTATAACCAACTGTTGATTTTTCGTTAGGCATCAGTTGTCTCAAGATTTCACACGATGTTTGATCGGTCGTTGGGTTTTTCAGCCGTTGGTTTGTGGAACAGTGCAACAGCTGAAATTTGTCGGTGGATTTAATTCACCAGCTTTTGGTTTATCCAGCTGCTGATTTGGGAACATCTTTAGCGTCGACTGATTGTGTCGGTGAATGTTTTAAGCAGATTTCACGTGTATATATATATGAAGGATGGTCTTCGTTTTCATTAAATCAGATTCCATACTTAGCGATATTTTCCCCCGATTGTTGTTCTTCGTTTCGAACCCTAGAACACTGTTCACCGTGAGTTTCTCCGGCGAATTCTCGTCGTTTCCGGCCATCATTTTGGACGTTCAAGGTAGCGTTGGACTCCTTTCGAGAAGCTCTTTCATCCTATACCCCTTTGTGGAGGCTGTAGTTGGCTAGAGCGAGATCTCGAAGTTGTTGTCTCCGGCCGTGTGTTTGTGCGTGCAGGTAGAACTTCGATTTGCTGTTGAGATCTTAGCCTTAGCCTTTATTTAAGCTTCCTCTTGAGTTTATTAGGATGATTGATCGCTGGTTGTAGTGTAAACTCCCAGCCGTAAGTTATTGTTATGGACGTGACCTTCTGTGTAGTCTGAGATCTGTGCGCCGTGTGTTTTAGCAGGATTTCAACCAGATCTCTCAGGCTCCTTGTTGTGGTAATCGTTACACAGAATTAAGGTACGGGTTGAGCTTGTACATGCAGCGAGTGTATGGCTTGGATAAATTGTAGTTGCTGGATTTGTTGTGGCTGTTGTGTGTAGTTGCCTTGTGAGATTGCTGTTTTGTGAGATGGCCGTGAGTTATGTTGTGTATGCGTGCTGTTGAGGTTATTTTTTTGCATATGGTTATATGCTTGTTATTACAGCATGTTGCATACACGTATTATCATCTCATTTCAGCTTTTGCAGCCATTGTTTCGTTGTTGTCGCTCTGTTCTTACCAGGATGCGAGGGCGAGCGGCGATACCTCACTCTCATCTCCCTGCTGGGTTTGTTAGCCCCTATGCACCGAGTGGTTAACTACCACAGTTCATAGGTTGGGCAACGGCAGGTCGAGCTGTTTGATGCATCTGGTATTCAGGTGTGGTGTCAAGGCGAGTGGCTCATTACCTCACTTTGAACACACCCCGTGGCCACTATTTGTTGCAGATTCCGTTGAGCTGTGCATTGAGTTCTTTGGATCCCTTCCTTGGTTGTAGCCTCCGGCTGTTGTCCCTGGTATCATGCATAGCATCTGCATATTATTCCTGATGTTTACTGCTGTTTTATAGTTGCTCTCCGTACTGGGGTTTGACCCCATGTCCCTCTGGAGCTTGATTTTTTTTCCTGTTGTTGTTCAGGTTTCCCAGGTTATTCAGCTGGTCTTGGTGCTCACCCAGCTAGAGGTGCCCCAGGTGGTGGTTAGAGTATCCCAGTAGCGTATAACATATATATATGTATCAGTACAGTTAGCCAGGGGATGCCCTGTGCTTTTGTTGTATCTTGTGATATTCGGTTGTGGTTGTTACCAGGTGTTTGATACATGTTTATGCTGTACCATTTTTTGTGGTGGTTTTGTTAAACTGGGATATCTATTTTGAGTATTGTCGTATTTTTAAATTATATTGTTTTAAACCGTCAGGCCAAAAACAAAAATTTTACCCGCTTTTTAGTAGCTTCCGCTTGTGTTTATGTGATTTTACTCTGTTGTGAGCACGAGGCCTGACAATGTATGTTTGTTTGAATTCCACAAAGTTTATAAGTTCTGAGCTGTTTCTAAGTTCGAAATATGAAATTTCTAAAATATCACAGTTTAGTCTAGAAGCATTTGGTTAGTTGTATTTCGACCAAGTGCAAATTTTGAGTATCATTCAAAACGAACCCCAACTTATTATATTTTCAATTTGAAAATGTGGGTCGTTACAGCTTCACTCCGAGATGGTCCGGATTAGACCCTTTCTAGGCTGGTGCAGTGATTTAGAGATACTACTTCGTTTCTTTTAGCTTCTATTCGAAAGTATAACTCCAACCAATTTTCAGTATGTCTTTTTCGAGGGATAGTTCATCAGCTCAGAGCTCTGTTGTTCGCTATTTAATTTTATAGCCCGAGCTGATACCAGTTTTCTATCTGAGCTGATCCTAGAAATCCCAAAGCTGTGTTCTGTGCACACTAAACAGTCTTCTCAAATAAAAATGCAGTTTCGTAGGAACGAACCGCTTGCGTACAGTCTGTTATTCAAATGTTTTAATGGTATATGGCAAGGTTACGGGAGAAATGACAGATGTTTTCCCGCCATATTGTTTAAATTTTAAAGGAAGTAGATTTCGAAACTTAAAATATTTTTGGCAATGACATCAGATGGTCAGTACCAGGGAGGGTGATGATGCTGGTTGACGGATCAATGTGTCCCACCATAGGAAGGGCAAGGATCCTAGTTGACAAACTAAATGGCCCATTAAGTTGGGATTTATTCCACCGTTCTTGTATCTAGATGAGCTTGATCAAGCGAACTAACCTATGGAGGTCTTTCTGCGTCGTAACACAAAAGAAAATAAGATCAGGCTTGTTTATAACCACAGTTTTGAGAAAGTTCATGCTGATGTTTACTTCATTTAATACCAGTAACTGTTTTAAATGTTTTTAAGTATGTTTAAGCATGTTCAGTTATGATATCTCAGCTTTTCAGTATTTTAAGCTTTCATCTTTCAGATTACGGTAAAATCTATTTTCCATGCATGTCTTTGCTATTCACAGATTTACCTGCTGAGCCCCTAGGATCACTAGCTTTCTTGGTTGCAGGTAAGGTTTTTTCCCTAAGAGCTGAACGATGCGAGCTGGGAATAGATCGGGGAAGTGTGTTTACTGAAAGACCAGTATTTCCGTGCTGGTGCAGGCCGCATTCTTTTTTGAACCAAATTTTGTATCAGTCTGTTCTTTTTTTGAAGTGTTTGTAAACTATTTTCCATATATTTGTATCAAAATATTCTTACGTTATATTCGCACTCTAATCCGTTCGTTCTGAGCTGTTTATAACATGTAAGCTATTTTTGTTATTCTGTTCAACTCTAAGCTGTTACAGCTCGGGAGCTGTTTGTGTAGAACATTTTCATGATCTTTTTGCAATCATTGACTTCCAACTCGTCTGTGATCAGCTCATGTACATATCAACTATTCCTTCGTCGTGATACTAATCTGTTTAGCTACGCGTGAGTTGAATTGATCTTTTATCGCACAACCACTCCTGTACGTAGATTTCTTTTCAATTCACAAAACTTTTAAAAAGTGGTGCGTATTTCCGTGAGTTTTCGAGTGTGTTTTGGTATAACCGATGGACTAGGGCGCCACAGGTACTGATAGCTGAGAAACTAAGAAACTGAACATACTTCAAACATTTCAAATCTTGAAAATGGTATTAAAATATTTACTGGTATTTAAAACATTTGCTGATATTAAAGGAAGTAAGCTTTAACATAAATTTTCCCAAATACTATGGTTGTAAACAACCCTGTTCTCTGTTCTTATTTTCTGTTGAGTTATTGCGCAGAAGCTATCCTTAGGTCAAAGTCTCTTTATCAAGCTATTATCGGAAATCAGGATGTGGGGAATAAATCCCAACTTTAATATGTGAAGGGGCACAAAGGTTCGTCAACCAACATTCTCACCGTTCCCATGTGATGTGGCACACGGTTCTTCAACCAGCGTCCCCACCCTTCCTATAATGACCTTCTGTTATCTTCGCCATAAATCTGTTTAACTTTTGAATTTTTCTTCCTTTAAATCTTTCTCTTACGATATATGACAGGGAAACTTCTATCATTACTCCTTTGTCACGTTGCCATATATCATTAAAACATTTTCTCTGCTCCAACTTTCTTTAAACTGCACTGTAAAACTTTCTTTGAACTGCTTTTCTTGATCTGAAACAGATTTCTATAATATATGATTTCCTATTTTAAAACTCTTTTGATGGTCAAAATCTACTGGTGTATATCAGAGTTCAATTGAAGAAGAAAATTGAATAATCTCATGCTATAGAAACGAATAACGAACAACGGAGCTCTAAGCTGAAGACTATTTCTTGAAATTGGGTATAACTTCGAACATATAAGATTTATACCTTCGAATCAAAGATAAAGGAAAAAAAATTAAACTTAAAATTACAGTACATTCCAAAGTGGACCTATGTTGAATAAGCTCAGAGTACAACAAAACGAGAGCATACTGGCTCAGAATATAAAATCAAATCTGAGATGTTTGGTCAACTCAGATCAGTAAAAGTCAACACAACTTAAATGACAGACTGTATTACGAAGGTTCAAAAAGTTCAACTCATACCGGACAATGAAATCAGATCGCGAGCTCAGATTGGCTCGGAGTAGAATCAGATCACGACTTAAAATCATCTCGGGAAAACAGATCGCGAACTTAGCTCAAAAAAACTAACTTAGAATATTTCTTTAGTCTGAACAATCGAAAATATCTAAGGAAACATTGTAGAAACAAAAATACATAATCTGCTTGTAAGCTATTGAAACAAAAGCATGTAACCTGCTTGTAAGCTACTTGCAGAACATCCTAGAATTTTCGAGAAAAAACTGGATCGAAAATCGTAAAACATTTTATAACAAACTTTTTGAATCAAAACTTCAGCAAACCAATACTTTCTCAAGAAATCTACATGAACTTAACTCTGCGTTTGAAAAACTTCAAAAACTTTTCTCAAACCTTTAACTCATAAAGAGACGCAGTAGAATCAATATATGCTTTCAAAAGTGAAGCAAGAAACAGAGTTTACTTGCCTCAACTGTTGAACACAACTAAAAGAAATCCTCAGGCGTTGAACCACTTACAAGCGCGATCCCGAAATTACTTTGAAAGAGCTGAAGTTTTCGGTCGGTTGGTGGTTTAAAATGAAAATTATTTTGGAAGAGTTTGATTGTGGCGTGAAAAGTTATGATACGTACTTTCTTAGGAAAACGGGAAGCATGAGCTCATCATTTTTAAAATATCTTTGAGAGTACAACTTTGTACACAAGACAACAAAAATTGAAACAGATTTAAAATAGCCTGAACTGTGCTTTATAGTATTCGATCGGACAACTCCTGTGAACCAGGTTTCTGCTCAAATCTGAATATTCAGCTTGGGCGAAAACTGAATCGTCGAATTGAAGCTAAAGAAGGATACTGAAATTAGAAATTAAACCCTTCAAAATTAAGATCTAGCATTGTGGATTTATGGATTTGCTGGGCGCTAAAAAATAGTTGCTACATTTGAATAAACTCTATAGTCTCTAAGATGTTGCTGAACCATAATATTTGATCACAACAACTCCAGATGCTGAATATTATGCTTCAGCTGTAAATGAGCTATGGAAATTTTGAAACGAACTAAAACTCTAAAATTTTTTTTTGAAATAAAATGTGGAATAAACATTCTTTAAAGTTTATAAGTTTCAACCCTTAATAATCTTTCCTCAACATAACTTTTAAACATAAATAAATAGATATCTCAAAAGGTTAAATCATTCCTTCTATCTTAAATCAGACTAAATAATGGTTGCGGAAATCGGAACATGTTTAATAAAATAACATAAAAGCATCTGAGTGGTCACGGGGTGATATCTACAGCAGACGATCAGAGGTCCTCACCACCAGTCGGGATAAAATCCATAGCAGGATCACCTGCATCATTTAAACCTAGTGAGCCTAAAGGCCCAGCATGCTCTATCTGATACTAACAAGGTACATATAATAAAACCACATGCAAGCACATACATATCGTAAAATAACTTTAAAACATGCATGCATGAATGATCGTAAATCATGGCATCACAATTGTTCGTAACAGTACATGATCGTATAACATAACATAATGAGGCATGAATATAACATAACATAAAAGACGTGTGAGTCGTATCCATGATAAGTGGGTCATTACATTAACGATTGATCAATCATATGAACCAACGTAAGTGACGATGCAGTTCACCCGACCTTACCTCGTGTTCCCTCACACCTCTATACTGCCACTTCACCATGTCGTGAACACATGCATCCATAAGCTCATTATAGCATTAACAGACGTTAATCGGGCCCGACAACCCGATTCCGCTCTGTTGGTCCCGTTACACGGGGTACCAGATCGTGAAAACGCTTTGATACCAATTGTTGGTCCCGTTATACGGGGTACCAGATCGTGAAATCGCTTTGATACCAATTGTTGGGATTGAAAAACCACGGTTGTTCGTGAGCTCCGCCACAGCTCACGTAGGCTCTCTCATGGCCAACACCAACCCCTTGAGTTGCGTGCATTTAAAAAAGTTGTAATGGAAAAACCAGCATGCAACTAAAACCAGATCGCATAAATATAGAACCAGCTCAGGGCTAGACCAACGCAGTGCATGAACCTGATTCTGACTGGTGACTTCAACCAGCTCAATGAAAGAACTGGAGATCTGGTGGAGTATATCCTTGAGCTGCAATAGCTCAGTGTTCTTGAACTAAAGTGCTTAGAGATACAGATTGAGTAATGAAGTTAAATCATGCGGAAATAACTCAACCTGAACTCTTATATTCGAAAGTTCTTTAAACAGTTTTTATGCGCAGTAAACAAACATGCAATGCGTATGCATGAATGCGGAAAGCAGTAAAGAAAATACGCTGGGGATTGTTTATGGAAGTTCGGAGAAAACTCTCCTACATCTCCCCCACTTCCACAATCGGGTAGGTTTCCACTAGACAGCGACCCTTCTCTGCAACCCACTCCTGCGACCCGCAGCCGCAAGAACTCTTAGCAACACCACTGCACTCTAAGCCCGCAAGCTGTGTGTCTAACAACACTTCTTTAACGCCTCAATGAGAAAGGCTACACACACTTATTTAACGTCTCAGTGCGAAAGACAACTAGACTTGTTTAACGTCTCTGTAAAAAGACTACAATGGAGATTTTTCAAATTTATTCACTCAGCTAATCTAAATCAGCTCTCTCAAATATATGTGAGTGATCGTGTGTGAGATTTTCAATGTATACTTCATCTCTCAAAGATAAAATCTCACACACTGGGAAGTGCTCCTGTTCGAGCTGGTTTCTCCCAATGTCTTCCAAGAGCTTGTGTTTTGTGCTCTTCTATGTTTATATTTTGGTTCGCATAACACTTCGCTCTTTTTGCGCTCTTCTTTTATTTTTCTGAGTCTTTTACTCTCTCCTTGTCTTGTCTATCTTTTCTTCTTGTGCACAACTCTATTATTTATAGCCTGAATCGGAGATTAATCCGTTGGACACAAAGTAGTAGCCGTTTGAAAAGTCTTCTGACATTTTGCACTTTGCGTCCTTTGTCCATAAATGCATTGCAGGCTTTTCTTTACTTTAGGCATATTAGCACTGTACTTTGAGAAGACATCACAAGCAAGTCAATTTGAATACTAATCAGTGTATGTCATATAGAATTGTATTCAAATATCCTTAATCATAGATTTGATAGCATATGTCATGCTATCTGAGCTGGTTTGACCTTAACCAACTTGCCAGCTTGTTCATCATTCTGGTCTGCGCAGAGCTGGTCTTGTTTGAGTTGGTTGCTTCTTCAAGCTGTTTCAAATATCTCTTATTCTCCTCTCGTTTGCAAACTCTATAGAGATGATCTTCAGAATCTTCAGATCTTCGAGTTCCTCTATCTAGCAAAGTTCTTTCTCATTTTATAACTGTTCATGAATTTGCTAGATATAGTCCCTCCTTCCTTGATCTGCTCTCGAATAACCTGTCCAGATGGTTTGACCTTAACCAGCTGGTTTTTAACCTGCCCTATATATCTGGGCAGATTATTCATTTGAGCTGTTCTCCAAGCTGGTCTGCTTCAGAGTTCTCAGGATTAATGTTGAGCTATGATAATGTGCCCATCCAGCTCGCATCTTCCTGGACCAGCTTGGCTCAATTGAGGCTGATCGAGTACCCCTTGCATACAGATTTTTCCTCTTCTCCAATAGTGGGGGTTATCTCTAGCTTGATTAGCCTCTCACTAAAACAGCTCCACTCTGCACTTGAACACCACACTTGTACTCTGCACTTGATATGCGCTTGAGCCGCTCTGCACTTCATCTCTCTGTGATTGAACTCTGCTCTTCTAACTCATTAAGCCGGTGGACCAGCTTGATGCTTCCAGTGCTCTGGATTCCTGCAGAACCTGCATAACATCCTTTTTTGGACCACATCGGTCATCCCCTTTCCGTTCCAACTTAGATGTTCTTTGCTCGACCAGCTTGGGAGTCCCCTCACTGTTCCAGCTTGAACATCTCCCTGTTTCTTCAGTCAAGTGCACTGCACATTTCACAAAAGCCGTTAGTCAAATAATAACAGATTTTGTGTGAATCAAAACTTAGATTCAGATCTGTATAACCAGATCCAACAATCTCCCCTTTTTCTTTTAAACAAAATTTGGATAAACATAGGCACGTATGTTCATGTTCAAAAATATTCTCCCCCTTTTTGTGCGAATCAAAAAGGTTTCGAAATCAAGTCTCCCCCTTTAATATTTAAAACAAAACTCCGCCTAAATAGAGCATGGTTTATTTTATTTTGAAAACGAATGCATTTTTCGAGGGACGACATTGTAAAAGCAAGTGCATGAGATTTTGAAGATAAGGTCTATGCTACTCAATGTTTCTCATTTATTTGGACAAGAGGAACAATAGAAGATTCAATTTACAGAATCTCTTTCATTTCTCTAAGGCTTAGCCTTGCTCAGCCCTAGATATCTTGGCATCCACAGAACTTGCGCAATCTGTCAGCTCGTCGAAAGAGATGTTGCCGCTCTTTCCTTTCGAGAAATTGCTCTGTAATTCAATAGACATTCCTCCCCCTATCCATATAAAATGAGTCTTGAAAAATTAAAAAATTTTTGTAGCATAGACAGGCTTTCGAAGGATTATTAGAGCAGACACAATTTTAAAATCGTTTAAAACAATTTTAAAAAAAAATCCATTATTCAATAACAACCTTCTCTGATTCCAATTGTTGGTCCCGTTACACGGGGTACCAGATCGTGAAAATGATCTGATACCAATTGTTGGGATCGAAAAACCGGTTTGTTCGTGAGTTCTGCCACAGCTCACGTAGGATCTCTCACGGTCGAAACATTAACTCCGTGAGTTACGTGCATTCAAAAATGTTGGAATGAAAAAACCAGCACGCAACTAAAACCAGATCGCATAAATATAGAACCAGCTCAATGCTAGACCAGCGCAGTGCATGAGCCTGATTCTGACTGGTGACTTCAACCAGCTCAATGAAAGAACTGGCGATTTGGTAGAGTAAATCCTTGAGCTGCAATAGCTCAGTGTTCTTGAACTAAAGTGCTCAGAGATACAGATTGAGTAATGAAGTTAAATCATGCGGACATTTATATTCGAAAGCTTTTTAGACAGTTTTTACGCGTAGTAAACAAACATGCAATGCGTATGCATGAATGCGGAAAGCAGTAAAGGAAATACGCTGAGGTTAGTTTATGAAAGTTCGGAGAAAACTCTCCTACATCTCCCCTTCTTCCACAAGAGGGAAGTATTCCACTAGAAGGCTTTGATTATAGCGACCCTTCGCTGCAACCCACTCCTACAACCCGCAGCCGCAAGAACTCTTAGCAACACCACTGCACACTAAGCCCCCAAGCTGTGTGTCTAACAACAGTTCTTTAACGCCTCAGTTAGAAAGGCTACACACACTTCTTTAACGTCTCAGTACGAAAGACAACTAGCCTTGTTTAATGTCTCTGTCCAAAGACTACAATGGAGTGTTTTCAAATTGATTCACTAAGATAATCTAAATCAGCTCTCTCAAATATATGTGATTGAATCGTGTGTGAGATTTTCATTGTATACTTAATCTCTCAAAGATAAAATATCACACACTGGGAAGTGCTCCTGTTCGAGCTGATTTTTCCCAATGTCTTCCCAGAGCTTGTGTTGTGCGCTCTTCTATGTTCATATTTTGGTTAGCACAACAATTCGCTCTTTTTGCGCTCTTCTTTTCTTTTTGTGAGCCTTTTACTCTCTCCTTGTCTTCTCTATCTTTTCTGCTTGTGCACTGCTCTGTTATTTATAGCCTGACGCGGAGATTAATCCGTTGGACACAAGTAGTAGCCGTTTGAAAAGTCTTCTGACATTTTGCACTTTGCGTCCTTTGTCCATAAATGCGTTCCAGGCTTTTCTTTACTTTAGGCACGTGAGCACTGTACTTTGAGAAGACATTACAATCAAGTCGATTTGAATACTAAATAGTGTATGTCGTATAGCATTGTATTCAAATATCCTTTCTCATAGATTTGATAGCATTTGTCATGCTATCTGAGATGGTTTGACCTTAACCATCTTGCCAGATTGTTCATCATTCTGGTCTGTGCAGAGCTGGTCTTGTTTGAGCTAGTTGCTTCTTCAAGTTTTTTCAAAGATTTCCTCTTCTCCTCTCGTTTGCAACCGCCCTAGAGCTGATCTTCAGTGTCTTCAGATCTTCGAGTTCATCTATCTAGCAAAGTTCTTTCTCATTTGATGACTGTTCATGACTTTGCTAGATAGAGTCCCTCCTTCATTGATCTGCTCTCGAACAACCTGTCCAGCTGGTTTGACCTTAACCAGCTTGTTTTTTAACCTGCCCTCTATATCTGGGAAGATACTTCATTCGAGCTGTTCTCCAAGCTGGTCTGCTTTAGAGTTCTTCATGATGAATGCTGAGCTATGGTAGTGTGCCCATCCAGCTCGCATCTACCAGTACCAGCTTGGCTCAATTGAGACTGATCGTGTACCCCCGGGCATACAGATTCTTCCTCTGCTCCAATAGTGGGGGGTTATCTCGAGCTCAATTAGCCTCTCACTAAAACAGCTCCGCTCTGCACTTGAACACCACACTTGTACTCTGCACTTGATCTGCGCTTGAGCTGTTCTGCACTTCATCTCTCTGCGATTGAACTCTGCTCTTCTAACTCATTAAGCTGGTGGACCAGCTTGATGCTTCCCGTGCTCTGGATTCCTGCATAACCTGCATAACATCCCTTGTTGGACCAGCTCAGACGTCCCCTTGCCGTTCTAAATTAGATGTTCTTTGCTCGACCAGCTTGGGTGTCCCCTCACTGTTCCAGCTTGAACATCTCCCGTTTCTTCAGTCAAGTGCACTGCACATTTCACAAAAGCCGTTAGTCAAATAATAACAGATTTTGTGTGAATCAAAACTTAGATTCAGATCTGTATAACCAGATCCAACAATCTCCCCCTTTTTTATTTACACAAAATCTGGATAAACATATGCACGTATGTTCATGTTCAAAAATATTTCTCCCCCATTTTGTGGGAATAAAAAAGGTTTCAAAATCAAGTCTCCCCCTTTAATATTTAAAACAAAAGTCCCCATTAACAGAGCATGGTGTTATTTTATTTTGAAAAGGAAAGCATTTTTCGAGGGACGATATTTTGTAAAAGCAAGTGCATGAGATTTTGAAGATAAGGTCTATGCTACACAAAGTTTGTCATTTATTTGGACAAGAGGAGCAATAGAAGATTCAATTTACAGAATCTCTTCCATTTCTCTCTAAGGATTAGCCTCGCTCAGCCCTAGAGATCTTGGCATCCACAGACCTCGCACAATATTTCAGCTCGTCAGAAGAGATGTTGCCGCTCTTTCCTTTCGATAAATTGCTCTGCGATTCAATAGACATTCCTCCCTATATCCGTATAAAATGACTCTTGAAAAACTTTATAAATTTTTGTAGCATAGACATGCTTTCGAAGGATTATCAGAGCAGACATAATTTTAAAACCGTTTAAAACAATTTTCGAAAAAAAATGCATTATTCAAGAACAACCTGCTCTGATACCAATTGTTGGTCCAGTTACACGGGGTACCAGGTCGTGAAAATTCTCGGATACCAATTGCGAAGCTATATTTAAGGTTCACGAGGTCTTACCATCTAGCCGTTGGTACTCCACATCTTGGTCCCATTACACGGGATACCAGATCGTGAAAATGCTCTGATACCAATTGTTGGGATCAAAAAACTGGGTGTTGCTTGTGAGCTCTGCCACAGCTCAGGTAGGCTCTCTCACGGCCAAAACACCAACCCCGTGAGCTACGTGCATTCAAAATTTTGGAATGGAAAAACCAGCACGCAACTAAAACCAGATCGCATAAATATAGAACCAGCTCAGTGCTAGACCAGCGCAGTGCATGAGCCTGATTGTGATTGGTCACTTCAACCAGCTCAATGAAAGAACTGGCGATCTGGTAGAGTAAATCCTTTAGCTGCGATATCTCAATGTTCTTGAACTAAAGTGCTCAGAGATACAGATTGAGTAATGAAGTTAAATCATGCGGAAATAACTCAACCTGAACTCTTATATTAGAAAGCTCTTTAAACAGTTTTTACGCGTAGTATACAAACATGCAATGCATATGTATGAATGCGGAAAGCAGTAAAGGAAATACGCTGAGGTTTGTTTATGGAAGTTCGGAGCAAACTCTCGTACATCTCCCCTTCTTCCACAATCGGGAATTATTCCACTAGAAGGCTTTGACTACAGCGACCCTTTGATGCAACCCACTCGTACGACCCGCAGCCTCAAGAACTCCTAGCAACACCACTGCACGCTAAGCCCGAAAGCTTTGTGTCTAACAACACTTATTTAACGCCTCAGTGAGAAAGGCTACACACACTTCTTTAACGTCTCAGTGCGAAATACAACTAGACATTTTTAACGTGTCTGTCCAAAGACTACAGTGGAAAGTTTTCAAATTGATTCACTCAGCTAATCTAAATCAGCTCTCTCAAATATACGTGAGTGAATCATGTGTGAGATTTACAGTGTACACTTAATCTCTCAAAGATAAAATCTCGCACACTGGGAAGTGCTCCTGTTCGAGCTGATTTTTCCCAATGTCTTCTCAAAGCTTGTGTTGTGCCCTCTTCTATGTTTATATTTTGGTTCGCACAACACTTCGCTCTTTTTGTGCTCTTCTTTTCTTTTTGTGCGCCTTTTACTCTCTCCTTGTCTTCTCTTTCTTTTCTGCTTGTGCATTGCTCTGTTATTTATAGCCTGACGGGGAGATTAATCCGTTGGACACAAAGTCGTTTGAGTCTTCTGAAATTTTCTACTTTGTGTCCTTCGTCCATAAATGCGTTGCAGGATTTTCTATACTTTAGGCACGTGAGCACTGTAATTTGAGAAGACATTACAAGCAAGTTGATTTGAATACTAAACAGTGTATGTCGTATAGCATTATATTCAGATATCCTTGCTCGTAGAGTTGATAGAATCTGTCATGCTATCCGAGCTGGTTTGACCTTAACCAGCTTGTCAGCTTGTTCATCATTCTGTTCTACGCAGAGCAGGTCTTGTTAGAGCTGGTTGCTTTTTCAAGCTGTTTCAAAGATCTCTTCTTCTCCTCACATTTTCAATCTCTCTAGAGCTGATCTTCAGTAACTTCAGATCTTCGAGTTCCTCTATCTAGAAAAATTCTTTCTCATTTTATGCCTGTTCATGACTTTGCTAGATAGAGTCCCTCCTTCCTTGATCTTCTCTCGAACAACCTGTCAAGATGGTTTGATCTTAACCAGCTGGTTTTTAACCTGCCCTTTATATCTGGGCGGATTCTTCATTCGAGCTGTTCTCCAAGCTGGTCTGCTTCAGAGTTCTTCATGATGAATGCTGAGCTGTGGCAGTGTGTCCATCCAGCTCACTTCTACCTGTACCAACTTGGCTCAATTTAGGCTGTTGCATATAGATTCTTCCTCTGCTCCAATAGTGGGGGTTATCTCAAGCTCGATTAGCCTCTCACTAAAACAGCTCCGCTCTACACTTGAACACCACACTTGTACTTTGTAATTGATCTGCGCTTGAGCCGTTCAACACTTCATCTTCTGCGATTGAACTCTGCTCTTCTAACTCATTAAGCTGGTGGACCAGCTTGATGCTTCCAGCGCTCTGCATTCCTGCAGAACCTGCATAACATCCCTTGTTGGACCAGCTCGGGTATCCCCTTGCCGTTCCAAATTAGGTGTTCTTTGCTCGACCAGCTTGGGCGTCCCCTCACTGTTCCAGCTTGAACATCTCCCTGTTTCTTCAGTCAAGTGCACTGCACATTTCACAAAAGCCGTTAGTCAAATAATAGCAGATTTTGTGTGAATCAAAACTTAGATTCTGATCTGTATAACCAGATCCAACACGCTCATCATTACTTGCCACAAACCATTTCAATCCCTCAAAAATTTTCTTTCCTTTCATGCCTTAACATTTCATAAAGATTTCATTATGCGTGTATGTCATCAAACATACAATTTAAAAGGCTTAGCCCATCAATATATATTTTATTTCCTTTAAACAAATGCATAATGATATTCGTAAAATACTACATATATTTATGGGCTTCTACATTTTCTTCCCCCGGTTAAGGACTAGTTCAAGTGACTGGCCCACTAACTCTAATACCAAAGCCTAGACCTGATCCTAAAATATAACGTAACCCAAAACTCAACTTGTCCCATTAAACTAAAAACATTTCAAAATTGTTAAAAGTACTCGGTCCTATAACTTAGAAATCAGACATTAAAATTTGCTAAACATCAAAAATAAATTTAAAATCATCATTTTTTAAACATTTCATGACATTAGGCAGCCTCTAAGGCTACGTTTGGTAGCCTTTATTAGGCCTGGATTGTGAAATAATCATATGTTTGATTCGTTTTTAGCAGCTCTTTGTTCAAACCTCCGGCCCGTGATAAGGCCCAATTCAGCCATCATACCATTGATTGGGTGTCACTTGAAAATAGGTGGTATTACTACTCCCGCATATACTGATGTGAAAGAAAGTGTGACATTTACAATTTTACCCCTCTTGACCTAACAAACCCAGATCTCTTACAAGGTGTTCGCCTAAACTCGTCTCACATCTCCTGCATAATCGGGACCCCTGATTCTCCAAAAGCAAGTCCAGAGGAGGATAATTTCTTGGAATGTTTTTCTGGGATGCCAATCCGGTATAGTGACAATAATCATCAGACTGCAACCAATGATTTCTCGGTGAAACTTGGTCAAGGAGGTTTTGGATTAGTTTACCAGGGAAAGCTTATGTGATGGTA
Organism: Dorcoceras hygrometricum; assembly: GCA_001598015.1. NCBI lineage: Eukaryota > Viridiplantae > Streptophyta > Magnoliopsida > Lamiales > Gesneriaceae > Dorcoceras > Dorcoceras hygrometricum. Next base: position 78,911 of record KQ990069.1, on the reverse strand, counting down.
CTCAAGTATCTGTGAAAAATTGGAAGGCAACGGGCAGGGAAAGAAGGAATGTTGAGCCGAAGTTAGTATAATAGGCATCAACCACCATCTCAACCTGGTGAGGCTTCAAGTCTTCGTGTATAGTGAAATTTTGTGGGGCTTCATTTTCACGATGAAGCTACACCATTTATTTTCACTGCTCTGCTTGTGGGCTTTTATCTGCTACCTGTTTCCTTGAACTGTCTTGGATTTCGAAAGATCAGCCGTCGATGTGGATGGTGATGGCAATCTATCAATTCAAAAGGAGCATAATGGCGTGAAGAGAGAAAACGGTGAGAAAGAACTTTCTCCGTTTAGGGGTGTTGAATGGCTTTTAGGATCAAGGAATAAAACTTATGTGGTATCAGAGAGGCCTTCTAAGAAAAGGAAATTGTTAGGGAGAGATTCAAGTTTTGAGAAGCTCCTTGTGGCACGTCCAGTTGCAGGGTTAGATTCTATCTGTCATTACTGTAGCTATGGTGAAAATGGCGATCCCTTGAATTGCTTAATCAAATGCAGTTATTGTGGAATGTCGGTACATCAAAGGTGTTATGGAGTTCAAGACAATGTCAATAGTTATTCGCTGTGTTCCTGGTGTAGATGTAAGGACATCGTGGGTTTGAATTTGGAGAGGCCATGTTTGCTTTGTCCAAAACAAGGTGGTGCTTTGAAGCCTGTACGCAGAACATGTTTTGGGAGTGAGGATGAGGGGTCTGGCGTTGAGTTTGCTCATTTGTTTTAGGCTGTAATACTCAATACTTTCCATTTATGATGTGAAGGACATTTTCGTAAATTTTTAGCTCAGCAATTTTGTTATCTCTATGTTAAAAACCAAACCAAACAACATCACCTACATCTGTAAAATTATTTATCCCACTTTATTTTAAAACAATCATTCATACTAATCCTTCGTTATCAATCACATCCCACCTACCAAGCAAAGCCTAAGTAATCTTTTAATCATCATCTTTTAAACATTTTCTGCCCCGACGAGATGTAGTTTGAGCGGCTAAACCGTAAAATTCATTAAAAATCCGTTTCATTACCAAATTGCTCCCATCTGGACCGATGTTACCCTACCACGATGGGATAGCTATTGGAGCCAACCATAACTGACTAGGATTCCCGACATGATCAACCTGACATCTGCAAACCCACTGCCCACGCACAGAATGCAACCAGGACACGTGCTATCCATAAAACTCATAACTAATTTGTCCCTTGACCAAATCGCTCCCCGTTTGGACCAGAGTGGCCGTAACTCAATGAGCTATCTCCTGTAATCAATCTTGACCACACAGAACACATAGAGACTTACCCGACCCCAACAACTCTACTGTCGTGCACAGACAAAAAGTCAGGACATGTTCTGATCATAAAATTCGTAACTAATTAATTCCTTGACCAAATCAATCCCTGTTTGGACCCACGTGATCCTAACGTGACAGGATAACTATTGAAACCAACCAAACCCGACCAAAAATCCAGACATGACCAACCCTAAGCCCTATGAACCGCCCATGACCGAAGCATCACAAGAAATGAATCAAGTACGCGTTCGTTACCGGAGCGGAGGACAAGAGATTGGGACGAACGAAACCTTGCAATCACACCAAAATTGAAGAAACTTGAGATAGATGGGAGGGGTGGAGGCATGAGGATGAGAGGGAGATGGAGGCTAGAGTTTTCAAAATAATTAGGGTTGTAAATGAATGTGTACCAAAAGACCCCTCTCAATATTTTAAGTTAGGAAAATAAGAGTTTTCCCTCAATAGCCCCCATTAATTAAAATGCTAATTAAAACTCAAAGTTTAGACTTTAAACCTCTAACTTTTGTAATATAAAATACTAAATTTTTAAAATGTAGTAAAGTTCATTAAAAGAGCCCGTATAGGTTAAAAACGGGTTCCCCTCGACAAATATACGTAAAAATCTTATTTTTCGTAAATACTGCTAAATAATAAAATTATGCTCTTAAATATGAAGGCTTAAAAATTCAAATAAACTTACACCTCGGTCGTCCCAAGTCTCATCCACGCATCCAGAACTCAAACAGGCTACTAAAATGACATGAACATCTTAAAACATAAAATTATCACGTAATCACATAAAATTACATATAATTTTCTATAAACAATTTTTTCCCCCTAGTCATGCACTCATTCTCACGTAATCAGGATTTCTGGGTGTTACAACTCTCCCCCCTTATAGAAATTTCGTCCCTGAAATTAAGTTACGTACCGAAAAGCTCTGGATAGCGCGTTCGCATATCGGTCTCGGTCTCCCAGGTAGCCTCGTCCTCTGAGTGATTCTGCCACTGGAACATGACCATTGGAGTACTCTATGCTCTAAGCCTGCACTCCTCTCGAGCCAAGATCTGAAGTGGTCGTTCCTCAAAAGATATATCTGGTGCTAACTGAAGCGGCTCAAAGATAACACGTGAGACGGGTTCGGAACATACTTCCGAAGCATCGAAATATGGAACACATTATGCACTGGTGACAGACTAGGTGGTAGTGCTACCCGATACGTCAACGTACCGATCCTCTCCAAAATCTCTAATGGTCCAATGAATCTCCGACTGAGCTTGCCTCTTCGGCCAAAACACATCACGCCCTTCATGGGCGATATCCTCACGAACGCGTGATTCCCTACGGCCAACTCCAGATCTCGTCTTCTCTGATCGGCATAACTCTTCTGATGACTCTGGGCTGTCCTCATCCGATCTCGTATCCTGGTCTCAATGTCCGCTGTCTGGTGCACCAATTCTGGTCCAGTCAAAACTCTCTCTCCAACCTCGTCCCATTGCTCTGGATGACTCACTCCGACTGGACATCTGTCTGTGGGTGAAAAGCTGTACTGAAAGATAGCTTAGTCCCCAATGCATCGTGCAAGCTTCTCCAAAATGCAGATGTAAACCTGGTGTCCCGATCTGACACAATAGAGACTGGTATGCCATGCAGTCTAACAATCTCTCTAATGTATAGATCTGCGTACTGAGTAAAGATGAAAGTGGTCTTCACCGGTAGGAAATGCGTGGACTTGGTGAGTCGGTCCACAATAACCCAAATTGTAGTGTAGCCTCTAGGAGTCCTGGGTAACCCACCACAAAATCCATCATAATGTTCTCCCATTTCCACTCAGGGATAAGGAGCTGTTGTAGCAACTTTTCTGGTCATTGGTGCTCTTCCTTGACCTGCTGACTGTTCAAAAACTCGGATACAAATCGCCCGATGTCCTTCTTCATCCCTGGCCACCAGTAAAGAGTCTGAAAATCTCTGTACATCTTCGTACTCCCTGGGTGAATGGAGTAGGTCGATACATGCGCCTCTGATAAAATCTCAGCTCTCAAATGCTCAGTATTCGGCACCCACAAATGAACCTTGAAACGAGTGATCCCATCCTCGACTGTATACAAACCCCAACCTCTAGCCTCATCTCTCTGTTTCCACTGCTGTAACTGCTCGTCCGTGGCCTGGCCGTCCCTAATACGATCTCGAAGAGTCGGCTAAAAAGTGAGTGCTGCTAGGCTAGGTGCACAGTCCCCTGCCCCAATCCGAACCTCTGAATCTCAGTCTGTAGTGGTTGCTCGACTGATAAGCATGCCACCACTGAATTTTTCCAACTCAAAGCATCTGCTACTACATTAGCTTTACCCGGATGGTAGCTAATGTCACAATCATAGTCCTTAACCAACTCCAGCCATCTGCGCTGCCTCATATTCAGCTTCTTCTGGGTGAAGAAGTACTTGAGGCTCTTATGGTCTGTGAAAATCTGACACTTCTCACCGTACACGTTGTGTCTCCAAATCTTCAGTGCGAACACCACTGCTGCAAGCTCCAGATCATGCGTCGGATAATTCTGCTCATAAATCTTCAGTTGTATCGATGCATACGCAATGACTCTGCCACCCTGCATCAGAACTATACCTAAACCTCTCAGGGAAGCATCTGTATACACTACAAACTCCTCCTGTTCCACTGGCATCGCTAATACTGGCGCTGAAGTGAGGGTCTCTTTCAACTGATCGAAGCTTCTCTGACACTCGGGACTCCACATGTATTTCGCATTCTTCTTGGTCAGGGCTGTCAAGGGCACTGAAATCAAAGAGAAACCCTTGATGAAATTGCAGTAATAACCGGCTAAACCCAAGAAACAGCAAATCTCTTGATCGAAGCTTCTCTGACACTCGGGACTCCACATGTATTTCGCATTCTTCTTGGTCAGGGCTGTCAAGGGCACTGAAATCAAAGAGAAACCCTTGATGAAATTGCAGTAATAACCGGCTAAACCCAAGAAACAGCAAATCTCTGCTGCATTCTTTGGAATCCCCCAGTTCTGTACTGCCTCTACCTTCTGTGAGTCGACTGAAATCCCATATCTAGAAATGATATGCCCCAAAAAGGCCACCTGATCAAGCCAAAACTCGCACGTGCTGAACTTAGCAAACAATCTGTGCTCTCTTAACGTCTGCACTGCGGTCTGCAAATGCTGTCTATGCTCCTCTAAACTCCTCGAGTAGACTAAGATATCGTCGATGAATACGATGATGAACTGGTCTATGTACTTTCTGAAGACCCTGTTCATCAATCCATGAAGATTGCTGGGGCATTCGTCAGTCCAAACGGCATCACCAAAAACTCATAGTGGCCGTAACGCGTCCGAAATGCTGTCTTGAACACGTCATCATCTCTGACCCGTAACTGATGTAACCAGATCTCATATCAATCTTGGAGAAGACCAAAGCCCCCTTCAACTGATCAAACAAATCCTCGATCCTCGGGAGTGGGTCCTTGTTCTTCACTGTAACTCGGTTCAACTCCTGATAGTCTATACAAAACCTCATACTGCCATCTTTTCTTCTTCACGAACAGTACTGGTGCGCCCACGGAGATAAGCTAGGGCAAATAAATCCCTTGTCGAGCAATTCCTGAATCTACTCCTTCAGTTCCTTCATCTCATTAGGGGCCAGTCGGTACGGTGCCTTAGTGATGGGCACTATACCAGGAACCAGCTCAATCGAAAACTCCACCTCTCGCTCCTGTGGAACTCCCACAACTTCATCGGGGAAAACATATGCATAGTCCCTGAATACCTCCACCTCAGACAGTGAAGGGCCTGCTGAATCCACCGAGGTCGTGACACTGGATAAAAACGCCCGACATCCAAGCTCAACTAACTTCCTAGCCTGCAGAAAAGAGATAAATCTGGGCTTTCGCGGTCCCTTCATTGCCTCGAAGAGAAAAGTCTCCTGCCCTGGTGACCTGATCGTCACTGACCTCTAATGGAAGTCAATCACTGCTCCATACTCAGTCAGCCAATCCATCCCTAGAATGAGGTAGAATACCTGCATCGGCAGTACGATCAAGTCTGCCCTGACTGCATGACCATGGAACATCATCACCAATCCGTGAACAACACTGGCCGTCGATAACTCCTCCCCTGACGGGATCATCACTTACGAGAGCCACACCCAAGCTCTCCGGGATAACACTCATCCTATGAATGTATGCACTCGAGATGAACGAGTGAGTTGCTCCTGATTCTAGCAAGGCGATGGTGGTGACACCTAAAACACGGATCCTTCCTGTGAGCAGTCTCGTGTCTAGATCTACAGCCTCCGCCTGTATCACATAAACACGCCCCGTGGAATGTCTCTTCTTAGGGAAATCCCTAGAAATATGTCTTGGCTTCTTGCATTTATAACACCTGCCTGATCCTGAAATGCACGGCCCTGGATGTTGCTTATGTCACTCCTTGCACACTAGCGTCCCTCCAGGTCTAGGGGTACTGGCCCCCCTGCTGGCCCTGTGGTCTGTGCTGCTATGGCCCCTGAGGAGTTCGGCCCTTAGCTGGCTGCTGCGAATACTGTCCCCTGGAGGGTAGCTGCAACTGTCTCTTCCACTGAAAGTCATCTCTCATGTCCTTCCTGCCCATATCCGATCGGTAAGCTCGGTTAATTTCCGCCTTGTACGTCATCACGTCCGTCATGTTGACATCATGGCGGATGTCTGATCTCAGCCTATCAGTGAACTGCCTCAACTTCTCACTCTCTACCAGCGCGATCGAGGGCACAAAGTGACACCCCCGATCAAACTGCCGGAACATACTCGGCTATAGACTTGTCTTCTTGGCGGAGACTCATGAACTCCCTAATCAGCTGACTCCGGGCGTCCGCTGTGAAGTACCTCTCGAAGAAGATGACCTTGAACCTCTCCCAGGTCAGGTCCTCCAAAAACCAATCCAACAACGGCACTCTCCCACCAAAGTGCTGCATCTCCCTTCATCTTGAAGATGGCGCATCTAACCTTATCAGCATCATGAAGGCCCATATAGGAAAATATGTTCTCCAGGGAACGGATCCACTCCTCAACCACTTGCGGATCTGTAGTCCCAGCAAGCTCCTTGGGTCCTTGCTTGCGGAACTGTCAGGACTCGTGCACACATCAGAGTAAACCACGCAAACACAAACGGAAGCTACTAAAAAGTGGCTAAAATATTTGCTTTTGGCCTGACTGAAAGATAACATGATTTAAAATACAAGATACTCAAAATAATCTCAATTTATAAATCCACAACAGCACAAATATTCAAGTACAACAAATGCCCAACGGCTGAATACAACCCAAATACAGATGGTCTACCAGCTATATAAAACTAAGCATCACACGAAGTAATACCAGCGTATACAAATACTATATATAACTGGGACACTCTAACCACGTCCTGGGGCACCACCAGCTGGATCATAACCTCTACCAGCTGCGAAACCTGGACCTGAACCACAGACAGGAAAACAAACACAACAGCCCCAGAGGGACCTCACGGTTAAACCCCAGTACGGAGAGCAACTATAAAACAGCAATGAATAGCAAAAGATATAATTCTAATTCTATGCATGAGGGTACAATGCAACAGCCGAAGGATACACGAACGAAGGGAGCCGAATGAATCACAGCTGACACAGATCTGCG
>KQ990069.1:48762-71881 GCA_001598015.1 Dorcoceras hygrometricum | reverse complement strand
AAATACTATATATAACTGGGACACTCTAACCACGTCCTGGGGCACCACCAGCTGGATCATAACCTCTACCAGCTGCGAAACCTGGACCTGAACCACAGACAGGAAAACAAACACAACAGCCCCAGAGGGACCTCACGGTTAAACCCCAGTACGGAGAGCAACTATAAAACAGCAATGAATAGCAAAAGATATAATTCTAATTCTATGCAGGGGGGACAATGCAACAGCCGAAGGATACAACCAAGGAAGGGAGCCAATGAATTCAACAGCTGACAACAGATTCTGCGAAGAATGCTTAGTGGCCACTGGTGTGTGTACAAGCACACGGGAATTACCCGCTCATCTTTACACCACACCTGAATACCAGATGCATCAATAACTCAACCTGATGTTGCCCAACCCATGAACTGTGGTAGTTAACCACTCGGCGCATGAGGGCTAACAGACCATCAGGGAGATGAGAGTGCGCTATTGCCGCTCGCCCTCGCATCCTGGTAAGAAAACAGAGCAACAACAAAGCACGGCTACAACAGCTGAAATGGAAATGATAGTGCGTATGCAATGCAACAGCTGAACAGCATATAAACCAACAAGCAATGCACACACATCAATCAAACATAATATCCATGCCAATTCCAGTCGTAATATAAGCTAAACATCCGTACCTCACCAGCTTCTAAGCTATAATTACCACACACAGCTGCTGCAATCAAGTCCGAGCAACACAAATCTTTCACCTGCTATATCAACACAAGCCACTGCTCAAAAGCCGAAACGTAAAATAACAGCGGCTGGGAGCTACAACTTCACCAGCGCTCATCTACCTTCCTAATTCAACGGAAAGCTCTAAAAAATCTTAAAGGTAGCATCTTTACTTACCCCAACGAAACTACTGGCACGACAGGGAACGCTTACGCTAGCAAAATACACAAGGGAGGTGTCTTAGTGATCCTACGATCCTCTTACAGCTCCTCCAACGCTTTTTAAAGAGGTATAGAATGAAGCGCCTTAGCGAGAGGAGTCCAACGCTACCACTCTCACTCTCGTCGGAGTTGTCTACCACCGGAAATTAGGACGGATAAGGTTACTGTGAACAGTAACTAAGGTTCACGACAAGATTTGCTATCGGGAAATATTTCTAAGTATGGGATCTGTTAATCAATCAAATACCAAGTCTTCTCTTAAATACACTACTCAAAGAGCAGATAGAAACAGGAACAGATCCACCGACACAATCAGTTGTCACAACTCATATTCCCAACCAGCAGGATTCTCGCATCAGCTTTTTCCTATCGTTAATATATTTACCAGCAGTTGAATCTTTCAAACAACGCTAAAGCTAAACGGCATCGCACCAAATTAACGAAATGACGTCGCAGAGGAACGCGTCACATTGCTACCAACAGCTGATTCACAAACCAGCAGTCACAACGCATGAAATCTCTCAACAGCTGATGCTATCATAACCAACAGCTGATACAAAGCGCTCCACTCAAAACGCTGTCGTTCCAACTTATCTAAACGACATAGTTTCGATGCACGCTAATAAACACGCTAGCGAAACCAACAGCTGGTTCCTGAACACCAAACGTCGTCGCTTCAAAGTTCCTTAGCGCTCTCTGCTGATCATCGCAACTAACATACCAACAGCTGATCACTCGCAACAGCTGGATATGCGCTAATACACCAACGACTGAAATCCACATCATCATTGCTGCTGCTTCCTACCAACACGCAACGTCTGAAATATCAAAAACTGACGCGATCACTCAACGGCTGATCCCACTACTGCTGTTGCTGATTCCAACACTTAGGCAAAATCGATGTCTACGGCAAACACATTGACCAACAGCTGGTCCAAACCCGACCAACACCGAATTGCGAAAACACAGGTCTCAAAAGAACGGCTCAGCCACATCCTCCTCGTGAGACTTCCTGGATCGCTCCGACTGCCTCTCTAGCATCTTTGTGATCCCGGCTAGAATGTCCATGCTAGACCTCTCATACGGCATCATCTACGGAGGTGGGGGGAGTAGGTTCATCGTCATACTGCTGATCTCCAGCACGTCTGGGAGGCATACTGGCACCCAAAACCCTTCACGTATATCTAAGTGCATGACTAGCGTCTAACTCTTAAACTCCTAAGGTAAAACTAATGCAGAAATGGAACATGCATCATGCGTAAATAAATATGAATCATAAAACCCTGAAACTAACAGACCGCAGTGCGAATACCGAGCTCCACGCAGCAGGCTAGTACCCCACCAGAACCATCGCTCTGATACCAACTGAAACGAACTAAAACTCTAGAATTTTTTTTTTAAATAAAATGCGGAATAAACATTATTTAAAGTACATAAATTTCAACCGTTAATAATCTTTCGTCAACACCACTTTGAAACATAAATAAATAGATATCTCAAAAGGTTAAATCATTCTTTCTGTCTTAAAATCAGAGTAAATAAATGGTTTCGGAAATCAGAACATGTTTAATAAAATAACATAAAAGAATCTGAGTGGTCACGGGGTGATAGCTGCAGCGGGCGATCAGAGGTCCTCACCACTAGTCGGGATAAAATCCACAGTAGGATCACCTGCACCATTTAAACCTAGTGATCCTAAAGGCCCAGCATGCTCTATCTGATACTAACAAGGTACATATAATAAAACCACATGCAAGCAAATACATATCGTAAAATAGCTTTATTACACGCATGCATGAATGATCGTAAATCATGGCATCAAAATTATTTGTAACAGTACATGATCGTATATCATAACATAATGAGGCATGAACATAACATAACATAAGAGACGTGTGAGTCGTATCCAAGATGTATGGGCCATTACATTAACGATTGATCAATCATATGAACCAACGTACGTGGCGATGCGGTTCACCCGACCTTACCTCGGGATCCCTCGTACCTCTATGCTGCCACTTCACCATGCCGTGAACACATGGGCCATAAGCTCATTATAACATTAACAGAGGTTCATCAGGCTCGACATCCCGATTTCGCTCATCATTATTTTCCACAAACCACCTCAATCCCTCAAAAATATTTTCTTTCCTTTCATGACTTAAAATTTCATGATACGTGTACGTCATAAAACATGCAATTTAAAATGTTGAGCCCATCAATATATATTTAATTTCCTTTAAACAAATGCATAATCATAAACGTAAAATAGTACATATATTTATGGGCTTCTACATTTCTTCCTCCTGTCAAGGACTGGTTCAAGTGGCTGACCCACTAACTCTAAACCCAAAGCCTAGACCAGATCTTAAGATATAACTTAACCCAAAACTCAGCTTGGCCCATTAAACTAAAAATTACATTTCAAAATTGTTAAAAGTACTCGGTCCTATAACTTAGAAATCATAAATTAAAATTTTCTAAAACATCAGAAATAAACTTAAAATCATCATTTTAAACATTTCATGACATTAGGCAGCCCCTAGGCCTCAAAAACCAGACTTTACATTTTCTGCCCCGACGAGTTGCAGTTTGAGCGGCTAAATCGTAAAATTCATTAAAAATCTCTTTCCTAATCAAATCGCTCCCCGTCTTGACCCATGTGACCCTACACAATGAGCTAGCTCCTGGAACAAACCATAACCAACCAAGATGCCCGACACGATCAAACTGATGTCTGGCAACCCACTGCCCACGTGCAGAATTCAACCAGGACACGTTCTTGCCATAAAACTCATAACTAATTCGTCCTTTGACCAAATCGCTCCCCGTTTGGACCTCGTGACTCTAACTCAATGAGCTATCTCTTGAAATCAACCTGGATCACATAGACTCTATAGAGAGACTTATCCGACACCAACAACTCGAATTTCACGTACAGACAACAAGCCAGGACACTTGCTGTTCATAAAATTCGTAACTAATTCATTCTTTGACCAAATCACTCCCTGTTTGGACCCACGTGATCCTAACTCGATGGGATAACTACCGGGACCAACCAAACCCAACCAAAAATCCCGAGACGACCAACCCTCAGCCCTATGAACCGCTCATGGCCGAAGCATCACAAGAAATGAATCAAGTACGTGTTAAAATCGTGATACATGCATGGATCTCAAACCTCAAACGACAAACGTGGATCTAATAATATCACATACAAATCATTCACATCATTTTAAAAAAAACAGTATAATATGATTGAAATGGTGAGAAAAGGAAGAATAGCGCGTGCCTTTTTGGAGAACTACGAGAAATATGCGTTACCGGAGCGGAGGACAAGAGATTGGGATGAACAAACCTTGCAATCACACCAAAATTGAAGAAACTCGAGCTATAGGGGAGGCGTGGAGGCGTGAGGATGAGAGGGAGAGGGAGAGGGAGGCTATGGTTTTCAAACTAATTAGAGTTTTAAAATTAATGTGTACCAAAAGACCCCTCTCAATATTTTAAGTTAGGAAAATTAGAGTTTTCCCTTAATAGCCTACACTAATTAAAACTCAAAATTTAGACTTTAAACCTCTAATTTTCGTACCTCAAATTTTTAAAATGTATTAAAGTTCATTAAAATAACCCGTATAGGCTAAAAAGGGTTCCCCTCGACAAATATACGTAAAAATCTTATTTTTCATAAATTCTGATAAAAAATAATAAAATTCAGCTCTTAAAAATATGAAGGCTTAAAAATTTCAAATAAACTTACACCTCGATCGTCCGAAGTCCCATCCACGCATCCAGGAACTCAAACATGCTACTAAAATGACATGAGCATCTTAAAACATAAAATTATCACGTAATCACATAAAATGACATATAATTTTCAAAAAAAAAAAATTCCCCTAGTCATGCACTCATTCTCACGTAATCAGAATTTCTGGGCGTTACAAGTTTGCTTTTTCTGAACCACGACATTAGCATATCACCTAGGAACTGACAAGTTCCACTTGTGCTTCACTGGCAATCTTACAACCAGTATAATATGCATGAGAATACCCTATCGAATTAAAACTTGAATCTTTACGATTAAGATATTTTAAAAATATGCTTGACTGCAATGAGATGAGATTGTTTTGGATCATCATGAAATCTAGCACACATAAAGAAAACAAACTTAATGTCTGGTCTGCTAGCAGTTAAGTACAATAGTGATCCAATCATCCCATGATACAATGTAACCTCAACGGCAGTTCTATCTTTATGTTTGACAAGCTTGATGGAGCACTCATTGGAGAAGTTGCCGCTGAAATTTTTTCATAACGAACATCTTCAGAAGTTCTTTGGTATACTTAGCTTGATTTACAAACGTTCTCAAGATGTTTTGTATTCCAAGAAAAATGTCAATTCATCCATCATGCTCATCTCAAACTTTTCCTGCATCAGTTTAGAAACACGTTCACACAGTTTCAAATTTGATGAGCCGAATAATTTCATCTACATATATTTGGACAAGCGTAAGATGATTGTTATAAAAAAATCTGAAAAGAGTTTTATCTATTGTTCCAATGAAAAAATCATGATCAGTTAAGAAATTGGACAAAGTATTATACCAAATTCTTGGTGCTTGTTTTAGATTGTACAGAGCCTTATCTAGTTTAAACATAACCAGGGTTAGTATGATATGTGAAGTCAGGATGTTGTGCAACATAAACTTCCTCAGACATTATGCCACAAAAGTATGCACTCTTTACATCCATTTGAAAGACTTTAAAATTTTTGAATGCAACATATGCAAGAATATTATAATAACTTCTAATCTGGCTACATGACCAAAGGTTTCATCAACATCTATTCCTTCTTCTTGCCTAAAACTTGAGCAACAAATCTTTCCTTATTTCTTAATACTGCTCCATTCTCATCGAAATTATTCATAAAGACTCATTTAGTACTTATTACAGTCCGATCTTTTGGTTTAGGAACTAATCTCCAATTATTTATTTATTTCAAATTTAATAAATTCATCCTGCATATCTTATATCTAGCTTGGGTCAGCTAAGGCTTCTTCCATTTTCTTAGGTTCTATATGTGATAGCAATACAGACTCAATATACTTATTTATCATCAGGACTCGTGTTCTGAGAGGTGCAAAAGGGTTATAGGTGGACAATTGGGGTGGATGATTTCTATTCCACCAGAAACTAAGACCGAGGGGATATGCTCCGATCTATTCTGATTCCCACAGAGCATTTGCTTGATCCTCATTTGATGGGTTCACATTCAATTATGCATTAGGATCTTCTTAATGGTTTTTTGCTTGATTAGTTTGGACTTCACCTGCTGAAAACAACTTGAATCTCTTCTGCTGGAATATCTTGGATCTCTACTGGTCTTCTAATCTGTAACTCATCATCACTAGTTTTAACAAAATTAGTAACTTCTGTTTTATTTCTTAAATCATTAATAGATCCAGCAGAGGTTGAGTTAAAACTGAACTCGTCAAAAACACATGTATTGACTCTTCTATTGCCAACATTCTGTTATTAATACTCTCTATTGATAGCATAATAGTCAATAAAAAAAATATCTACATCAGCATGCGCATCAAAAGAAGATAAATTCATTTTACCATTATTGTATGAATGTAACATGTACAATCGAAAACTTTAAAATATAACATGTCAGGTTGTTTGTCATTCCAGATCTCATAAGGTGTCTTCCTGATATTCTTATTAATCTTCAATATGTTCGAGTGTAACATGCAATGTTCAGTGCTTCTGCACAAAACTTTTGAGAAATCTTGGAATCAACAAGTTCTGGTAGTCTCTTTTAAAGTATGATTCCTTATCTCAGCAAGTCCATTCTGTTGAGGTGATCTTGCCACAGATAACACATGCCTGATTTCATTGTTTAAATATAGGAGGATAATTTTGATTTAAAATTCAGTGTCTTGATCACTCCTAATCCGATTGATAGATGAAGATTTCTCTTTTTTAAAGAAATTTTAAAACTTTTATCAGTTGTTCTGCAATATGATCTTTCGTTTTAAAAAATATTACCCAGGTAAATCTAGAGTAATCATCAGTTCTGACTAAGGTGTATAACGTTTACCCTAAACTCATTACTGGAATTGGAATGAAGAGATCAATATGTAACAGTTCTAGGATCCGAGAGAAAGAATTACTTCCCTTGTTATTAAAGTAGATATGACTTGATTTTCGAGTACATGCTGAACTGATTTATATTTCGTAATATCCCTTTTGGGCAAACCTGTAACAAAATAATACTTGCTTAGACCGGCAATGGTTATAAAATTAATATGATTAATGAGTTTGTGCCAAAGCCATGATTTAGAAATATAAGCAATTAGACATGTAGATTTAGTTACCAGCTGATCTGACCATTTCACCTTGTAAATATTTCCATATCTGTGTCCAGTTAGAACAGTAAAACGGCTAACTCTGAACTGTGCAAGTGTTCTTGTGAAAGTAAACAAGATAATCATTGTCACACAGTTTCATAATGCTAATCAAGTTGTAACAACGATTTCAACATAACAACACATCTTTAATAGTAATATTTACATTGACAATATTACCCTTGCCCACTGTTTCACCTGAGTTATCTCCAAAATTAATCTTTGGACCTTTAATTTTCTTGATGTCCGTTAAATGTTTTGATTCTCCTATCATGTGTCTTGAACATCCGATGTCTAGATACCGTGTTGATTTCTTCAAAGCTTGCATCTTCTAACCTGCGAACATAAAATAAATTTTTGGTATCCAATTTTACTTGGGTTCAGATTGGATTAACCCTCTCGGGATTCACACTTTAAATAATCTAACAGTTTTCCCGTTGTCCACAAAGGTTAGTGCATAACCAATGTGCAATCTATTGTAATTCTGTATGATTAGGTCCGGATGAAAAGGACATGGATCAGATTTTATCTTAGTATTTTTTGGTTTGTTCTCTAGCCAGCTTGGCTTAGATGCTCATGCATGACATACCCGATACCTTGTTTTCCATTCTGTTTCCGTTGCGTCTCATTATGATCGTTATATTTGGCAGAATCAAGTGTATCATGAGTCATATTGGCTTTGGAAAAATTCAATTTTTTGACTTGTTTTCACGAAAACTTACTGAGTAGAAGTTTTGTCCAAGCTTCTTTCATCATTGTTGAACCTAAACAAGTTTTGTCACTCACGGGTTTTTGAACTTCATGCAGCTTGCTAAGAGAAACATAAGGTTGGTCCATAAGTTCCCTAACTCATTTAATCTTTGATTTTCAATAGTGATCCTTAGAATCAGTTCACAATAACTCATTCTCAGTCAATAGCTTAATCAACTATTTCCTTAGACTGCCTGATTTTCGAAGTTGTGAATCCCCTGGCTCATCAGCTATCATCCTCAAATGTTTGTCAAAGCTTTTTTTACTCATGGAGCATTTCGTTCAGTGCTGAAACTAGGTTCTCTCATGTAAATTAAATGTTCTAAAAGTCAAATAACTTGTCACTGTCATCAGCCATCAGACAATGTATTTCCTCTTTTACACTATTACTTGAGGAGCTGTTGAAAAAAATTTCGTTGTAGTCTGTATCAGCCCAATTGTTGGGACTTTCCTCAGCGACAAGAACTTTTCGATCATGCTTCTTTCTGAATGATTTCTTGTCGTTTATGTTTTCCTTGGATCTAAATTCTGTTGGCATATCATGTCGGATCTGGATCACACTCCCGAGTTGTAGATCAAGTTTTTAAAAAATTTGATCGCAGGGCGCTCATGCGCGAATTACATGCAGCAATTACTGTGACGTCCGAGGCTCAAAAGTAGGAGGAGAGTGATCGCCGGTGCCAAGAGGTTGCACGGAAAATGAGCGGCTGCTGGCAGAATTCTAGGCGAAGGGGCACATGAATGAACCGATCCCACATCGAAATGAGAGGGATTCCGAGACTGGCCAAACAAAACGGTCAACAACAACACGTGGCAACAACATCAGGAGTACAGGAGATACTCGGGAGGTCCCAACGGAAAATATATGTGGCTCATTGTCGAGGGTGTTGGGATGTAATGCCCAAAAATCTTAATTACGTGGAAATTAGTGCATGACTAGGGGGAAAATCGTTTTAGAAAATTATATGCGTGATTTTTGTTAGTTTTATTGCTTCATGATATGCATGTATGTTTTCTGACTATTTGAGTTCCGAACGAGTGGACGAGACTAGGGACAATCGAGATGAAAATTTATTTAAGTTTTTAAGCCCTTAGAATTTTAAAAGAAAATTTATTATATTTAAGCAGCAATTTTCGAAAAATGGTGCTTTTATTATTATTAGTTGAGGGGAACCCATTTTCCGCCTATACGATCTGTTTTAATGGACTTTCCTATATTTTAAAATTGAGGAGGCTACATATTACGAAAATTAAGATTTTAAACCCAATGTTTAGAGTTTTATTCATAATTTTAAATTAGTGGAGGGTTAGGATTGGAAAACTCCATTAATTTTCCTAATTAAAACATAGGAGGGGTCATTTTGGACACAATTCATTTTCTCCCTACCCCAATTTTCGAAAACCCTACCTCCTTCCCCTCCCTTTAGCTGCCTCCTCCCCTTGGTGCTCTAGGCTCCATCGAATTTTGGGTGTTTTCAAGGTGGTTTGTCCCAATCCCGCGTCCCCCGCTTCGGTAACTCGCAGTTCTTCATTACTCCTCAATCAAGGCATGTTCTATATCACTTTTTCTCACCATTTAATCATATTATACTGTTTTTAAATAATTATTGCACGATTTGTATGTGAATTCATGAGATCTACGTTTATTGTTTACGATTCATGCATGCATCACGATTTTTAACCCACATTTGAATTGTTTCTTGTGAATCTTCGGTTATGAGCGGTTAATAGGGCTATGTTTTGGTCCAAGGGTGTTACCAGTATTTAGTCTATCGAGTTAGGATCACAAGGGGTCCAAACGGGGAGCGATTTCGTCAAGGAATGAATTAGTTATGAATTTTATGATCAGCATGTGTCCTGGCTCGTTATCTGTGCGCGACATTAGAGTTGTTGGGGTCGGATAAGTCACTCTATACGGTCTATGTGATTGTTGGATCTGTTTTACAGATCAGAATCTAAGTTTTATTCACACAAAATCAGCTTCTATTGTACTAACGCATGCGCAGCTTGCTAAGACTGGAGTAGACGCAAAAATATCAAAACTGGAAAGGACTCCTGAGCTGTACAAGTCAAAGATATCTAGCTGGAACAGTAAGGGGACGCCCAAGCTGGTACAATAAAGTTTACTTCCAGAAGTGCAGGGAACATCAAGCTGGCTCACCAGCTTGATCCAGAAGCAGCACGAAGATCTAGTGCATAATGATGAAGTGCAGAACGGCTCAAGCGCAGATCAAGTGCGATGTACAAGAGCAGTGATTGAGTGCGAAGCCGTATACAAGAGCAGTGACCAAGTGCACGCTTGATCATTGAACACGGCAATAAGCAGTTCATCAGAGGGATTTCAGTGCTTGGGTAGGATGGATCAGAACTGCTTAACAGTTTGCTTGCGGATGATTTGGATGAGGTTTCTGAATGGATCAAGAGGAAAAGCAAGCAAAACTGGGGGCTCGGTGACGAGAAGATAGAGCCAGCTGGATCTCACAGATATATCAACCAGCTGGTTATGATCAGCTGGGAATGGAGCAAAGCTGGAGCCTCGAAGTAGCTCAAGTGCAGAAAATAACAGAACAAGCTCAGCTACAGACAAAAAGAGGCGCAGATATAGAAGATTCTCCATAACAAGATCAGCTTAAAGATGAGATCAAAGAAGCTGGTGAGGAGAAGGAGAGAGCTCTGTAGGAGCCGTGGAAGCAACCAACTTAACATAGAAACAAGCTGAGAAACCTGAACCAGACAAATCAATCTAGTCAAACAAAACAGTTTGAACAATCAAACGAAGACCAACTTAATTGGTTCAAACTGATTTGTTTCGTCTTGTCTACATCAGGCACAAGAAAACAGAGCTCGAATTTAGCAAATGCTGCAGAATCATCGATGAAAAGAGCTCAAGTCAAATAAATCCTGCAACGCATTAAAAGCCAAAGGACACAAAGTACATATGCGTCAGAAGACTTTTCAGAACGGATACAACTTTGTGTCCAACGGATAAATCCGGGCAGAGGCTTTATATACAGGCGCAATAGAAAAGAATAAGTATACGCAAAATAGAGAGTATAGTTGTGCGAAGTCCAAATAGAAAATCATGAAACGCACAACATTGAAACTGGGAAGAAAATGAAAAACCAGCTCGAACTAGGAGCACTTCCCAGGGTGTGAGAGATTAATTATTTAAGAGGCCGTGCTTACACTGTAAATCTCACACACATACATTCACTCACATTCGAGAGTTGAGCAAAGAAGATTAGAGTGAATGTTATTCAATACTCTCCATTGTAGTCTTTGGATAGAGACGTTAAACAAGTCTAGTTGTCTTTCGCAGTGAGACGTTAAAGAAGTGTGTGTAGTCTTTGGACAAAGACGTTAAAAAAGTCCTTGTAGCCTTTCTCACTGAGGCAGTAAAGAAGTGAGTTAGTCACACGCAGCTTGCGGGCTGGTGTGCAGTGGTGTAGCTAGGAGTTCTTGCGGCTGCGGGTCGTAGGAATGGGTTGCAGCGGGGGCGTTGTAATCAAAGTCTTCTAGTGGATCCTTCCCATTGCGGAATAAGGGGAGATGTAGGAGATTAAGCTCCGAACTTCCATAAACAAATTCAGCGTATTTTCTTTACGGCTTTCAGTACTTGCATTCATACGCATTGCATATTTGTTTATCGAATAAAATTGTTCAATCAAGCTTTCGAATTTATAGTGCAGTTTGAGTTATTTCCGCATCATTATTATTCATTACTCAATCTATATCTTGGTGCACAAGTATTCAAGAACACTGAGCTATTGCTGCTCAATATAAGTTAACCAGATCGTTCGGCCGTGTGTCGAGCTGGTTTCAGCATTCAGCTGGAATCAGCATGTTGAGTGCTTGCTTTGTATCAAGCTGGTTTCAACAACCAGCTGGAACCAGTTTGGTTATCGCCACCCGGCTTCAATACCTTGCTGAATCCTGTGTCTTTTCATTCGATCTTGTTACACCCTCTAAGTACTAATTATTGTCAAAATAACAAATATATAGAGGGTAAAATCGATCCTAACAGTGATCAAGGTTGATTTCAGGGGATATATCATTGAGTTTGTGTCACTTAGGTCCAAACATGGAGAGATTTGGTCGAGGAAAGAATTAGTTATAAATTTTATGGCTAGCATGTGTCATGGTTGAAGTTTGCGCGCTGGAAGTGGTTTTGCCGACGTCGGGTTGGTCACGTCCTGAATAATTTTTTAGTCTTGTTCCAGTAGCTAGTAGGATAAGTTAGGGTGACTTGGGTATAAATAGAGAGTGATTCGGTTAAGAATAGAATTTTTAACGATTTTTAGCTTTTTGTCGCTCGAAATGATCCTCGTCGGGTCATTTTTGTGAAAATTGAGATTTCGAGTCTTAGGGGCTGCCAAAGTTCGTGGATGACATTATTTGTTATTTTAAGCATATTTTAAGATGTTTTCCAGTATTTTTAGAATTTATTTGATTTATGGGATTTTTGGTCAAAGAGACTTTTATTTTGTCAAATTTTAATGTATGATTTTAAAGTGAAGAACTGAGTATTTTTATAAATTTTAAAGTTACTGGGTCAGTCATGCTTAGGGTTAAGTTTAATTTTGAGGTTAAGTCTAGGCTTTTGGGCTTAGAGTTAGTGGTCCAGGCACCTGAACCAGTCTTTGACCGGAGTAGAAATGTAGAAGACCGTGAATATATATTTAATTATATATGTAGTATTTTATGTATGATAATATTTTAAATGAAATAATTAAATATATATTGACGGGCTAAGCCTTTTAAATTGCATGTTTTTATGAAATGCACGCATCATGGAAGTTTTATGAAACGTTAAGGCATGAAAAAATTGAAAAAAATCGAGGGATTGAAGTGATGTGCGGAAAGTTTACGATGGGAGCTAGTTGGGATATCGGGCCCGAGGATCCTGTTTTAATGTATTACGAGCTTATGGATCCATGTGATCATGACATGGTGAAGTGGCAGCATAGAGGTGTGAGGGATCCCGAGGTAAGATCGGGTGAACCACATCGCCGTGTACGTTGGTTCTTAGATTGATCAATCGCTTATGTTATGGCTCACACTTCATGGATACGAATCACACGTTTTTATGTTATGATATGTCATGCCTTATTATGTATGCTAAACGATGACGATATGTTACGACTGCTTATGAACCATGTTTTACGATCATTCATGCACACATGTTTTGAAGTTATTTTACTATACTTATGTGCTTGAATGCGATTTTATTATTATGTACCTTGTTATTATTCAGATAGAGTATGCTGAGCCTTTAGGCTCACTAGGTTTAAATGATGCTGGTGATGACCTTGTCGATTTCATGCCGATCGGCGGTGAGGACCTCTGAGCGCCTGCTGCAGGTGTACCCCATGACCACTCCGACGTCATTATTCATGTTATGATACATTTTCAGATATTTTATCAGTAACGTTCAGTTTTCCGCAACTTTTATGTACTCTGATTTTAAGCCGTATGGATGAGTTATTTTTTTAAGATATTTATTTATTATGTTTTAAAGTAATGTTGAGAAAATTATTTAAAGGGGACGAGCTATACTTTTAAAGATTGTTTATTCCGCACTTTATTTAAAACAAAAAGAGAAAAAAAAATTTCTAAAGTCCGGTTCGTCTCATGGGAGCTACCGGCTCATACATGGCGGCAAACGAAGGTGCACTATGACCACCCGCCACCACCTATCCAGGCCATAACAAACTGAGTAGGCGGGAGCTACCCGTGCGTCCTTAGTCTCTCCTTCGTGAGTATGATACACAAAACAACTCCACGAGAGTACAAATCAAGACATGTATCAATGCAATGACTATCAATAAAATCTCAAGGCTCAATGCAAATGTTCTTGCTTGATGCCATGACATTATATGAATATACGCAATTACATGACAATAACAGTACATGCAATAGCATGTATCAAAAGACAGAGTACATAACCATACGCAACGAAAGCTGTAACTACCAGTTCCAAATCCGTACCTCAGGTATCTCTTACCAAATACCTCAACTCAGCTCGATGCTTAGTACAGTACACAAACATTGTCAGCTCAGGTAGTAAACAACAGCTCCAGCTCACACACGCTCCACACAACAGATCGCACGAACCGGCACTTCATCTAATAGGGTGGAGAAATCACGTCAAAAACCACAAGAGTCTCCAGCAGCTCAGGAATCTTACACCACCAACTACAATCTACTCAAGTCTAAACGAAAATAGCTCGGGGAAAACAACCAAGGCACGACCTAGGGCAAATCAGCTCATACTAGCTCAAGACTACTCCAACCTAAACCATACTGGTCTCAAAACAAAGCTAAGGAGGAGATAATAAAATTACAACTCAAAGCGACCTAAACTGAAAAGCCAAATAGTCGAAAATTTGAAGAAACACTCACCTCTTCTCCGGACAACCGTTGACTCCAAAAATGGTAGGGAGGTCTTGGAGAGAGAAGTCAAACGGTACCAACCTTGCTCCAAGCTAATCCGTATACCATCGGCTATCGGAGAATATAAGGTTCGAGTGAACAGTGCTTCGAGTGAACAGTGCGAGGGTTTCACGATGGGGATTCCAGCTCGGGCACTCAATGTATACAAAATACTGAGTGCCAGGGAAAATGAATAACACTTGGTCAAAGCCTAAATGTATAACGTAAGTTCTCCCGATCTAATCTACAGTAACAACCGACCATCTCAGGCCTTTAAGCTAATATCAGCTCGGGACATTAAATTTTTACCAAATGTCAGGCCCGGTGCACAAAACAGAGACTAAACCCGCAAATCACAACTGCGGAAGCCTTAAAAGGTGGCCACAATTTTTCGTTTTGGCCTGACTTAGAAAATCATAATTCAAAAATACACTTATACTTAAAATACGGGTTTTACAACAAATCACAAGATGCAGATAACAAGTACAGAGCATCCAAAACCAACAAAACTCAAATCTGAATACAACCACGGCACAGAGCATTCCACGACGACAACTCCAATATATATACATATATAACCGGTACACTCTAATCAACCTCAGGGGGCATCACCAGTTGACTCACCTTCACGGCCAGCTGAATAATCTGAAAAACCTGAATGACACACAACAAACTGAACAACCCCAAAGGGACATGGGTCAAACCCCAGTACGCAAAGCAACATAATACAACAGGTAGATAGAACGAGTTATAAATGATATGAGATGCATGAGAACTGGAAGATCAAAGGATCCAAAGGAACTGTACAAAGCTGGACATCAAAGACAGGAGTGGTCACCAAACGTGTAAAAGAATGGGAATTACCCGGCCACTCGATCACACACGGTACCAGACACAATACAGAACAGGAATGGCCGCAACTCATGTGAGAGAATAGGAGCTACCCAGCCGCTCAATCACACACAGTACTAGCAGCAAGCTAGAACAGAAAGGCCATAGAACATGTTAGAGAATGGGAGCTACCCAGCCGCTCAATCACACGCATCCTGTTAATAAGGTTGACTCAATAGCAAGAGACACCAAGTAAAGGTTCTCACAACGTGCTGCTAGCGAAGGATCGCAAGGAACAGAGCGTAACACATGCCATGCGTGTATGCATAGAAACAACTCGCAAGATATCGTACCACAGAACAGATGCAAGCAGTAACATAGAATCAACAACATACACACTGCTCAACATAACAACACATGCTCATTTATACACAAGTCTATCTCAAAGCTGCAAATATAAGCTCACATCCGTACCTTAGCTTATGTGCTACAATTTCCACACAACAGTCCCCAACAACTAAGATTAGCAATCTGCTTAGCCAAACAACATCAACAGCTTAGGGACAGTAAGCACAGAAATCCGAACTGTGAGCCACCAGCTCAACCATCTCTATCATACCCTTAAAACACGACAGTTAGCTCTAAACGAAGCGTAAGGTAGGATCTAACACTTACTCAAAAACACTACCTGAACGGAAGAACCAATCGGCGGGAATACGAACCGACATCACGCTGTAGCTTCTGCACATTCACTCTTCTAGACGACCAAAGACTTAAAAAGTATAGGAATAAGCGTCTTGAAAAGGGGAAATCAACGCTACGAGCCTTGCTCCAAGATGCACCGTCTACCGTCGGGAATCGGAGGAGATAAGGTTCTGTGAATAGTAAGGGTTTCCTACAGTAGAGGGTAAGTTTACGGGAGAGAAATATTCTAAGTATTGAAAATTAATGGCGTGCGCACGGTCAAAGTCCTCTATTTATAACTCAAGTCTCTCGTGATCTGTGAACAGTAGCCATCGACAACTCGGGGTCCAAGCATGTACCAGTTCAGGCATAAACCAGCACACGGCCCTCTCTCCCAGCTGGTATACGTCATCCAGCATGCACTACCAGAACAAATTACACCTTGGACAGCTCACGCTTACCATCCAGCTAGCGTCTAAGCTGGAATCACTAAAAGACGTCGCACCGCACTCCAGCTCGGGACGACCATTTCACGCGTATGAAGACCACCTCGCACACTTCCAGCTCTTGCCTAAGCTGGTACCCATGAATAGTACCGGTCTACACTAAAACCACGAACCGGGCCAGTCCACGCAGTGCTACCAGATTGCACACCTCTAAGCTGGTTTCCTTCAGACCAGCTCGCGACCCACCAGCTGCACAATCCAACTCAGTACCATTTCTCACAGGGCAGCTTACACTCTCATAACCTTAACAGTTTATGCTCAAGCGGCAGCGTCCCTAAGTTGTTTACTACCCCGAAGATCTCTCCAACAGTCCAGATGTCAGGCCTCGTGATCAACACAGAGTTAAAAAGTGGTTAAAATTTTTGCTTTTGGCCTGACGGTTTAAAACAATATAATTTAAAATACGACAATACTCAAAATATATCCCAGTTTACCACAACTAGACAAAGGGCTACAAGCCACAATAAAACAGTACAACATAAAACATGCATCAAGTACCTGACAACAACCACAACTGAATACGACAGAGCACAGGGAATCCCCCGGCTAACAGTACTGATACATATATATACTATACTAACTGGGACACTCTAACCAACTCCTGGGGCACCTCCAGCTGGATTAAAACCACGACCAGATGTAAAACCTGGAGTCCCTGAAAACAAATACAGACAACAAAACAAACCAAGCCCCAGAGGGACATGGGGTCAAACCAGTACGGAGAGAAACTGAAACAGCTAAAGAAACAACATAAGATAAAATGCAGATGCTATGAATGAGTCACAGAACAACAGCTGAAGGCTTCAACGAAGAAGGGAGCCAAGGAACTCAAGCACAGCTCAACATAATCTGCAACGAAAGGTGGCCACGGTGTGTGTACAAGCATACGGGAATTACCCGCTCGTCTTCACACCACACCCGAATACCAGATGCATCAAACAACTCAACCTGACGTTGCCCAACCCATGAACTGTGGTAGTTAACCACTCGACGCATGAGGGCTAACAAATCTCAGCAGGGAGATGAGAGTGCGGTATTGCCGCTCGCCCTCGCATCCTGGTAAGAAACGAACAGCAACATCAAAGCACAATGCAACAAAATCTGAAATGACGTGAATCAATGCATGTATGCAACGGCTGATTAACACAGAACACACAGAAAGCATACCAGCAACCTCACATTAAATCCCACGCCAATTCCAAGCTATAACAAGCTCAAATCCGTACCTCGATATTCTGTTACGCTCACCACAACGGGGTCCCGAGAAATCTGGTACAAAACCTGAACGACGCAACACACGAACATTGGAGCAGCTTCGCAATTCTGCCTCCAGCCAACCACAACCTTCAAAAGTTGTATCGAACAAAGCATCGAAGAAAGAGGAGTCCAAAGCTTCAACTCTTACTTCCAACAGATCTGTCTATCGCCGGGAATTGGAAGAAAACCACCACGATGAACAGTGTGACACCCGAACCACGGGAATCATGAATTGGGGTAAATAAAAATTTTCAAATTAAAGGAAGGGCTAAAAGACAATTGGTTATAAGCTGTATTTCTTATAACTTCAAAAGAAATAGAAAATGCGAAGACAAATCTAGCAGACACTCAAATGCGCGCGAACTACTGGAAACATTTGCGGAAAAACAGACTTCATTAATAACTACAATTGCGATTTGCAACAACTGATATTCGATATAAATGTACAACTGTTGCAACTGATTTAATACAGTGTTTCTGATACAAAATAACATCAACTGAAGACACGGAAAACGCTGGCCTTTGACAAACACACACCACCCAGCAGCTGATTCAAGTTTCACTTTCTGTTCGTTCTCCAGCTGTCGCACCTGCACCATTTTAAAAGCTAGTGAGCCTAGGGCTCAACAAGTAAAACCTGAATAATAACAAGTTTAAATACCCAGGTGGACTTCTGATCTATACATAAGTTAAAGGAACATTAATGATCATCATCATTTTCTTTCATAAACATTTCATAAAGTTGGAGACAGGGGATAATAGCCCAAATCTCAACATCAATATCTTTTCTTTAGATTTATGCAATATAAGCTGCTCATGGTCCGTGTTGCACTTTGATCAAAATGACTTCCGATATCAGTTTTAGCATATAGCTCATATGAAAGGGCAGTCGACATCTAGAAAACAGCTCACCCTTCTCTTTGGTGACCGTCAACTATCTATGCCATAATCTTAAATAAACTTTTGTTCCATTAACATCCTTTCGTAAAACTTTCTTTCTTAAAAATCCTCGGATTCCATCATTTAAAACTCTCGCTTCTATTTTGAAAACTTTACTGAGTATCGAGTTCGACTTTGAAAACATAACTTGACATGAGACCATTCGGAAGAGAAACCAGTCGCAAAGAATAGGAACCAGTCGAAAGAATAAAACCATTCGCAAGGTCTTTGCATTTAAAACAAACGTATTTAATAAAACGGCGTCGTTAGCGCGTCAACCAGCTGCAAGGAAAGCTCTAAACAACCAGTCGCAAGAAAAGCGCTATTATATATAAAACCAGACAAAATGAACAGTACCAATCGCAAGACTAATACCAGCTGCAATGAACAGTACCAGTCGCAAGACTAATACCAGCTGCAATGAACAGTACCTCTACTGGAATTTAACAACGAAATGCATCTTCTGGTGAATAGTGCATCTACTGATTTTATGAAAACAACGCAACTGCTGAAATATTACTATGGAATGCAGCTGCTAGAATTTGACTTGATAATTGTAATATCAAAACAACAACTTTGCTATCAGCCGTTTCCTATCAAATCAGACTTCATACTGATTCAACTAGAAACTACCAATTACACAGTTATCAAATTCTGATATTACAACTACTGAAAGAAGAACATTCATAAACATTCTGGGAAAAACTTGAATCCTAAGTACTTTAAAACATCATAACCTTTCTGTAAAACATTTGGAAGCATCAAAACATCAATTTGAACCCATCTTTCTTTCCTTTTCATGCATAATTCATTTCAAACATGAACTTTAAACATACTATAACATATATAGGCAAAAAGTCTCAGAAACATCAATATATTCTTCAAATGGTGAGGCAAACATCAGCTTTTACTTGCCTTAAACGAAGCTTTGCAATAGCAACCGATTCCTGCATAATTCTTCTCCTTAAGCAACTCACGAACTTCTCTGAAAAATATTTTGAAGAACACCGAAGGTTTTCTTTGAAAATGATAAAGATCTTGCTTTCAAAACAGGTTTTTATATGAAAGGGATTAGTGGCAAGCTACTCGTGAAATCAAGCATGACACACTTATAAAATTTAGTAAAATTCCCTTCATCTCATTTTAATTTGTAAAACACCAAACCTTTTTCAAAAGAAATCATTTGTCCTTCTTAAAAATACTTCCAATCAATTTAAAACCAGCTCATGTATCGCTCTTGGAGTCATCTGTTGGAACTAGCCGCGACGCATCTTATGTTCTGAAATCAATGAATCAGCAAATACATAATATTTAAAATTGCCATTTTGGCCCATGAGATTAATAAAATGCATAAATGTGGTCCTATGGATTTTGGGGCGTTACAACTCTACCCTCCTTATTGAAATTTCGTCCTCGAAATTTACGTACCAAATTAATGTGGGAAAAGGGAAAGCATACCAGCTTCTGTCTCCCAAGTTGCTTCTCGCTCCGACTGATTAGACCATTGTATCTTAACCATAGGAATACTATGATTTCTTAGTTTTCTAATTTCTCGGAGGAGAATTCTTTCTGGTCTTTCTTCATAAATTAAATCTGGTGCTAATTGGATTGGTTCATGACTTAGCACATGCGAAGGATTGGGAATATATTTCCTCGAAGCTGATATATGGAAAATATTGTGTACTGCTGCCAGCTGCGGTGGCAGTGCTAAACAATAGGCTAATGTCCCTATCTTCTCCAAAATTTCATATGGTCCAATATACCTTGGACTCAATTTTCCTTTCTTTCCAAAACGCATAAATCCTTTCATTGGAGCTATTCTAAAAAATACGTGATCACCTATCTCAAAATTCAGTTCCCTTCTTCGATTATCAGCATAACTTTTCTGTCGACTTTGAGCAGCTTTCATTCTTTCTCTTATTTTTCTAATAGCTGCTGCTGTTTGTTCCACAATATCTGGTCCTAAACCAGCTCTTTCACCAACTTCATCCCAATGAAGTGGTGTTCTACACTTTCGGCCATACAGAGCTTCATATGGAGCCATTTGAATTGAAGCTTGGAAACTGTTATTGTAGGAAAACTCTACTAGTGGCAATTTCGAATCCCAAATTTCTGAAAAATCTACAATACAAGCTCTAAGAAAATCTTCTAAAATCTAAATCACCCTTTCTGATTGTCCATCAGTCTGGGGATGAAACGCCGTACTGAATGTCAGCTTTGTACCCATAGCTTTATGTAGAATTTTCCAAAATGCTGATGTAAACTTAGGATCTCTGTCTGATACAATAGAAACTGGAATACTATGTAGCCTCACTATTTCCTTAACATATAATTCTGTGTATCTGCTCACCTCATATGTTGTTTTAACTGGTAAGAAATGAGCAGACTTAGTGAGTCTATCAATTATAACCCAGATGGAGTTATATCCTTGAGCAGTCCCTGGTAATCCAGTCACAAAAGCCATTGCTATACATTCTCACTTCCATTCTGGAATAGGCAGTGGTTTCAATAATCCAGCTGGTCGTTGGTGTTCATCATTCACCAGCTGACACGTCAAACATTCAGCTACAAATCTAGCAACATCCCTCTTCATTCCTGGCCACCAATACAACTGCTGGAGGTCCTTGTACAATTTCGTACTTCCTGGATGTACTGAATATGGAGCTGTATGAGCTTCTTTCAAAAGATCAGCTCTTAAATCATCTACTTGAGGTACCCAGATTCTGCCCAAATACCTAACAATTCCATCTTCTGAAAAATAGAGGCTACTGCCTCTTTCTTTATCTTGTTTAACCCATTTCTTCAATTGTTCATCTTGCAGCTGACCTTCTCGAATTTGATCTAACAAATTTGATCTTACTGAGAGGTCTGCTAAAATCATATTACTACTGCTGCTGGACACTATCTCGAGTCCAAACCTTTCAATATCAGCTGCCAACGGCTTCTGGACAATCAGTTGCGCAAGTCCTACTGATTTCCTGCTTAGAGCATCAGCTACTACATTTGCTTTTTCTGGGTGATAACTGATAGTACAATCATAATCTTTAACCAGCTCCAACCATCGCCTCTGCCTCATATTCAATTCTTTCCGGGTAAAGAAATATTTCAAACTCTTGTGATCTGTAAATATTTCACACTTCTCCCCATAGAGATAATGTCTCCATACCTTAAGGGCAAAGACAACAGCTGCCAGTTCTAAGTCATGCGTTGGATAATTCTTCTCATGATCCTTCAACTGTCTAGATGCATATGAAATGACTTTATGATCCTGCATCAACACAGCTCCTAGTCCCATATTTGATGCATCGGTGTAAATTACAAATTTTCCTTGATCAGTTTGTTGGTGATCCGGATCCGCCCCCCGGCGAGGCAGCGGAAGAACAAAGAAATACAGCCGGGAGACGATCAATACGAAGAAAATGAATAACAGTTATCGACATACATATGGGGTTCAAAACCACTACCTTGCTGGCACTTGTGCCTGGCTCCAACCGTAGTTACAATAACGTCGGCTCTTCTCAGTAGACTGCGGTAGATATTGCCAATCCGGTCCACGACCAGAACCGAGACTCCCGGGAGACGATCAATACGAGAAAAATGAATAACAGTTATCGACATACATATCGGGGGTTTCAAAAACCACTACCTTGCTGGCACTTGTGCCTGGCTCCAACCGTAGTTACAATAACGTCGGCTCTTCTCAGTAGACTGCGGTAGATATTGCCAATCCGGTCCACGACCAGAACCGAGACTCCTTTGTCAGCCTGCACTAGAAGCACTGACAAATTCTGCATGAACGGATTCTCCTCGTCGAATTGGCCGGAACGAATTCCGGCAACTCAAGGCGGCGGCGGCGGCGGCGTGTGAGAGGAGAGGGAGGGGCGGCTATGCACTTAGGGTTAGGGTTAATGAGAGTGTTATGTTTAATCAAGTCTCTTAATTCTATATAAATAGATTAAGTGTTGGACTTGGACCGGCCCAACGGGCCCGGGTCCAACAATGAACATTCAGTTCATCTCCACCACCGAGACTTCATCGTAACTCCGATCGGCGATCAGATCGGACCGATCGACTCAGTTTCCGAAACTGAATAATATGATCTGAAAAACCGTTTTTCAGAACCCCAGCGCAAAAAGACCGTTTCGCCCCTCAACAGTGGGAAACCACGGTTTGACCCCTGTTGACTTTTAGGAAGTCGCACTCCCCAAAATCCTCTTCTCGTGCTCAACACATTGAGCTGAGTATCCGTGCGGGAATCTCGAATCTAGTACTTGTGTGACCCTCAATGGTTCAGGGATACAGCTAGCCGTGGGCCAACAACCATTGTGGCTCCGGGATCACAATTCCGGACCTGCCCAACGGATCATGGTAAAGCGTCTAGCAACATC
>KQ990069.1:4897-42965 GCA_001598015.1 Dorcoceras hygrometricum | reverse complement strand
CCGGGCCCGACATCGCATATCGGCCCGAAAACTTCACGGGCTGCCCGGGACAGGCCCGAACCAAACCCTAGAAGAAATCAGACCAGCCGTCACGACATCGCCGGAGACTCGCCGGAGCGGCGGCCGGCGACGGCGGTGGCGCCACCACGAAGAAAACAAAATCGCGGCGGCACACGCACAACGCCGCGCGCAACGTCGCAACACAAGCGCGCGCTTCGTCCGCCCACCGTCGCACAATCGACGCCCCATGGTCGACCAGCAGCCCTTAGCATCCGACCTCCTCACGCCGAGCGTCGCCCAACATCCCACGGACGATCGCCATATTTCGTGCGGCGCATGGCCGCACGTTCCACCGCTGTCGCGCATCCATATGCGCGGCGGTGTCGACGATCGCGCGCCACTCGTGGTGCACGATAGCGCGCCTGCCTCTCCAATCTCGTGCAACCGGTGCGCAAGAGATCGGCAGGAACGGCTGGCCATTGCGTGGCTATCGGGCGCGACTAACGCACGGCCGCGCGCGCACGATCGCGCGCGGTGGATGGTTCGCCGCATGCGGCGGCCGCCGACGGCTTCGATCTCAAAACTTCGTTTTCAATTCTGAAAAATCGAAAGTTAGATACAATAAGGCAATTCTTATTGATCAGATCCGAAAAACACTGCTTTGATACCACTGTTGGTGATCCGGATCCGCCCCCCGGCGAGGCAGCGGAAGAACAAAGAAATACAGTCGGGAGACGATCAATACGAAGAAAATGAATAACAGTTATCGACATACATAGGGGGTTCAAAACCACTACATTGCTGGCACTTGTGCCTGGCTCCAACCGTAGTTACAATAACGTCGGCTCTTCTCGGTAGACTACGGTAGATATCACCAATCCGGTCCACGACCAGAACCGAGACTCCTTTGTCAGCCTGCACTAGAAGCACTGACAAATTCTGCACGAACTGATTCTCCTCGTCGAATTGGCCGGAACGAATTCCGGCAACTCGAGGCGGCGGCGGCGGTGGCGGCGGCTTGTGAGAGGAGAGGGAGGGGCGGCTATGCACTTAGGGTTAGGGTTAATGAGAGTGTTATGTTTAATCAAGTCTCTTAATTATATATAAATAGATTAAGTGTTGGACTTGGACCGGCCCAACGGGCCCGGGTCCAACAATGAACATTCAGTTCATCTCCACCACCGAGACTTCATCGTAACTCCGATCGCCGATCAGATCGGACCGATCGACTCAGTTTCCAAAACTGAATAATATGATCTGAAAAACCGTTTTTCAGAACCCCAGCGCAAAAAGACCGTTTCGCCCCTCAACAGTGGGAAACCCCGGTTTGACCCCTGTTGACTTTTAGGAAGTCGCACTCCCCAAAATCCTCTTCTCGTGCTCAACACATTGAGCTGAGTATCCATGCGGGAATCTCGAATCTAGTACTTGTGTGACCCTCAATGGTTCAGGGATACAGCTAGCCGTGGGCCCACAACCATTGTGGCTCCGGGATCACAATTCCGGACCTGCCCAACGGATCATGGTAAAGCGTCTAGAAACATGGCCCCATGATCCCCTAGGTATCACTGATAGTGCCTGCAAGAACCAGTTGGTCGTGGTTAGCGTACAGTACGATCCTTTCAATCCATATATCCCGATCAGATCAACGACCATTGGTAAATCGAGAGTCGCTATAGATCCGATAGCTATGCATAAATCTTGGAGATCGAATAGTGACATCGCGAGTGTAACTAGGTAAACACATTTACCTAATACACTTCTAGTACTCTGGCCAGAGATTTATACACTATTATCTCCTCAGATAGCATAGGATATCCACGCATGTCTGCGAGCGGTGAATCCTCGAAAACGATGCATCGACTCCTACATGCATCGGGGTCTCACCCAATCCCGACGCCTTATGACCCCAAGTGAGTCGGAAAACGGGTCAAAGTGAGATGCCTATCATGTAGAGTCTCAATGACGTTTCGAGTCGTGAGGACTAATCAGTACAACCAAGACCTCAGATTTATCCACTCGACAAATGGTAACCACTTGGAAAGTCCGAACGAGGGTAGTTCGATAGATCACCAGGTCAATATCTATCTGCATGCTCAGAACATCACAATGTTCCCTACCAATGAAACATGGTACTTCGCATCGCAGATACTAGTCTCGAACTCAGGCGGCCTTATCCTCATTTTGACGGCCCAATCGACTAGGAACATGTTCAGAATACACAGTGACTATTAGATGTGTTTCATGATAGCCGTCATACCTACTATCACATCTAACATACGCTTTAGTGCATTCTAGGTCTTTACTCAACGCAATTGTAAATCATTACACACATAATGAAAGTAAAGAACGCCATATAAGTAAATGCGAATATCATATATAAAGACTGTTTGTACAAGAGTCTATAAAACCCACACGCCACAAGTTGGCTAGTTGGGCATCTACTCTAACACAGTTGGCATCGTTAACACAGGTGCTTCAATCAATGCTTGCTTCAATTTGTCAAAACTATTTTGACATTCAACTGTCCAGTTATACTTCACCTGTTTTCTTGTTAACGTAGTCCAGGGAACAGCAATCTTAGAGAATCCTTGGATAAATCGTCTATAGTATCCAGCTAAACCCAAGAAACTCCTTATCTCTGCAACATTCTTTGGTACTGGCCAGTCGCGAATAGCTTCTACTTTGGCTGGGTCGACTTCTATTCCATCTTTAGAGATTATATGACCTAAGAATGATACTTTCTCCATCTAGAAATCACATTTGCTAAATTTTGCAAACAATTGCTTATCTTTCAAAATCTGGAGTACGATTCTTAAATGTTGAACGTGCTCATGTCGTGTCCTAGAATACACTAAAATATCATAAATAAAGACTACTACAAATTGGTCCAAAAATGGTTGGAAGACCCTATTCATTAAATCCATAAAAGCTGATGGAGCATTCTTAAGTCCAAAGGGCATAACTAGGAATTCATAATGGCCATACCTAGTTCTAAAGGCTGTTTTATAAACATCAGATGCCTTAATCTTTAATTGATGGTATCCAGACATCAAGTCGATCTTAGAAAATACTACTGACCCTCTCAACTGGTCGAACAGATCTTCTATCCTGGGTAATGGATACTTATTCTTAATTTTCAATTTATTCAGCTCTCGATAATCTATATATAACCTCATACTTCCATCCTTTTTCTTAACAATAAAACAGGGGCTCCCCAAGGGGAAGTACTTGGTCTAATAAACCCCTTTTCCAACAGATCTTGTATTTGTTCTTTCAGTTCTTTCATTTCTGATGGAGCTAATCGATAGGGTGGTCTAGATACTGGACAGCTCCTGGAATTAGATAAATCGAAAATTCCAACTCCCTATCTGGTGGCAATCCCTGGTTATCTTCTGGAAAAACCTCATGGAATTCATTTACTACTTCTACGGCTGACAGCTGGGGTCTATCAGTCGCTACTAAGGATGATATAATTGAAGGCACTTTATTAACATGTTTGACTAAAAACTGGAACGACTTTCCTACTGGTGGGTTAATCGTGACTGTTCGTAGCTTAAAGTCAATTACTACCCCATACTTAGTTAGCCAATATATTCCCAAAATCATATCAAATTCTGGCATCGGCAATACGATTAAATCAGCAGTAACTTGATGCCCTTGAAGTTTAAGTTCTAAACGCTTAAACAATTCGTGAGAAACCAGCTTCTCTCCTGATGGTACCGAGACACAATAACCTATCAATACTTGCTCTGGCTGAATGGGCAATTTCTTAACAAACTCAGCAGAAATGAATGAGTGTGTAGCTCCTGAATCTATTAAAGCCAGAGAAGGAAATCCAACTATCGAAACTTCACCTGTGACTACTGTCGAGTCTGGATGGGCTTGTTCAGCTGTCATTACATAGGCTCTGCTAGTCACAGTTTCTTGAGCTTTGGACAATTTTTCAAAATATGTCCGGGCATTCCACATTTATAGCAGACGTTTTGTCCAAGTATGCATTGCCCCAGATGATTCTTGTGACACTTAGGACATTCTATTCTATTATTACCAGCAGGAACAGAGCTAATAGGTTTAATCGACAGAGGCTTTTGCTCTTGAGGCCTCTGCTGGTTCTTGTTTTGCTTCTTGAACGGCCTCTGGTCCTTCGACTGAAAGGCTTGTCGCTTCTGCTGCCTTTCCTCATCAACATCTTTCCAATCTCTTTCAATTTGCAGGGCTCTATCCACTGCTTCTCTAT
The DNA here is from genome assembly GCA_001598015.1 of Dorcoceras hygrometricum. Classification (NCBI taxonomy): domain Eukaryota; kingdom Viridiplantae; phylum Streptophyta; class Magnoliopsida; order Lamiales; family Gesneriaceae; genus Dorcoceras; species Dorcoceras hygrometricum. The sequence continues at coordinate 38,725 of KQ990069.1, read as the reverse complement.
AGGTTCTTGGCACAGATAGACCAACATTCATTTTGAACATCGGCTTCAATCCTTCCACGAAGTGACTCAATTTCTCTTCTGGGTCACTTCCTATCAATGGCACAAAATAGCACCCTCTTTCGAACTTCCGCACATATTCCTGTACGGTTAAACTTCCTTGTTTGAGGGTCAAAAATTCCCTCTTCAATTCGGATCTCTTTCCAGCCGTGAAGTATTGCTCGTAGAATACTTGTTTGAAATCTGTCCACGTAAGATTCAACAAGTCAACAGACAATTTGGCTCCTTCCCACCAAATCATCGCATCCTCTCTCAGCATGTAGATAGCGCACCTGGGTCTATCTAAATTGGACATTTGGAGAAACTCGAAGATAACCTCCATGGATTTAATGCAGCTCTCTGCGACTAGTGGATTAGTAGTACCACTAAATTCCTTGGGTTTCTATCGTCTGAACTTCTCTTGGGGATCGTCGTTACTAGGTCCCCTGCTGTTGGAAGAATGGCCATTGCCTCTGTTATTTTGTTCTACCAGCAGTCTTAACAATTGGGTGATATTAGCATTATTATCACTATCAGTTTCTTCTAAAGGAATACTTCGTCTAGTTCTTCCTCTTCCTGCCATTCTATATTCTATAGCCCGTAATCCACCACATACATATATCAGAACATGCTAAATAATTTAAAGACAGTGCTCTGAAAATAAACTCACAACTTAGAGGAACAGACGATGAACTTTGATCCAGCTGATGGTGCGTGTGTTTATCTCAGGAACGTTGCTCTGATACCATGTTGTGACACCCGAACCCACGGGAATCATGAATTGGGGTAAATAAAAATTTTCAAATAATTAGAAGGTCTAAAAGACAATTGGTTATAAGCTGTATTTCTTATAACTTCAAAAGAAATAGAAAATGCGAAGACAATTCTAGCAGACACTCAAATGCGCGCCAACTACTGGAAACATTTGCGGAAAAACAGACTTCATTAATAACTTCAATTGCGATTTGCAACAGCTGATATTCTATATAAATGTACAACTGTTGCAACTGATTTAATACAGTGTTTATAATACAAAATAACATCAACTGAAGACACGAAAAACGCTGGCCTTTGACAAACACACACCACCCAACAGCTGATTCAAGTTTCACCTTCTGTTCGTTCTCCAGCTGTCGCACCTGCACCATTTTAAAAGCTAGTGAGCCTAGGGCTCAGCAAGTAAAACATGAATAATAACCAGTTTAAATACGCAGGTGGACTTCTGATCTATACATAAGTTAAAGGAACATTAATGATCATCATCATTTTCTTTCATAAACATTTCATAAACTTGGAGACAGGGGATAATAGCCCAAATCTCAACATCAATATCTTTTCTTTAGATTTATGGCATATAAGCTCCTCATGGTCCGTGTTGCACTTTGATCAAAATGACTTTCGATATCAGTTTTAGCATATATCTCATATGAAAGGGCAGTCGACATCTATACAACTACTCACCCTTCTCTTTGGTGACCGTCAAATATCTATGCCATAATCTTAAATAAACTTTTGTTCCATTAACATCCTTTCGTAAAACATTCTTTCTTAAATTCCTCGGGTTCCATCATTTAAAACTCTCGCTTCCATTTTCAAAACTTTACTGAGTATCGAGTTCGACTTTGGAAACATAACATTGACATGAGACCAGTCGGAAGAGAAACCACTCGCAAAGAATAGGAACCAGTCGAAAGAATAAAACCAGTCGAAAGGTCTTTGCATTTAAAACAAACGTATTTAATAAAACGGCGTCGTTAGCGCATCAATCAGCTGCAAGGAAAGCGCTAAACAACCAGTCGCAAGAAAAGCGCTATTTTATATAAAACCAGACGCAATGAACAGTACCAATCGCAAGACTAATACCAGCTGCAATGAACAGTACCAGTCGCAAGACTAATACCAGCTGCAATGAACAGTACCTCTACTGGAATTTAACAACGAAATGCCTCTGCTGGTGAACAGTGTATCTACTGATTTTACGAAAACAACGCAACTGCTGAAATATTACTATGGAATGCAGCTTCTAGAATTTGACTTGATAATTGTAATATCAAAACAACAACTATGCTATCAGCCGTTGCCTATCAAACCAGACTTCATACTGATTCAACTAGCAACTACCAATTACACAGTTATCAAATTATGATATTACAACTACTGAAAGAAGAACATTCATAAACATTCTTGGAATAAACTTGAATCCTAAGTACTTTAAAACATCATAACCTTTGTGGAAAACATTTGGAAGCATCAAAACATCAATTTGAACCAATCTTTCTTTCCTTTTCATGCATAATTCATTTCAAACATGAACTTTAAACATACTGTAACATATATAGGCAAAAAGACTCAGAAACATCAATATATGCTTCAAATGGTGAGTCAAAAATCAGCTTTTACTTGCCTTAAACGAAGCTTTGCAATAGCAACCGATTCCTGCAGAATTCTTCTCCTTAAGCAACGCACGAACTTCTCTGGAAAATATTTTGAAGAACACCGAAGGTTTTCTTTGCAAATGATAAAGATCTTTCTTTCAAAACAGGTTTTTATATGAAAGGGATTAGTGGCAAGCTACTTGTGAAATCAAGCATGACACACTTATAAAATTTAGTAAAATTCCCTTCATCTCATTTTCATTTCTAAAACACCAAACCTTTTTCAAAAGAAATCATTTGTCCTTCTGAAAAATACTTCCAATAAATTTTAAAACCAGCTCATGTATCGCTTTTGGAGTCATCTGCTTGAACCAGCCGCGACGCATCTTATGTTCTGAAATCAATGAATCAGCAAATACATAATATTTAAAATTGCCATTTTGGCCCATGAGATTAATAAAATGCATAAATGTGGTCCTATGGATTTTGGGGCGTTACAAACAGTAACCTAGGGTTTGCGACAGAGATCGACAATCGGGAAAATATTCTAAATATGGGATCTGTTACTAATTCGAAGACCAAGTCTTCTATTAAATACACTTCTCAACAGCTAACAGAAACAGGAACAGATTCCACCGACAAAATCAATTGTCATCACTGTTATCTCAACCAACAGCTGAATCTCTCAAACAATGCTAAGACTAAACGGAGTCGCACCAACTTAACCAAACGACGTCACAGAGGGACACGTCACCTCGCCAACCAACAGCTGATCAACAAACCAGCAGCTGAATAAAACAACGCATCAGATCCCTCAACAGTAGATGTTTAACGCGACCAACAGCTGACGCTAAACGTTACACCCAAAACATTGTCGTTCCAACTTATCAAAATGACGTAGTTTCAATACCCGCTATGAAACACGCTAGCGAAACCAACAGCTGGTTCCTGTTCACAAAACGTCGTCGCTTCATAGTCCCTTAGCGCTCTCTGCTGACCATAGCAACTAAAATACCAACATTTGAAATCCACGTCAGCATTGCTTCTGCTTCCTACCAAAAAGCAACGTCTGAAATACCAACAGTTGATGCGATCGCTCATCGATGATGCAAAACTCGAACAGATATCTCTCCCGCGACACATGATACCATCTCAACGGCTGATTCCAACACTTAGACAAATTAGATGACTTCAACTCACGCATCTACTACCAGCTGGTTTGAACCCGAGCAATAGCTGATTGCGAAAACACAGGTCTCACATCTCTCCCCCACTAAAACACGATTTCGTCCTCGAAATAAAAATCGGGGAAACAACTGAACTCACCAACAAGAGTTCAAGATAACTGAGCAAACAACAAACAACAACTAGGGAAAAGAGCAACCAAAACTAACCAACTACTGGAAACTGATACAACATTTACTCAAATAGATGCGGCCACTCACGCTGCATCTTCTCTTCAAGCTCCCAGGTAGCTTCTTACCTACCATGTTTGCTCCATTGCACCATTACCAAAGGAATGGTTTTATTCCTCAACTGTTTCTCTTTTCTATCTAGAATTTGCAAGGGATACTCCACATAGCTCAACGTCTGATCTAGCTCAACCTCGTCAGTTCTCAACACATGAGACGATCTGGCTCGTACTTCCTCAAAATGGAAACATGGAAGACATCATGTAGAGAAGATAAATCTGGTGGCAACATAGCTGATACGCCAAAGGGCCAATCCTCTAAACGATCTCATACGATCCAACATAACGAAGGGCTAACTTTCCCTTGTGTCCAAAGCGCATAACACTTCTGAAAGGAGAAACTTTAAGAAATACCTGATCACCAACCTAAAACTCTAGAGGTCGACGCCTATTATTTGCATAATTGACTTGGCGATCCTGGGCAGCTTTCATCCGCTGTCGAATCAGATCCACAAGATCTTTCATCTGCTGCACAAACTCTGGGGAAGACATCTGCTTCTCCCCCACTTCTTCCCAACAAACAGGCAATCTGCACTTTCTGCCATACAAAGCCTCGAACGGCGCCATACCAATTGTAACTTGATAGCTGTTATTGTAGGAAAATTCGATCAAAGACAAAGCGTCTTGCCAGCTACCACCAAAATCCATCACAACAGCTCTTAATATATCCTCCAACGTCTGGATAGTTCTATCAGATTGGCCATTTGTCTGGGGGTGATATGCAGTACTCATAGCCAATCTGGTACCCAAAGCTGCTTGAAACCTCTTTCAAAACCTGGAAGTAAACCTTGGATCTCGGTCAGAAAAAATCGAAACAGGCACATCATGCAGTCTAACCACAAAATATACGTACAGTTTTGCCATTTTCTTCAAAGAAAACGTCATACCATAGGGAATAAAGTGTGCAGACTTTGAAAATCTGTCGATTACAACCCAAATCGCATCGCAACCTCTGTTGGAACAAGGCAAAAGCGTCACAAAATCCATCGCTATGTGCTCCCAATTCCATTGGGGCACTTCCAAACTCTGCAACAGACCACCAGGTCTCATCCTTTCAGCCTTAACCTGCTGACAGTTCAAGCTACGAGCAACGAATCCAGCAACATCGCTCTTCAAACCAGCCCACCAGAAGTGCGGCTTCAAAGCATGGTATATCTTCCGTGCACTAGGATGAACACTGTGTCTACTGCAGTGCGCTTCTCTAAGAATCTCCTCCCGAAGATCTATCAAGTTGGTCACTGTCAGGCCTCGTGCTCTAAACAGAGTAAAATCATATAATCACACGCGGAAGCTATTAAAAAGCGGGTAAAAATTTCGCTTTTGGCCTGACGGTTTAAAACAATATATTTTAAACTAGAGCGATGCTCAAAATATATCCCAGTTATAAAAACAACAAAGCTCAGGCTACCAGCCAACAACACACAGTATAGCATAACAACAACATGTATCAGACTCCAACAACAAAATACAACGAAAAAGCGCAGGGCATCCCCTGGCTAACAGTACTGATACATATAAATATGCTATACGCTACTGGGATACGCAACCACCTCCTGGGGCACCACCAGCTGGGTTAAACCCTCGACCAGCTGTAAAACCTGGATTCCTTGAAAACAACACAACAAGGAAAACAACCAAGCCCCAGAGGGACATGGGGTCAAACCTCAGTACGGAGAGCAACTAAAATAGCTAAAGAAAATGCATAAGATAAAATGCAGATGCTATGCATGAGACACCGGATAACAGCTGAAGGCTACAACCAACAAGGGAGCCAAGGAACTCAAACATAGCTCCACGAGATCAGCAACGAATCAGTGGCCATGGGGTGTGTTCAAAGTGTGGTAATGAGCCACTCGCCTTGACACTACACCCGAATACCAGATGCATCAAACAAATCAACCTGCTGTTGCCTCGCCCATGAACTGTGGTAGTTAACCACCGGCGCATGGTGGCTAACAAATCCCAGCAGGGAGATGAGAGTTCGGTATTGCCGCTCGCCCTCGCATCCTGGTAAGAAACAACAGCAATAAAACGAGATACAAAGCAATGGCTGCAACAAAAATATGAAAGCAATATGGGAAATGCGTGTATGCTTAAACATAGCAGCTAAAATCAACAACAATCACATATGAACAGAGCAACATCCACGGCAAAGCACCATCATCCATATAACATTAAATCTCACGCCAATCCCCAGCTATATCAACCTCAGATCCGTACCTTATATTTCTTTGTAACAATTATCACCGTAAAGGTCCCAAGAAATCTGGATGACAACCTGCCGAAACACACAGGGAAATATTCTCAAGGGACGCTAATACACAGAAAGCACGGCTGGGAGTCATACACTCACACCAGCAGCTGATTCCAACAATACCACTAACAAGAAGCCTAAACAAAGGCTAAAGACTAAGATCTCAACAACAATTCGAAGTTCTACCTCAACGACGCAACACACGGCCGGAGACAACAACTTCACGATCTCACTCTAGACAACAACAGCCTCCAAGAATGGTATAGAAAGGAAGAGCTTCTCGAGAGGAGTCCAACGCTACCTCGCACGTACCAAACGGTGGCAAGAAACAACGATAATCACCGGATAAAATCAATGGTGAACAGTACTTAGGGTTCCAAGAACAGAGGTCGACAATCGAGAGAATTTTACTAAGTATGGGATCTCGTGAAGTAATATAAGGCCACGCTTCTAACATATATATACCCGCTAGAAATCTGGTTAAAATCATGCACCGACAAAAACAGATCCCTCTACAAGATAACGCATGCGCTAACAAAACGGCGTCGACTAGACACATCATCAAATCTGGTTGAAGCATTACGCTACAACAGATTCCACGCACACAACAGCGGTCGCTACAGGAGAGTTGACCAGCGTTGACATCTGTTCCCAGAACTCGCGCTACACACAATAGATCTCTCCTTACGCGCTAGACCAAATACGACGTCGCACCAACTTATCCAAACGACAACGTTTCAATTAAATAAAATGACGTAGCTTCGCACACGTCAACAAGTGTCAAGACAGCACGCTAAATGCTTGAACATTGATCGCTGGCAACAGATCTCTCCCGCAAGTGTTTACCAAAGCGGCACCGTTTCCTTCGCGCTACAGGAACTTGCTGTCCACATCCAGAATAATACAAGCGCTAACAGATAACCTTACGTCATCACATCTGATTGCTAACTCAATCGATACTTCAACAGCAACGCTTACGCCAGCAATTGCTACGCCAACGCGCAACAGAAATCATGACGTCAGCAAATCTGCCAACAGATTCAAACTCGAAAATTTCCAAAATTTCCAGAATTGTTCCAAGTGTGAAATCTGACCCAAAAATACCAACCAAACTCACAAACAGAAATCTGAACCACCAGAAATCTCTAAAAACCGATTAATTCCAACCAAATTAATCTTAATACAATTCCAGGTCTCACATTTCTCCTCCACTAAAAAGGATTTCATCCCCGAAATCACAACAACAACTCTGGAACACAACACAGCAGAAAAATACAACCAGGAACTCGCCTAACACAAGGCCAAGAGTTCAAGATAACTGAGCAACCAATTAACAACAACTAGGGAAGAAATACAACAAAAAGCTACAAACTACTGGAATTTAGCTCAACAGCTACTCAAACAGATGCGGCCACTCGCGCTGCATCTTTTCTTCCAGCTCCCAAGTAGCTTCTTCCCTTCCACGTTTGCTCCACTGCACCATCACACACAAGGCCAAGAGTTCAAGATAACTGAGCAACCAATTAACAACAACTAGGGAAGAAATACAACAAAAAGCTACAAACTACTGGAATTTAGCTCAACAGCTACTCAAACAGATGCGGCCACTCGCGCTGCATCTTTTCTTCCAGCTCCCAAGTAGCTTCTTCCCTTCCACGTTTGCTCCACTGCACCATCACCAACGGAATGGTCTTATTTCTCAGCTGTTTCTCTTTTTTGCCAAGGATCTGCAAGGGGTATTCCTGATAACTCAACGATTGATCTAGCTCAACCTCGTTAGTCCTAAGCACATGAGACGGATCTGGCTCATACTTCCTCAACATGGAAACATGAAAGACGTCATGTAGAGAAGACAACTCTGGCGGAAACAACAGCCGATACGCTAAAAGGCCAATCCTCTCAACAATCTCATACGGTCCAACGTAACGAGGGGCTAACTTTCCCTTGTGTCCAAAGCGCATAACACTGCGAAATGGAGAAACTTTGATAAAAACTTGATCACCAACCTGAAACTCGAGAGGTCGACGCCTCTTATTCGCATAACTGGCTTGGCGATCCTGGGCAGCTTTCATCCGCTGTCGAATAAGATCCACATGATCTTTCTTTTAGAGTAGATGCCCAACTAGCCAACTTGTGGCGTGCGGGTTTATAGACTCTTGTATATGACAGTATTTATATATGATATTCGCATTTGTTTATGGCATTATTTATCTTCATTATGTTTATATAATGTTAACAATAGTGTTGGATAAAGACCTAGAATGCACCATAGTGTATGTTAGATGTGATAGTGGGTACGACGGCTATCATGAAACACATATAATAGTCACTGTGTATTCTGAATTAGTTCCTAGTCGATTGGGCCGTCAAAATGAGGATAAGGCCGCCCGAGCTTGAGACTAATATCTGTGATGCGAAATACCATGTTTCATTGGTAGGGAACATTGTGATGTTCTGAGCATGCAGATAGATAGTGACCTGGTGATCTATCGAACTACCCTCGTTCGGACTTTCCAAGTGGTTACCATTTGTCGAGTGGAAAAGTCCGAGACTTGGTTGTACTGATTATTCCTCACGACTCGAAACGTCATTGAGACTCTACATGATAGGCGTCTCACTTTGACCCGTTTGCCGAGTCACTTGGGGTCATTAGGCGGCGGGGTTGGGTGAGACCCCGATGCATGTAGGAGTCGATGTCTCGTTGTCGAGGATTCACCGCTCGCTTACATGCGTGGATATCCTATGCTATCTGAGGGGATAATAGTGTATAAATCTCTGGCCAGAGTACTACAAGTGTTTTAGGTAAGTGGGTTTACCTAGTAACACTCGCGATGTCACTATTCGATCTCCAAGATGTATGCATAGTTATCGGATCTCTAGCGACTCTCGATTTACCAATGGTCGTTGATCTGATCGGGATATATGGATTGAAAGGACCGTACTGTACGCTAACCACGACCAACTGGTTCTTGCAGGCACTATCAGTGATACCTATGGGATCATGGGGCAATGTTGCTAGGCACTTTACCGTGATCCGTTGGGCAAGTCCGAAATTGTGATTTGGAGCCGCAATGGTTGCGGGCCCACGGCTAGCTGTATCCCTGAACCATTGAGGGTCACACAAGTACTGGATTTATGATTCATGCACGGAAACTGAGCTCAATGTGTTGAGCATATGAGGAGAATTTTAGGGAGTGCGACTTCCTAGAAGTCAACAGGGGTCAAATTGCGATTTCCCGCCGTTGAGGGGCAAAACTGTCATTTTGGACTAAGTAATCTGAAAAATTGTTTTCGCATCATAATATTCAGTTTTGGAAACTGAGTCGATCGGTCCGATCTGATCGTCGATGGGAATTATGATGAAACCACGGTGATGCAGATGAACCGAATGTTCATACGTTGGACTGGGCCCGCCCCAGGTCCAATGGGCCGGTTCAAGCCCATCACACCTATACATAGTCTTGAGCCTAGGGTTGCACAACACTTGCATCATAACTTGAAAACCCTAGCCTCCACTCAAAAGTCGGCCGCCCCTCTCCCTCAACCACACGCACGGCCGTCGCCCACCGCCGCGCCGCGCCGCGCCGCCGTCCGTTCGTCGTGTGATCGGACTTGTTTTGATCATTGCGATGAGGTGAATCCGTCCGTGGAAAAATCCATCAGCCTTCTAGTGCAGGCTGATCGGAGGAATCGTGATTCCGGTCGTGGACCGGATTGGAGGATCTACCGCCGCCTACAGTTTGAAGTGCCGGTTTCCTCGTGAAACTGGTCGGAGCCAGGCGCCTAGACGCCAACAAGGTAACACCCCGAAAATCATCCTATGAATGGTTTATAGTATTGATTTTATTGTATTGAACGTATCCCGGCGCTTAATTTTGAACTTCCGCTACGCCGCCGGGAGACGGGATCCGGATCCGCCACCGTTTACCAACACTTTCATTTGCTGCACAAAGTCATGGGCAGATAGCTGCTTCTCCCCCACTTCATCCCAACACACTGGCGACCTGCACTTTCTACCATACAAATCCTCAAACGGCGCCATGCCAATCGTCACTTGGTAGCTGTTATTGTAAGAAAACTCAACCAAAGACAACGCGTCTTGCCAGATACCGCCGAAATCCAACACAACAGCTCGCAACATATCCTCCAACTTCTGGATAGTTCTCTCAGATTGGCCATCTGTCTGGGGGTGATACGCTGTGCTCATAGCCAATCTGGTACCCAAAGCTGTTTGCAAACTCTTCCAAAACCTGGAAGTAAACCTCGGATCTCGGTCGAAAACGATCGAAACAGGCACACCACGAAATCCACGTACAGTTTCGCCATCTTATTCAACGAGAAGGTCATCCCATAGGGAATAAAATGTTCAGAATTCGACAGTCGGTCTATAACCACCCAAATAGCATCACATCCTATACTATAACGAGGCAGATGCGTCACAAAATCCATAGCAATGTGCTCCCAATTCCATTGGGGCACTTCCAAACTCTGCAACAAACAACCAGGTCTCATCCTTTCGGCCTTAACCATCTGACAATTCAAACAAAGAGCAACGAAACCAGCAACGTCACTCTTCCGGCCAGCCCACCAAAAGTGCGGCTTCAACGCATGGTACATCTTCCGTGCACCAGGATGAACACTATGTCTCTATAGTGCGCTTCCCAAAGGATCTCCTCCTTCAAACCAGCAACGTCACTCTTCCGGCCAGCCCACCAAAAGTGCGGCTTCAACGCATGGTACATCTTCCGTGCACCAGGATGAACACTATGTCTCTATAGTGCGCTTCCCAAAGGATCTCCTCCTTCAAATCAATCAAATTGGGCACAACCAACATTCCCCGGAAACGCAAAAAACCATCGGAAGAGACAGAATAATCCTCAAGTTCGCCAGCCCTGACCTTCAACTTCAACTCGTGGATGGAAGGGTCAGTCCTTTGAGCTGCTCGAATGCTCGAAACAATCTGTGGCTCAACTTGGAAAGAAGAAACCACAACACAATCCTCAGCCGGGTAGAATCTCCAACCCATAGTGTTAAGATGCTCTTGATCCTTAGAGATGTACAACGACGCAAGCATCTCACTAGCCTTCCTGCTCAAAGCATCTGCCACTACATTCGACTTCCCAGGCTGGTACTTGATCTCACAATCAAAGTCCTTCAGCAGCTCCATCCAACGACGTTGTCTCATGTTCAAGTCAGTCTGCGAAAACAGATACTGCAAACTCTTGTGGTCCGAGTACACCACAAATTGCTCGCCATATAGGTAGTGACGCCAGATCTTCAACGCAAAAACAACGGCCGTTAGCTCCAAATCGTGGACCGGATAGCGAGTCTCATGCGGTTTCAACTGCCGTGAGGCATAAGAAATGACTCGACCATTCTGCATCAAAACACAGCCCAATCCATTGAGCGAAGCATCAGAACAAATGACGAAACCACCTGAACCGGATGGCAGAGCCAACACAGGCGCAGTAGTCAAATTTTACTTGAGCAGTTGAAAAGCATTCTCGCACTGCACAGTCCATATGAATCTCTTGTCCTTCTGTGTCAGTTGAGTCATCGGCTTTGCTATGCTAGAAAATCCCTCGATAAAACGACGGTAATAGCCAGCCAGACCCAAGAAACTACGAATCTCGGAAACATTTCTCGGTCGCTCCCAGTTCAAAACAGCATCCACCTTACTGGGATCCACAGAAATGCCATGCGCTGAAATGACATGACCCAGAAATACAACACGATCCAACCAAAACTCGCACTTGGAGAATTTAGCATACAACCGTTGTTCTCTCAACCTCTGCAGGACAATTCCCAAGTGTTCCTTGTGCTCCCTCGGAGTCTTCGAGTATACCAAGATGTCGTCATTGAAAACAATCACAAACTGGTCTATGAACTCTCTAAAAACCGGGTTCATCAGATCCATAAAGACTGCAGGCGCGTTGGTCAAACCAAACGGCATCACCAAAAACTCGAAATGTCCGTACCTTGTATGAAATGCAGTCTTTGTAACATCTTGATCTCTCACCCTCAGCTGATGGTACCCTGAACGAAGATCAATCTTCGAGTACACCGCAGAACCTTGCAGTTGATCAAACAAATCGTTGATTCTCGGCAACAGGTACTTGTTCTTGACAGTGGCTTTGTTCAGCTGGCAAAAATCAATGCACATCCGCATTGAGCCATCCTTCTTCTTCACAAACAAGATGGGAGCTCCCCACGGTGACATACTAGGTCGGATAAAACCTTTCTCCAGCAAATCGTCCAACTGCACATTGAGCTCTCTCAACTCCGCAGGTGCCAGACGATACGGGGCATGAGAAATTGGAGCTGTGCCAGGCACCAGATCTATGCTGAAGTCTATCTCCCGCCTTGGAGGAAAACCAGGAATCTCCTCCGAAAACACGTCGGGAAAATGCCGCACAATGGGAACGTCACTAAGCTGCACACGGGAAGAAAAGATGCATCCAAAGCGTAAATCAGGCATACATAGGCCTAAAGCGCACAATCCCATGGAAACAGTCCACGGAGGCCCTATACTTGGACAACACGTCCATCCCAACTATGCAATCAAAGTCCCATAACATCAAACGGATCAAGCTCACCACCAACACATGCTCACCAAACCGCAACACGCCATCCAACAAAACCTCCTGGGAGAAAAAGCTCACACCATCAGGGGTAGAAACAGAAACAGCATCGTGCAAAGGGATGGTACATAGACCATGCTCAACAACAAACGAATCAGAAACAAAAGAATGCGATGCACCGGTGTCAAACAACACACGCGTAGGAAAGTCGAAAACAAGGCAAGTACCTGCGATCACCCGACTCGGCGTCTCCTCGGCCTGCTCCCTAGTGATGGCGTTAACCTGAGCATGCTGGGGTCCAGAGTAGAAAGGCTGAGACGACTGCCCCAAACGAGAAGGTCCAGGCTGCTGGAAAGGCCTGAACTGAGTCTCACCCAACCGGGCTGCTGAAACTGAGGGGAACGACCCCTAGACTGACCTCCATGACCCCGAGACTGGGCCACGATCTGCTGTGATCCAGCTGACGGACACACTCTGGCAAAATGCCCGTACTGACCACAAAGGTTGCAGGAACCCTGCACACCAACACACTGCGTAGAAGGATGCTTTCCACCGCAAAACCCACAAAACTCAGCCCGAGAACCACTGCTACTCGAGCTGCCTGAACCAGAAGAGCCAGAACCCGACTTATTCTTGAACTGCTGACCGCGAGGACGGAACCTCTGACGGCCAGACAGCTGCGACACCCGTGGATGCTGCTGGGGCTGATAGGCTGACTGGGAGGACTGAGAAGACTGTGCTCCCTGAATAGCAGGACGACCACCCTGTGATGCCTGCTGCCTACGAGCACGACGACTGCGCAAGCCCTCCTCAATGTCAATAGCAGCATCCACGGCCTCAGCATAACTCTTGGGCTTACTGGTCAACACCATCTGATACAACTCTTCATTCAAGCCCTCAAGAAATCTAGTCTGCTTGGCCCTCTCCCGGTCAGAATGACTGGGAGGACTGAGAAGACTGTGCTCCCTGAATAGCAGGACGACCACCCTGTGATGCCTGCTGCCTACGAGCACGACGACTGCGCAAGCCCTCCTCAATGTCAATAGCAGCATCCACGGCCTCAGCATAACTCTTGGGCTTACTGGTCAACACCATCTGATACAACTCTTCATTCAAGCCCTCAAGAAATCTAGTCTGCTTGGCCCTCTCCCGGTCAGAAACATGGGGAACGTATGCCAACAAAGAAGAGAACGTACGCGCATACTCCCTCACCATCATAGAGCCCTTCTCCAGATGATCGAACTCCCGCTCTCGGGCGTTCACATAAGACTCGGGCACATACTCCTGCTGGAAGGTCTCGCAAAATCTGCCCCAGATATCCGAACACCGGTCTCCAACAAGGTACTCAAAGCGCCTCGCCACCAGCGCTACGCCGCCTTCCTGAGCAAGAGGGTCAACTCAGTCGAAGATCATCATCATACTGCACCCGATCGAAAAGACCGATGATATTCCGGAGCCACGAGTCTGCATCCTCACTGGACTCGTCACCATTAAAGACTGGAGGGTTCATCCTCTGAAACCGCGCTATCACGACATCCATCATCTCCACAGGAGGTGCCGTAACCTCAACTTCCTCCTCGTCGCTAACACGGGTACGATTGCGAGCACTATGCCTATCCTCATTCTGTCCTGCTGATTCCTCAAACTGCCCCTACCTCTACCACGACGTCTAGGCGGCATCTACAAAAACACTCAACAGGATCAAGCAAAACAGAACAGATACAGCATAGATAGCACATAACACAAAAATATGCAGCACGTAATCACATAGTCAAGCACATGCAACACACGACACTGTGCCTAGACTCAAGTGTGATCAAAGAAATTGAGCTTATCCCAGCTTAAGTCTGATACCAAAAATGTCAGGCCTCGTGCTCTAAACAGAGTAAAATCATACAATCACACGCAGAAGAAATTAAAAAGCGGGTAAAAATTTTCGCTTTTGGCCTGACGGTTTAAAACAATATATTTTAAACTAGAGCGATACTCAAAATATATCCCAGTTATAAAAACAACCAAGCTCGGGCTACCAGCCAACAACACACAGTATAGCATAACAACAACAACAACATGTATCAGACTCCAACAACAAAATACAACGACAAAGCGCAGGGCATCCCCTGGCTAACAGTACTGATCCATATAAATTTGCTATACGCTACTGGGATACTCAACCACCTCCTGGGCACCACCAGCTGTGTTAAACCCTCGACCAGCTGTAAAACCTGGATTCCTTGAAAACAACACAACAAGGAAAACAACCAAGCCCCAGAGGGACATGGGGTCAAACCCCAGTACGGAGATCAACTAAAATAGCTAAAGAAAATGCATAAGATAAAATGCAGATGCTATGCATGAGACACCGGATAACAGCTGAAGGCTACAACCAACAAGGGAGCCAAGGAACTCAAACATAGCTCCACGAGATCAGCAACGAATCAGTGGCCACGGGCTGTGTTCAAAGTGTGGTAATGAGCCACTCGCCTTGACACTACACCCGAATACCAGATGCATCAAACAACTAAACCTGCTGTTGCCTCGCCCATGAACTGTGGTAGTTAACAACTCGGCGCATGGTGGCTAACAAATCTCAGCAGGGAGATGAGAGTGCGGTATTGCCGTTCGCCCTCGAATCCTGGTAAGAAACAACAGCAATTCAACGAGATACAAAGCAATGGCTTCAACAGAAATATGAAAGCAATATGGGAAATGCGTGTATGCATAAACATAGCAGCTAAAATCAACAACAATCACATATGCATAGAGAAACATCCACGGCAAAGCACCAGCAGCCATCTAACATTAAATCTCACGCCAATCCCCAGCTATATCAAGCTCAGATCCGTACCTTATATTTCTGTGTAACAATTATCACCGCAAAGGTCCCAAGAAATCTGGATGACAACCTGCCGAAGCACACAGGGCAATATTCTCAAGCGACGATAATACACAGAAAGCACGGCTGGGAGTCATACACTCACACCAGCAGCTGATTTCCAACAATACCACTAACAGGAAGCTTAAACAAAGGCTAAGACTAAGATCTCAACAACAATTCGAAGTTCTACCTCAACGACGCAACACACGACCAAAGACAGCAACTTTGCGATCTCGCTCTAGCCAACAACAGCCTCCAATAATGGTATATAAAGGAAGAGCTTCTCGAGAGGAGTCCAACGCTACCTCGCACGTACCAAACGGTGGCCGGAAACGACGAGAATCACCGGATAAAATCAACGGTGAACAGTACTTAGGGTTCCAAGAACAGAGGTCGACAATCGAGAGAATTTTACTAAGTATGTGATCTGGTGAAGTAATATAAGGCCACACTTCTAACATATATACCCGCTAGAAATCTGGTTAAAATCATGAATCGACAAAAACAGATCCCTCTACAAGATAACACATGCGCTAACAAAACGGCGTCGCTTAGACACGTCATCAAATCTGGTTGAAGCATTACGCTACAAAAGATTCCATGCCACGTCAGCAAATCTGGTCGCTATCGCTAAACGCTGGAAACACACTATGCACACAACAGCGGTCGCTACAGGAGAGTTGACCAGCGTTGACATCTGTTCCCAGAACTCGCGCTACACACAACAGATCTCTCCTTACGCGCTAGACCAAATACGACGTCACAACAACTTATCCAAACGACATCGTTTCAATTAAATAAAACGACGTAGCTTCGCACACGTCAGCAAGTCTGAAGACAGCACGCTAAAATCTTGAACAATGATCGCTGGCAACAGATCTCTCCCACAAGCGTTTACCAAAACGGCACCGTTTCCTTCGCGCTACAGGAACTTGCTGTCCACATCCAGAGTAATACAAGCTCTAACAGATAACCTTACGTCATCAAATCTGATTTCTAACTCAACCGATACTTCAACAGCAACGCTTACGCCAGCAATTGCTACGCCAATTCGCAACAAAAATCATGACGTCAGCAAATTTGCCAACAGATTCAAACTCGAAAATTTCCAAAATTCCCAGAATTGTTCCATGTGTGAAATCTGACCCGAAAATACCAACCAAACTCACAAACGAAAATCTGAACCACTAGAAATCTCTAAAAACCGATTAATTCCAACCAAATTAATCTTAATACAATTCCAGGTCTCACAGTCACAACCAACCGACCACGGAACGCCAACAATCATCAGACAAAACAGAATATTCTTAAAGCTGTCCAGCCCTGACCTTCAACTTCAAATCGTGGATGGAAGGATCTTTCCTTTGAGCGGATCTAATGTTCGAAACAATTTGTGGCTCCACTTGAAAAGAAGAAACCACAACATAATCCTCAGTCGGGTAAAACCTCCAACCATTAGTGCTGAGATTCTCACAATCCTTAGAAATATACAGCGACGCGAGCATCTTTTCCGGAGCCTTCCTGCTCAATGCATCAGCCACTACGTTAACTTTCCCAGGCTGGTATTTGATCTCACAGTCAAAATCATTCAGCAGCTCCATCCACCTACGCTGTCTCATATTCAAGTCAGGCTGCGAAAAAAGATACTTCAAACTCTTGTGGTCCGAATATACCACAAACTTCTCGCCATACCGATAGTGGCACCAAATCTTCAACGCAAAGACCACAGCTGCTAGCTCCAAATCATGAACTGGGTATCGAGTCTCATGCAGTTTCAGCTGCCGTGAGGCATAGGCAATGACTCGACCATGCTGCATCAACACACAACCCAATCCATTGAGCGAAGCATCGGAACATATGACGAAGCCACCTGAACCAGACGGCAAAGCCAACACAGGCACAGTAGTCAACTTCTCCTTGAGCAATTGAAACGCATTCTCGCATTGCTCAGTCCAAACGAACCGCTTGTCTTTCTGAGTCAGCTGAGTCATTGGCCTAGCTATACTATAGAAACGCTCTATAAAACGACGGTAATAGCCAGCCAGACCCAAGAAACTACGAACCTCAGACACATTCCTAGGACGCTCCAAGTTCAGAACAGCATCTACATTACTGGGATCCACAGAAATGCCATCCGCTGAAATCACATGACCCAAAAACATGACGCGATCCAGCCAGAACTCGCACTTAGAAAATTTAGCATACAGCTGCGAGTCCCTTAACGTCTAAAGAACAACTCTCAAATGCTCCTTGTGATTCAAAGGAGTCTTCGAATACACCAAGATGTCATCGATGAACACTATCACAAACTGATCTATAAACTCACGGAAGACTCGGTTCATCAAATCCATGAAGACTGCAGGAGCATTGGTCAATCCGAAAGGCATCACCAGAAACTCAAAACACCCGTACCTAGTACGAAAAGCGGTCTTTGCAACATCTTGATCTCTAACTCTCAGCTGATGGTACCACGAACGTTGATCAATCTTTGAATACACAGCAGACCCTTGCAACTGGTCAAACAAGTCGTCGATCCTCGGCAACGGGCACTTATTCTTAACAGTAAATTTGTTCAGCTGACGAAAATCAATGCACATTCTCATTGTGCCATCCTTCTTCTTGACAAACAAGATAGGCGCTCCCCACGGCAACATGCTAGGTCTGATAAAACCTTTCTCTAGAAAATCATCCAGTTTCACCTTGAGCTCTCTCAACTCAGCAGGCGCTAAACGATATGGTGCACGCAAAATCGGAGCTGTGCCAGGCACCAACTCAATGCTAAAGTCAATCTCCCTCTGCGGAGGAAAACCAGGAATCTCCTCCGGAAATACATCAGGAAAGTGACGCACCACAGGAACATCGCTGAGCTGCACATGCAAAGAATAAGATGTATCCAACGCAGAAATAATAAAACCAGCGTTCTCCACCGACAACAAACTGAACATCTCCATCACTGAGACTAACGGAATCTTCTATTGAGAGTCAGCACCGTAGAAATTCCATTTCTCACCGGTCTGAGGCCTAAAATGCACGATCCCATGGAAACAGTCACGGAGGCCCTATAATTAGACAACACGTCCATTCCCACAATGCAGTCAAAATCCCACAACATCAAACGAATCAAATTCGCTATCAACAAATGCTCGCCAAACCTCAGAACACCATCCAACAAAACTTCCTAGGAGAACAGGCTCACGCTGCCAGGAGTAGAAACAGACGCAACATCGCGCAAAGAAATGGTATGCAGACCATGCTCAACCACAAATGCATCAGAAATAAACGAATGCGATGTGCCAGTGTCAAACAACACTCGTGCAGGAAAATCAAAGACAAGGCATGTACCTGCAATCACCCTGCTCGGCGTCTCCTCTTCTTGCTCCCTAGTAATGGCGTTCACCTGAGCATGCTGAGGTCCAGAGAAAAACTGCTGAGAAGACTGTCCGAAACGCGATGGACCAGGCTGCTGGAACAGCCTAAACGGAGTCTCTCCAATCCTGGGTTGCGGAAACTGAGGGGAACGACCCATAGATGATCCTCCTCGACCCTGAGGTGGGGCTGAGGCTTGCTGCGATCCAGCCGACAGACACACCCTCACGAAATGAACATACTGACCACAGATATTACACGAGCCCTACACAGCAACGTACTGAGTCGACGGATGCTTGCCTCCACAATAACCACAAAACTCTACCCTGGAACCACTGCTACTAGAGCTACCAGACCCAGAAGAACCCGAACCAAACTTCTTCTTAAACTTATGGCCACGAGGTCGGAACCTCTTGCGGCTAGACTGCTGAGCCATCTGTTGCTGCTGCTGCTGGAGCTGATGGGCAGACTGGGAAGACTGCGCTCCCTGAGCAGCAGGGATTTCCATGGATCCCAGTAAGGTTGATGCTGTTCTGAACTGGGCATCCCAGGAATGTGTCAGAGATTCGTAGTTTCTTGGGTCTGACTAGCTATTATCGTCGTTTCATCGAAGGATTTTCTAGCATAGCAAATCCGATGACTCAACTAACGCAGAAGGACAAGCGGTTTGTGTGGAATGAGCGGTGCGAGAATGCCTTTCAACTGTTCAAGGAGAAGTTGACTACTGCACCTGTGTTGGCTCTGCCCCGGATCAGGTGGTTTTGTTGTTTGTTCTGACGCTTCGCTCAATGGATTGGGTTGTGTGTTGATGCATAATGGTCGAGTCATTGCCTATGCCTCACGGTAGCTGAAACCGCACGGGACTCGTTATCCAGTCCATGACTTGGAGCTAGCAGCCGTGGTATTTGCGTTGAAGATTTTGCGTCATTACCTGTATGGTGAGCAACTTGTGGTGTACTCGAACCACAAGAGTTTGCAGTATCTGTTTTCGCAGCCTGACTTGAACATGAGACAACGTCATTGGATGGAGCTACTAAAGGACTTTGATTGTGAGATTAAGTATCAGCCTGGGAAGTCGGACGTAGTGGCCGATGCTTTGAGCGGGAAGGCTAGTGAGATTCTTGCGTCGTTGTATATTTCTAAGGATCAAGAGCATCTTAATACTACTGGTTGGAGATTCTATCCGGCTGATGATTGCATTGTGGTTTCTTCTTTCAAAGTGGAGCCGCAGATTGTTTCTAGTATTCGAGCAACTCAAAGGACTGATCCTTCCATCCACGAGTTGAAGTTAAAGGTCAGGGCTGGAGAACTTGAGGATTATTCCGTTTCTTCTGATGGTTGCTTGAGGTTTCGTGGCAGGCTGGTTGTGCCTAACCTCATTGATTTGAAGGAGGAGATCCTTCGGGAATTGCACTGTAGTAGACACAGTGTTCATCCTGGTGCACGGAAGATGTACCATGCATTTAAGCCGCACTTCTGGTGGGCTGGCCTGAAGAGCGATGTTGCTGGTTTCGTTGCTCGTTGTTTGAATTTTCAGATGGTTAAGGCCGAAAGGATGAGACCTGGTGGTCTGTTTCAGAGTTTGGAAGTGCTCCAATGGAATTGGGAGCACATAGCGATGGATTTCGTGACGCATCTGTCTCGTTCCAGGAGAGGATGCGATGCTATTTGGGTGGTTATAGATCGACTGTCGAAGTCTGCACATTTTATTCCCTATGGGATGACTTTCTCGTTGAAGAAAATGGCGATGTTGCTGGTTTCGTTGCTCGTTGTTTGAATTTTCAGATGGTTAAGGCCGAAAGGATGAGACCTGGTGGTCTGTTTCAGAGTTTGGAAGTGCTCCAATGGAATTGGGAGCACATAGCGATGGATTTCGTGACGCATCTGTCTCGTTCCAGGAGAGGATGCGATGCTATTTGGGTGGTTATAGATCGACTGTCGAAGTCTGCACATTTTATTCCCTATGGGATGACTTTCTCGTTGAAGAAAATGGCAAAACTGTACGTTGATTTCGTGGTTAGACTTCACGGTGTGCCTGTTTCGATCGTCTCAGACCGAGATCCAAGGTTTACTTCCAGATTTTGGAAAAGTTTGCAAGCAACTTTGGGTACCAGATTTGCTATGAGTACAGCGTATCACCCCCAGATAGATGGCCAATCTGAGCGAACTATCCAGACATTGGAGGATATTTTACGAGCTGTTGTGTTGGATTTCGGAGGTAGCTGGCAAGACGCGTTGTCTTTAGTGGAGTTTTCCTATAATAACAGCTATCAGGTGACGATTGGAATGGTGCCGTTTGAGGCTTTGTACGGCAGGAAGTGTAGATCGCCAGTATGTTGGGAAGAAGTGGGGAGAAGCAGCTATCTGACCCAGACTTTGTGCAGCAAATGAAGGATCATGTTGATCTAATTCGACAGGGGATGAAAGCTGCCCAGGATCGCCAAGCCAGTTATGCGAATAAGAGGCGTCGACCTCTAGAGTTTCAGGTTGGTTATCAGGTTTTCCTTAAAGTTTCTCCGTTTCGCAGTGTTATGCGCTTTGGACACAAGGGAAAGTTAGCCCCTCGTTTCGTCGGACCTTATGAAATTGTTGAGAGGATTGGCCCTTTAGCGTATCGACTGCTGTTGCCTCCTGAATTAGCTTCTCTACATGACGTCTTTCATGTTTCCATGTTGAGGAAGTACGAGCCAGATCCGTCTCATGTACTGAGGACTGACGAAGTTGAGCTAGATCAGACGTTGAGTTATCAAGAATATCCCTTGCAGATCCTAGGCAGAAAAGAGAAACAATTGAGGAATAAGACCATTCCGTTGGTGATGGTGCAATGGAGCAAACATGGCTGGGAGGAAAATACTTGGGAGCTGGAAGAAAAGATGCAGCGCGAGTGGCCGCATCTGTTTGAGTAGCTGTTGAGCTAAATTTCCAGTAGCTGATAGTTTTTAGTTGTATTTCTTCCCTAGCTGTGTTAGTTGTTTGCTCCGTGATCTTGAACTCTTGGCCTGTGTTAGGCGAATTTTAGTTTTGATTTCTGTTGCTGTGTTGTTTTCCGGAATTGTTGTGTGTGATTTCGAGGACAAAATCCTTTTTATTGGGGGAGAAATGTGAGACCTGGAAATCAATAATGAGATTAATTGTTGTATTAATCGGTGTTTAAATCAATTCTAGAAATTTTGGTATTTTTGAGCTTGAGATCTGTTTTGTGAGATCTGGTTTTGTGGTGAAAGCTGGTCGGTAGCGAAATCCAGTCGTAGCGCGTATTTGGTGGCACAAGAGATCTAAACGTCATCTTTTAGGTGAAGTCTGGTAGCACGTTTTGTTGATCAGACGTTGTTTTAGCGTGTTTTGTATCGAGAGGGAAACGACAGCGTTTAGTTAAGTTGGTGCGACGCCGTTCTGGGTACCAGCTGCGAGAGATTTGTTCGTGTGTGCGTCGTCTGGTTGTTTGTTTCTTTGAGAGCAGACGTCAACGTGGGTCAACTTTCCTGTAGCTTGTGTCTGGTTGTTTTGCACGAGAGTTGGCGACTGGATGACGTAGGATGTGCGACGTCGTTTTGGTTAACGCTAAGAAATCCAGACGCTGGGGTTATGCGACGCCGTTTGATTTAATTGGAACGCGACGTCTAGTACCAGCTTTTGGTTTGTAAGGAATACAGCCGTTGGGCTATACGACTCCATCTAAATTTGTTGGAACGCAGCGTTTTGATTATGGCATCTGGTATATTTGTATCAGCCGTTGGTTTGTTATGTGACTGCTGGTTGGGATCTTAGTAGTGCATCGTCTGGTTTTGTCGGTGGATGTTTTTAACCAGATTTCAGCAGTTGCGAGATGTATTTAAGGAAGAATTGGTCTTTGATTTTGAGTACCAGATCCCATACTTAGCAAAATATTCTCCCGATTGTCGACCTCTGTTTCTCGAACCCTAGTACTGTTCACCGTGAGTTTCTCCCGCGATTTCACGTTGATTTCGGTCATCATTTTCACGATCGAGGTAGCGTTGGACTCCTCTCGAGAAGCTCTTTCATCCTATACCAGTCTTGGAGGCTGTGTTTGGCTAGTTGTGGAGCTCGAAGTTGCTGCCCTGTTCTTGTGTTGCGTAGTTCAGGTAGAACTTCGTTTTTATTTGATAAGATCTTGTCCCTAGCCTTAAGTTAAGCTTCCTATTGAGTTGTTGAGTATGATGATAGCTGGTTTGAGTGCGCGACTCCCAGCCGTGAGTTTCTGTTGATAGCCGTGACCTTCTATGTATGCCTGAGATGGTTTTGTATGCATTTGCTTCGGTAGGTGTTGGAATTGAATCTCTCGGGCTTGTATTTGTGGTGACTGTTGCACAGAAAATAAGGTACGGATTTGGAGCTTGTATTACAGCGAGGTTATGGCCTGAATAAATTGTGAGATGTCTAATGGTGGAATTGCTGTGTGCCTTGTTGTTACATTGTATAATGCCGTGTATGATTGTTGTGCATATGTTATATGCTTGCTGTTAGTTGTTCATACACGCATTGGCATATTGTTCCACCAGCTGTTGCAGCCTTTGTTTCGTTGTTGCTGCTCTGTTTTCTTACCAGGATGCGAGGGCGAGCGGTGATTCCGCACTCTCATCTCCCTGCTCGGATTTGTTAGCCCCTATGCGCCGAGTGGCTAACTACCACAGTTCATAGGTTGGGCAACGGCAGGTTGAGCTATTGATGCATCTGGTATTGGTGGGCGAGTAGGGGTGAGTGGGTAGCGCCCACATGTCCTCCACTCACCGTGGCCACATATTATATTGCAGATCCCGTTGAGCTGTGCATTGAGTTCTTTGGCTCCCTTCCTTGGTTGTAGCCTTCGGCTGTTGTTCTGGTCTCATGCATAGCATCTGCATTTTATTCTTGCTGTTTATTATTGTTTTATAGTTTCTCTCCATACTGGGGTTTGACCCCATGTCCCTTTGGGGCTTGCTTGTTTTACTTTCCTGTTGTGTTGTCCAGGTTATTCAGCTGGTCGTGGAGCTAACCCAGCTGGAGGTGCCCCAGGAGGTGGTTAGGGTATCCCAGTAGCGTATAGCATATATTTATGTTTCAGTACAGTTAGCCAGGGGATGCCCTGTGCTTTGTTGTTGTATTCTGTTGTTGGAGTCTGATGCTTGTGTTTGATGCTATACTGGCTGTATTGTTTTGTTGGTTTTGAAAACTGGGATTACTTTGAGTATCGTACTATTTTTAATTATATCGTTTTAAACCGTCAGGCCAAAAGCAAAAATTTTACCCGTTTTTTAATAGCTTCCGCTTGTGTTTGCGTGATTTTACGCTGTTGTGAGCACAAGGCCTGACATGAGCTATCTCTTTCGTATCGTTTTAATTCGTAGGCTGCTAATTTTTGTCATCACCAAAAAGGGGGAAATTGTTAAGATAAATTTATAAGTTTTGGTGATAACAAAAACAAGGCTAAGAATTGAACGTAAGATTAAGATCTGATTGATAAGTATTCGCAAAAGAGAAGGAAGTATTTCAGATCTGGACGGTTAGCATTCGGGAAAAGCATTTATCAGATTTGAGCTAACAGGATAGGTTATCAGATCAGAGAATGGCGAAGAATACTCAGCGGGAAAATTCAGATCAGAGTATTTCAGATTTGAGTATTCGGGTATTGAGTAATTGGGTCAAGTATTCCAGTTATCGGGTTAAGAACTTCAGATCAGAGGGTATCATATTTGGTTCAGAGGCTACGATAACAGATTCAGTTATATTGGTTCAGAAGGTATATTTCAGATCCAAGCTTATCAGATGAGAACAGACTCAGTTTTGAGCAAAATCGTTTCATAGTATTTTCAGTTACGATTTGTCAGATTATGGGAATGGAATTCAGATCAGAACAGTTATTCCCAAGAATTCAGATCTGGTAGATTTACGATTCTACAAAAGGGGCAATATATTCGTAAAGGATATAAGATTCCAGATCTCACAGAGCTGCTGGTTAAAGAATTCAAAAGGTAGGAAAGTTCAGATCTCAGTATGGCTCTTATCTGACATAGAGTTTTCACAAAGAGAATTTTCAAAAAGGGAAAGAGAGCAGATGTCAGATTTCAGTGTTGAAACAGTAGCAAGCTTAGAATTTCTTCAGATTTTATCAGTTGATTATTTAAGAGAAATCAACGGTCATGATTTAAGCAGATAAAGCCTGTTAGACAATTTTAATTGAAGAGACAAGATAAGAGCTACTTTGAGTATAGTTGCACAGTATGCAGAGTTGGTACAACGGATGTTTACCTCCTTTGGTATATAAGTCAACTGAGCTCTGACAAGCGCAGACAACCTTTTGTACAGCATTAATGGAGCATTTAATGTGGTGATACGATGAAGATATGCAAGCAAAGGTTGTGTCTACTGGCTAATTAATGACCGTTAAGGATGAGATGAGAGAGTATAAATAGCTGGAGAATTCAAACGAAGAAGCTCTCGAACATTTTTATTACGCTCTCGGTGATTTTTTAAAAGAAAAGCTCTCTGATTCTCTCGCTCTTGCTCTCAGACATTCTTACGCTCACTGGGATTTTTCAACGCTCAAAAAATTTTTTGTTCAAGTTTTATTAGATAAATCTTCGAGATATCTTCTGGTTTACTTTTGTAAATAGGTTTCATTGTACAGAAACCAGAAGATTTACAGTACTCAGTGTTCATTGTATATTCAGATTTGAGGAATGTGCTTGTTGAAGCAGTTCAAAAATTACATTGATTGTAACCCAGCAGTGTTATCTGCATGTAGTAGAAGTTGCTAGGAGTTCACTTGGAGCGAGGCTCATTGATCGGGTGTCTACAGAGGCTGTAAATATCAAAGTCTTCTAGTGGAACCTTCCTGAAAAGGAAGAAAGGGAGACGTAGTATTTTAAGATCCGAACTTCCATAAACAAATTCTGAACCTTGCACTTTTACTTATTGCATCGTATTTATTTTACACAACTGTTCACTGTTTAATCGACTTCTTTCCGCACAATTTTTGTTAGTCGAGAGAACAGCTTTAAACTGAGAGCCTCAGATCTGGTCACTCATATCTGAGTTAAACGAAGGCTTGTAAAATTGTTTTAATGTTTCAAAAAATCTAAAATCCATAGGAGTTCATTCAACCCCCTTTATGAACTCCTAATCTCATTTTAACTATATTTTCGATTCCATTGATCCTAGAAACTTCTCCTCTAAACAAGAAGCCAACAAAGGATTTTTCTTTAAAGTTCTCTTAAGCTTTTTAATATTTATTGTGGGAGATTCAAGCCAGAGCTGTTCTCTGAAACCTGTAATTCAGCTTTGAGGCAAGTACATTCTGTTTCTTGCTTCTTCTGTGAAAATATATTATTTTTCATCTTTCTCTGTGTGCTGTTGTTTTTTGTTAGCATCAGTTTCAGAGTTTTGAGCAATGTTTATAGGTTTTCAAATGATGTTAGAATCTGTACGCTTTAAGTGGTTTCGATGGATTTTATGTTTCTCAAATTTTTTATAGTAAAGTTTCTACGACAGTTGGAGCTGTCGTACTTTTATAATGTCTGGGTGTACATAGATAGCTTCAAGTAAGTTAACTGGATGTTCTAGCAAGTACGTTGTACTGAACGGGCAAGGAGGAGGTTCTGAGCTGACAGGAAAAGCTGGTCTAGTTAGAATGCTGTTCTGGAATGATAAGCTTAGCTGATCTACTCGAAATTATCCCAGCTGGATTCAGTACTCTGTTGTTGCTCTAGTACGCTAGTATGATTCGAGGGTTTGAGCTGACAGGTGGAGCTGGTCTAGTTAGGGTGCTATTCTGGCATCTGATAAGCTTCCCTAATTGGTTCGAACTTCTCCAAGATGTTTTCAGTACTCGTGATGGATAGATAAGTATGAGGTTCTGAGTTGATAGGAAAGTTGGTCTAACTGGAATGCTGCTCTGATTTGATAAGCCTAGCTAATCAGTTCAAAATTCTCCAAGTTGTTTTCCTTGTTCAGCCCGCTCATGATCTGGTTTCATTGTCTAGTCTGCTTCCAAGCTGATTCCTTTTGTTCAGCCTGCACGTGCTGATTTCATTGTTCAGCCTGCTTCCGTGCTGATTTCCTTTTGTTCAATCACTTCCAAGCTGGTTCCCCTGTTCAGACTGCTTCTGAGCTGGTTTCTTGTTCAGCCCACTCGTGATCTGGTTTTTCCTTCCAAGCTGCTCTAAGCTTGCAACCTGGTCTTTTTACCCTAAGCTGATTTGACCTTGGCCGACATTCATAATTTAGCCTGATTATTCTATGTTGCGTTGACTTTCCATAAGCTGAATTGACCAACCAATCGTGATCTGTTTTCTTCTCCGAGCTGTTTTACGCTCGTAAGCCGTTTTCCCTACCCAGAACTGATCTAAGTTGTGTTCAGCCGTCTATCCTGAACTGATTTTCTATTTTGAACCAGTACACTCACGTGCTGCTTCTGTAATGACTCATTTTTTAAAATTGAAAATATAAAATTGAAAATTAAGTTTGGGTTCGTTTTGAATGATACTCAAAATTTGCACTTAGTCGAAAGACAACTAACCAAATGCTTCTTGACTAAATTGTGATATTTTAGAATTTCAGATTTCGAACTTAGCAACAGCTTAGAACTTATAAACTGTGCGGAAATCAAACAAACAATTACATAATGATTGCTCTCGGGTTGCAGCAACTTCATATGAAATATCTTATATAAGTTCTGTATGAATTGAAAGGAAAAATCAGATCACGACTAGAAAGAAAAGAACTCAAGGCTTTTAGGACATGCGGAAACTGGATTAAATCTTGAAAATAATTCATTCAGTTTGTAGAGAAATGTATATGATATAACTCATTCAAATTCGGTATGAACTGAATTAACTCAAACTTAACTAAACAAAAGCTATGAAATCTGGCTAGCGCGAAACACAGGTTCCACGATAAACACCCCCGAACTGATCCAGATCGCACCAACCAGCAACCTCTAAACCTGATCACCTGCATTTAGGAAAACTAGTGAGCCTAGAGGCTCAATGTGAGACCTGGATTTTATGGAAGATTAATGTTAGATTAATCAGTTTTAGTAATTCTGGAAGTTTTCGTATTTTTGATATTTTTGGGTGAAAGCTGGTTTCGTGGTGAAAGCTAGTCGATTTGGTGAAAACCAGTCGCAGCGTGTATTAGCAATGCGGGAGATCAAACGCCGTCGTTTTGGCGTGAGTGACCAGTCGTTGGAAAAGTCTGCCAGCAGATAGTATTTTAGGCGTTGTGTAGGATCTGCCAGTAGAAACGCTTACGTGGATTCAACAGAGAGCGCTAAGGATTTCAAAATGGTGACGTTTTGTGAAGCATCGACTAGGTGATATCTGTTAGCAGCAAGCTCCTATAGCGAAGTGCAATACGCCGTCGTTTGGATTAGTTGATGCGACGTCATTTTGTTTAGCGCTAAGAAATCAGCAGCTGGTATGTTTGCCCCTAGTAGCGATCAGTCGTTGCTTGTGTTAGTTCAACATATTTGCTGACGTGGTTAAGCGACGCCGTTTAGATTAGTTGAAACGCTGTGTTTCGAGTGTTGCGTCTGGTACCAGTCGCAGGGATCTGTTGCGTTGTTGAGAAACCAGTCGCTGGTTTTAGTTAACCAGCTGTTGACAGATAGGATGACGTAAGTTGTGCGACGTCGTTTAGTTAAGTCGATGCGACACCGTTTTGCTAGCGTTGTTTAAGAGATTCAGCAGTTGGTTTGCTTTGCATCTGCTGGTTGTATATTAGCGAGTATCGACTGGTTTTGTCTGTGGGATCTATTATCAGCAGTTGAGAGTATTTATATAAGAAGACTTGGTCTTCGATTGGATTATTGGATTCCCATACTTAGCGAAATATTCTCTTGATTGTCGACTTCTGTTCTTGGAACCCTAAGTACTGTTCACCATTGATTTTATCCGGTGATTCCCGTCGTTTCCGCCCACCGTTTGGTTCGTGCGAGGTAGCGTTGGACTCCTCTTGAGAAGCTCTTCCTTTCTATACCATTCTTGGAAGTTGTTGTTGGATATAGAGAGATCACGAAGTTGCTTTCTTCGGCCGTGTGTTGCGTCGTTGAGGTAGAACTTCGAATTGTTGTTGAGATCTTAGTCTTAGCCTTTGTTTAAGCTTCCTGTTAGTGGTATTGTTGGAATCAGTTGCTGGTGTGAGTGTATGACTCCCAGCCATGCTTTCTGTGTATTAGCGTCCCTGTGATTTATGCCCTGTGTGCTTCAACAGGTTGATATCCAGATTTCTCGGGACCTTTGCTTGTGATAATTGTTGCACAGAAAGTATAAGGTATGGATATGAGCTTGATGTAGCTGGGAATTGGCATGAGATTGAATGCTAGATGGCTGTTGTGCATTGCCGTGGATGTTTATGTGTGCATATGTGATTGCTGTTGATTTTAGCTTCTATGTTTATGCATACATGCATTTCCCATATTGCATTCATATTTCTGTCGCAGCCATTGCTTTGTATCTCGTTGAATTTCTGTTGTTTCTTACCAGGATGCGAGGGCGAGCGGCAATACCGCACTCTCATCTCCTGCTGGGATTTGTTAACCACCATGCGCCGAGTGGTTAACTACCACTGTTCATGGGCGAGGCAACGGCAGGTTGAGTTGTTTGTTGCATCTGGTATTTGGGTGTAGTGTCAAGGCGAGTGGCTCATTACCACACTTTGAATACACCCCGTGGCCACTAATTCGTTGCTGATCTCGTGGAGCTATGTTTGAGTTCCTTGGCTACCTGTTCGGTTGTAGCCTTCAGCTGTTATCCGGTGTCTCATGCATACAATCTGCATTTTATCTTATGCTTTTCTTTTAGCTGTTTCAGTTGTTCTCCGTACTGGGGTTTGACCCCATGTCCCTCTGGGGCTTGGTTGTTTTCTCTGTTTGTGTTGTTTTCAGGGAATGAAGGTTTTACAGCTGGTCGTGTTTTAACCTAGCTGGTGGTGCCCCAGGAGGTGGTTAGAGTATCCCAGTAACGTATAGCATATTTATATGTATCAGTACAGTTAGCCAGGGGATCCCCTGTGCTTTGGTGTTGTATTATATTGTAGGAGTCTGATACATGTTGTTGTTGCTGTTGTTATGCTATACTGTTGGTTGTTTTTATAAACTGGGATATATTTTGAGTATTGCGGTATTTTAAATTATATTGTTTAAACCGTCAGGCCAAAAGCAAAAATTTCCCGCTTTTTGATAGCTTCCGCATGTGTTTGTATGTTTTTACTCTGTTTATAGCACGAGGCCTGACATTTTTGGTATCAGAGCTTAAGATGGGATAAGCTCAATTTCCTTGATCACACTTGAGTCTAGGCACAGTGTCGTGTGTTGCATGTGTTTGACTTATGTGATTACGTGCTGCATATTTGTGTTATGTGCTATCTATGCTGTATCTGTTCTGTTTTGATTGATCTTGTTGTGTGTTTTCGTAGATGCCGCCTAGACTTTGTGGTAGAGGTAGGTGGCAGTTTGAGGAGTCAGCAGGACAGAATGAGGATAGGCGTAGTACTCGCAGTCGTACTCGTGTTAGCGACGAGGAGGAAGTTGAGGTTGCGGCACCTCCTGTGGAGAGGATGGATGTCGTGATAGCGCGGTTTCAGAGGATGAACCCTCCAGTCTTCAATGGTGACGAGTCCAGTGAGGATGCGGATTCGTGGCTCCGGAATATTATCGGTCTTTTCGATCGGGTGCAGTATGATGATGATCTTCGATTGAGTTTAGTGACCCTCTTGCTCAGGAAGGCGGCGGAGCGCTGGTGGCGAGACGCTTCGAGTACTTTGTTGGAGACCGGTGTTGGGATATCTTGGGGCAGTTTTTGCGAGACCTTCTGGCAGGAGTATGTGCCCGAGTCTTATGTGAACGCCCGGGAGCGGGAGTTCGACCATCTGGAGTAGGGCTCCATGACTCTTAGGGAGTATGCTCGGCAGTTCTCTTCTTTTCTGGCGTACGTTCCCCATGTTTCTGGACGGGAGAGGTCCAAACGGACTAGATTTCTTGAGGGCTTGAATGAAGAGTTGTATCATATGGTGTTGACCAGTAAGCCCAAGAGTTATGCTGAGGCCGTGGATGCTGCCATCGACATTGAGGAGGGCTTGCGCAGTCGTCGTGCTCGTAGGCAGCTATGCTCGGCAGTTCTCTTCTTTTCTGGCGTACGTTCCCCATGTTTCTGGACGGGAGAGGTCCAAACGGACTAGATTTCTTGAGGGCTTGAATGAAGAGTTGTATCATATGGTGTTGACCAGTAAGCCCAAGAGTTATGCTGAGGCCGTGGATGCTGCCATCGACATTGAGGAGGGCTTGCGCAGTCGTCGTGCTCGTAGGCAGCAGGTAGCGCAGGGTGGTCATCCTGCTATTCAGGGAGCGCAGTCTTCTCAGTCCTCCAATTCAGCCTATCAGCCCAGCAGCAGCAGCAGCAGCCACAAGTGGCGCAGCAGTCTGGCCGTCAGAGGTCCGTCCCCACGGTCAGAAGTTTAAGAAGAAGTCGGGTTCTGGCTCTGGTTCAGGCTGCTCGAGTAGCAGTGGTTCTCGGGCTTAGTTTTGCGGGTTTTGCGGTGGAAACCATCCGTCTACGCAGTGTGTTGGTGTGCAGGGTTCCTACAACCTTTATGGTCAGTACTGGCTTTTTCCAGAGTGTGTCCGTCAGCTGGATCACAGCAGACCGCGGCCCTGCCTCAGGGTCGTGGAGGTCAGTCTAGGGATCGTTCCCCTCAGTTTCAGCAGCCTCGGTTGGGCTTTAGGCCTATGTCTGGCGAGAAGTGGGACTTCTACGGCTAGGATTCTCGATCGAAGATCCCGTTGGTCTCAGCTATGGAGATGTTCAGCTTGTTGTCCTTAGGAAATGCTGGTTTCCTGATTTACGCTTTGGATGCGTCTTCTTCTTCTCGTGTGCAGCTTAGTGACGTCCCCATGGCGCGGCACTTTCCCGATGTGTTTCCGGAGGAGATTCCTGTTTTTCCTCCGAGGCGGGAGATAGACTTCAGCATAGAGCTGGTGCCTGGCACAGCTCCAATTTCTCGTGCCCCGTATCGTCTGGCGCCTGTGGAGTTGAGAGAACTAAAGGTGCAGTTAGATGATTTGCTGGAGAAAGGTTTTATCCGACCTAGTATGTCACCGTGGGGAGCGCACATTTTGTTTGTGAAGAAGAAGGATGGCTCAATGCGGATGGGAATTGATTTTCGCCAGCTGAACAAAGCTACTGTCAAGAACAAGTACCCGTTACCGAGAATCGATGATCTGTTTGATCAGTTGCAAGGTTCTGCGGTGTATTCGAAGATTGATCTGCGATCAGGGTACCATCAGTTGAGAGTGAGAGACCAAGATGTTGCAAAGACTGCGTTTCGTACAAGGTACGGACATTTTGAGTTTTTGGTGATGCCGTTTGGTTTGACCAACGCGCGTGCAGTCTTCATGGATCTAATGAATAGAGTTTTCAGAGAGTTCATAGACCAGTTTGTGATTGTTTTTCATGACGACATCTTGGTGTACTCGAAGACTCCGAGGGAGCACAAGGAGCACTTGGGAATTGTCCTGCAGAGGTTGAGAGAACATCAGTTGTATGCTAAATTTTCCAAGTGCGAGTTTTGGTTGGATCGCGTCGTATTCTTGGGACATGTTATTTCAGCTGAGGGGTTTTCGGTGGATCCCAGTAAGGTTGATGCCGTTCTGAACTGGGAGAGTCCCAGGAATGTGTCCGAGATTCGCAGTTTCTTGGGTCTGGCTGTCTATTATCGTCGTTTTATCAAAGGTTTCTCTAGTATAGCAAAGCCGATGACTCAACTGACGCAGAAGGACAAGAGGTTTGTGTGGACTGAGCAGTGCGAGAATGCCTTTCAACTACTGAAGGAGAAGTTGACTACTGCGCCTGTGTTGGATCTGCCGTCCGGTTCAGGTGGTTTCGTTGTTTTTTCTGACGCTTCGCTAAATGGATTGGGCTGTGTTTTGATGCAGAATGGTAGAGTCATTGCGTATGCCTCGTGGCAGTTGAAACCGCACGAGACTCGCTATCCAGTCCATGATTTGGAGCTTGCAGCAGTGGTTTTTGCGCTGAAAATCTGGCGTCATTACCTGTATGGCGAGCAGTTTGTGGTGTACTCGGACCACAAGAGTTTGTAGTATTCGTTTTCGCAGCCCGATTTGAATATGAGACAGCGTCGTTGGATGGAGCTGCTAAAGGACTTTGATTGTGAGATCAAGTACCAGCCTGGGAAGTCGAACGTAGTGGCCGATGCTTTGAGCAGGAAGGCTGGTGAGATGTTTGCGTCGTTGTACATCTCTAAGGATCAGGAGCATCTTAACACTACGGGTTGGAGATTCTACCCGGCTGAGGATTGTGTAGTGGTTTCTTCTTTCCAAGTAGAGCCACAGATTGTTTCTAGTATTCGAGCAGCTCAAAGGACTAATCCTTCCATCCACGAGTTGAAGTTAAAGGTCAGTGTTGGCGAACTTGAGGACTATTCTGTCTCTTCCGTTGGTTGTTTGCGTTTCCGGGGCAGGTTGGTTGTGCCCAATTTGATTGATTTGAAGGAGGAGATCCTTCGGGGAGCGCACTGTAGCAGACATAGTGTTCATCCTGGTGTACGGAAGATGTACCATGCGTTCAAGCCACACTTTTGGTGGGCTGGCCTGAAGAGTGGTGTTGCTGGTTTCGTTGCTCGTTGTTTGAATTGCCAGATGGTTAAGGCCGAAAGGATGAGACCTGGTGGTCTGTTGCAGAGTTTGGAAGTTCCCCAATGGAACTGGGAGCACATTGCTATGGATTTCGTAACGCATCTGCCTCGTTCTAGCAGAGGATGCGATGCTATTTGGGTGGTTATAGACAGACTGTCGAAGTCTGCACATTTTATTCCCTATGGGATGACCTTCTCGTTGACGAAGATGGCTGTACGTT
>KQ990068.1:62387-78566 GCA_001598015.1 Dorcoceras hygrometricum | reverse complement strand
GTTCGAAAAACAATCAAGTGTTGTAAACCAGCAGCGAAGTCTGCGTGGAGTGTTGTGAAGTACTAGGAGTTCTCGTAGCTGCGGGTTACGGGATCGGGTGTTTGTAGAAGGACTACTCTCATCAAAGTCTTCTAGTGATACCTTCCGAGGAGGAAGAAGGGGAGACGTAGGACATTGAAGTCCGAACTTCCAGAAACAAATTCTCGACTCTCTTTTACTTTATGCAGTTACATATTGTTTATTGCTTATATTATCTGTTCACAAATCTATCGGCCTTTTTCCGCACAAATACTGTTGGCCGAGAAGTTTGATTATAACTGAGAAATTCTTAAGTCTGGTAACTCGGACATAAGCAAAGCAAGAAGCTTGCAAAACATTTGAAAGAGTTTTGAAATAGAGATCTGTTTTGCTTTCCAGTACAGTTTCCTCTAGAGAGTTCTCATTTCGAAGAAGATTTCAAAAGATAAAAGTTTAAAGGAATAAAAGTTTATTTTTAAGAATTTATGACATAGATAACAGACGGTCATAACGAAAAGGTGAGCAGCATCCTTTCATAACGGAAGGGTGAGTAGTTGTCCAGATGTCGATTTCCCCTTCACAATGAGCTATACGCTAGAACTGATATCGGAAGTCATTTGATCAAGTGCACAACGGACCTAAGGAGAGCTTCTAATCATAAATCACAAAGTATAAGAAATTAAATGAAGGGATCTGGGTTATTGTCCCTGCATCCAAGTTATGAAAGAAAGTTTTAAGGATGTTTACGAAAGAATGTTTATGTTTAAATGAAGTTCCTTTAAACTCAGTTATGTAAATGTTCAGATGTCTGCCTGCGTTAAATGACTTTTTTATTACTCAGATTTTACTTGTTGAGCCCCTAGGCTCATTAGCTTTTAAAATGGTGCAGGTGAGACAGTTAAGGGACAAGCGGAAGGTGGAAGCTGAGACAGCTGGGTGGTGAAGCGTTTATCTATGGACAGCGTTTTCCGTGTCTTAGATGTTGTTGTCTTTTATCTTAGACATCTGTATTAGATCTATGCAACAGTAGTTAATTCATATAGAATTTCAGATGTTGCAATATCGCACTTGCAGTATATATATATGAAATTTGTTTTCCGCAAAATTTCAGTACTTGGCGCCGAACGTGTGTATGTCAGTTTTGTGTTTATGTTTCGAAATTTTTCTAAGTTATATGAAATACAGCTTATAAAAAATTTCCGTTTAGCCCTTCTTTTTATTTCAAACTTTTATTTCACCCCAAATCCGTGACCCCTTGGGTTCGGGCATCACAACATGGTATCAGAGCATTGTTCCTGAGATAAACACATGCACTGTCAGTTGGATCAGATTTCATCGACCATTTCTCCAAAGCTGTGAGTTTATTTTTCAGAGCATTGTCTTTAAATTTTTAGCATGTTCTGATAATTATATGTGGTGGATTACGGGCTATAGATTATAAGATGTTAGGAAGAGGAAGAGGTAGAAGAGGTAATCCCTTAGAGGAAACCAGTCCTGATAGTAATGCTAGTATCGCTCAACTCCTAAGACTGTTGGTAGAGAAAACCGGCAGTGGTAATGGCCAATCTTCTAGCAGTAGAGGCCCAAGCCATGATGATCCCCAAGAAAAGTTTAGAAACCAGTCCTGATAGTAATGCTAGTATCGCTCAACTCCTAAGACTGTTGGTAGAGAAAACCGGCAGTGGTAATGGCCAATCTTCTAGCAGTAGAGGCCCAAGCCATGATGATCCCCAAGAAAAGTTTAGAAGACAGAAGCCAAAGGAATTTGGTGGTACAACGGACCCATTAGTTGCTGAAAGCTGGATCAAATCGATGGAGGTTATCTTTGAGTACCTCCAGATGCCAGATTTAGATAGGCCTAGGTGTGCTATCTATATGTTAAGAGATGACGCCATGATTTGGTGGGAAGGACCTAAGCTGTCTGTGGATTTGTTGAATCTTACTTTGGCAGATTTCAAGCAAGAATTCTTTGAGCAAACTTTACGACAGACAAGAGGTCTGAATTGAAGAGGGAGTTTCTGACCCTGAAACAGGGGAGCATGACCGTACAGGAGTATGTAAGGGCATTTGAAAGAGGGTGTTACTTTGTGCCTTTGATAGGTAACGACCCAAAAGAGAAGTTAAGTCATTTTATGGAAGGAATGAAGCCTATGTTCAAGATGAACGTTAGGCTATCTGTGCCCAAGACTTACAGAGAAGCAGTGGATAGAGCCCTGCGAATTGAAAGTGACTGGAAGGATGTTGATGAAGAAAGGAAGCAGAAGAGGCAGGCCTTTCAGCAGAAAAATCAGAGGCCCTTCAAGAAGCAGTATAAGAATCAGCAAAGGCCTCAGGAGCAGAAACCTCTATCGATTCAACCCATTAGTGCAGTACCAGCTAGCAACAACAGACCAGTGTGTCCTAAGTGAAGATATACCCTGGTCAATGAAGACTTGGACAGAACGTCTGCTATAGATGTGGGTTGCCAGGGCATATTATGAAGAATTGCCGAAAGTCAAGGCAACTGGTGACCAGTAGAGCCTACATGATGACAGCTGATCAAGCCAACCCAGACTCGACGGTAATCACGGTAAGATTATGATTGCTGGTTTGCCTTCTATGGCTTTGATAAATTCAGGAGCTACTCACTCCTTTATAGCAGCCAAGTTTTCTAAGAAGTTACCCATTAAGCCTGACCAAGTAGCTATAGGCTTTTGTGTAACAGTACCTTCAGGAGAAGAGTTAGTATCCCATGACTTGTTTCGAGGTTTAGAACTTAGACTTCAAGGGCATTTGATTACCGCCATTTAATTGTGTTATCAATGCCTGATTTCTATATGATTTTGGGAGTAGACTGGTTGACTAAGTATGGAGTAGTGATAGACTTTAAGCTTCGAATAGTAGTGGTTAATCCACCCAGAGGAGATCCATTTAAGTTTGAAGCCGATCATGTTCGGAGGATTCCCCGTATTATATCAGCTCTTAAGGCTCAACGCTCTTTGAGGAAAGGAGGGGTAGGATTTTTGGCGAGCTTGTCGTCCTTAGAAACGATTAGTAAGCCCCAACTTTCATATGTGGAGGTGGTGAGTGAGTTTCCTGAGGTTTTTCCAGAGGACATCCATGGATTACCACCAGATCGAGAACTGGATTTTTCAATTGACTTAGTTCCAGGAGCAGCTCCAGTTTCCAGACCACCCTACCGGTTAGCTCCATCAGAAATGAAGGAATTAAAGGAACAGATACAATATCTGTTGGATAAGGGATTTGTTAGACCGAGCACTTCACCCTGGGGAGCCTTTGTTCTTTTCGTTAAGAAGAAGGATGGAAGTCTGAGGTTGTTTATAGATTATAGAGAGTTGAATAAGCTGAAAATTAAGAATAAATATCCCCTTCCTAGATTTGAGGATCTTTTTGACCAGTTGAAAGGATCAGTAGTCTTTTCTAAGATTGATTTGAGGTCTGGTTACCACTAGTTAAATATTAAGGCATCAGATGTCTATAAGACAGCCTTCAGACCTCATTATGGTCACTATGAGTTCTTAATAATGCCTTTTGGACTTACGAATGCTCCATCAGCTTTCATGGATTTAATGAATAGAGTTTTCCAACCATTTCTGGACCAAATTGTAGTTGTGTTCATAGATGACATCGTAGTGTATTCTAAGATCAGATTTGAGCATGTCGACCATTTGAGAACAGCGCTTCAAGTTTTGAATAATAAGCAGTTGTTTGCTAAATTTAGCAAGTGTGACTTCTGGTTGGAGAAAGTAGCATTCTTAGGTCATATTATATCTAAAGATGGATTAGAAATTGACCCAGCTAAGGTAGAAGCTGTTCGTGACTGGCCAGTACCAAGATATGTTTCAGAGATAAGGAGTTTCTTTGGTTTAGCCGGATATTATAGGCGATTTATCCAAGGATTTTCTAAGGTAGCTGTTCCCTTGACCTCGCTGACGTGAAAGCTGGTTAAGTATGAATGGACTCTAGAATGTCAAATCATCTTTGACAAGTTGAAGCAAGAGCTGATAGAAGCCCCTGTGTTAGTTATGCCAGCCGATCAAGGAAAGTTTGTCATCTATACAGATGCATCTAAGTTGGGCTTAAGTGTTGTATTGATGCAGGACCGTAGAGTGATTTCCTATGCTTCCAGACAACTTAAGGATCATGAGAAGAATTATCCCACGCAGGACCTAGAGTTGGCAGCTGTAGTATTTGCCTTTAAGATTTGGAGACATTATCTCTATGGGGAGAAGTGTGAAACATTCATTGATCATAAGAGCCTCAAGTATTTCTTCACCCAGAAGGAACTGAATATGAGGCAGAGGAGATGGTTAGAGCTGGTAAAGGATTACGATTGCACAATCAGTTATCACCCAGGAAAAACCAACGTGATGGCTGATGCTCTAAGTAGGAAGTCTGTTGGATTAGCTCAGCTCTTGGTCCAGAGACCATTGGCTTATGATATTGAGAAGTCTGGAATAGAAGTAGTGCCCAACGGTAGTACTATGGTTTTGGCAGATCTCTCCATAAGGTCAAATATGATAGATCAGATTCGAGAGGGAAAACCCAAAGATGAACAACTTCAGAAATGGGTTAAGCAAGATAAAGAGAGAGGCAGCAACCTCTACTTTTCTGAAGAAGGAATGATCAAATATCTGGGAAGAATCTGGGTGCCTCAAATAGATACACTGAGAACAGATCTCATGACAGAGGCCCATACAGCTCTATATTCTGTACATCCAGGGCGTACTAAAATATATAAGGACCTCCAGAGATTGTATTGGTGGCCAGGAATGAAGCGAGACATTGCAAGATTTGTCTCTGAGTGTTTGACTTGTCAATTGGTGAAAGCTGTGCATCTAAGTTGGGCTTAAGTGTTGTATTGATGCAGGACCGTAGAGTGATTTCCTATGCTTCCAGACAACTTAAGGATCATGAGAAGAATTATCCCACGCATGACCTAGAGTTGGCAGCTGTAGTATTTGCCTTTAAGATTTGGAGACATTATCTCTATGGGGAGAAGTGTGAAACATTCACTGATCATAAGAGCCTCAAGTATTTCTTCACCCAGAAGGAACTGAATATGAGGTAGAGGAGATGGTTAGAGCTGGTAAAGGATTACGATTGAACAATCAGTTATCACCCAGGAAAAACCAACATGATGGCTGATGCTCTAAGTAGGAAGTCTGTTGGATTAGCTCAGCTCTTGGTCCAGAGACCATTGGCTTATGATATTGAGAAGTATGGAATAGAAGTAGTGCCCAACGGTAGTACTATGGTTTTGGCAGATCTCTCCATAAGGTCAAATATGATAGATCAGATTTGAGAGGGACAACCCAAAGATGAAAAACTTCAGAAATGGGTTAAGCAAGATAAAGAGAGAGGAAGCAACCTATACTTTTCTGAAGAAGGAATGATCAGATATCTGGGAAGAATCTGGGTGCCTCAAATAGATACACTGAGAACAGATCTCATGACAGAGGCCCATACAGGCCCATATTCTGTACATCCAGGGAGTACTAAAATATATAAGGACCTCCAGAGATTGTATTGGTGGCCAGGAATGAAGCGAGACATTGCAAGATTTGTCTCTGAGTGTTTGACTTGTCAATTGGTGAAAGCTGAACATCAAAGACCAGCAGGATTATTAAAGCCACTGCCTATTCCCGAATGAAAGTGGGAGTGTATAGCTATGGATTTTGTAGTTGATCTACCCAAGACTGTTCAAGGATATAACTCTATTTGGGTTATAATAGACAGACTCACTAAGTCTGCTCACTTCTTACCAGTTAAGACAACATATGATGTGAGCAGGTATGCAGATTTGTATAGTTATGCAGATAATAGGAGAAGAGAGCTGAATTTTGAAATCGGCAATCATGTATTTCTAAGAATTGCTCCAATGAAAGGAGTAATGCATTTTGGGAAGAAAGGAAAGCTGAGTCCAAGATATATTGGACCATATGAGATTTTAGAAAGAATAGGAACGCTAGCTTATCGTTTAGCACTGCCCCCGCAGCTGTCAGCAGTGCATAGCGTTTTTCATGTTTCAGCTTTGAGGAAGTATATCTCTAAACCTTCGAACGTGCTAAGTCATGAGCCAATCCAGTTAGCACCAGATTTAAGTTACGAAGAGAGACCAGAGAGGATTCTTCTTCGGGAAGTAAG
The DNA here is from genome assembly GCA_001598015.1 of Dorcoceras hygrometricum. Classification (NCBI taxonomy): domain Eukaryota; kingdom Viridiplantae; phylum Streptophyta; class Magnoliopsida; order Lamiales; family Gesneriaceae; genus Dorcoceras; species Dorcoceras hygrometricum. The sequence continues at coordinate 72,401 of KQ990068.1, read as the reverse complement.
AAAGTTAAGAAACCATAGTATTCCTATTGTTAAGATGCAATGGTCTAACCAATCTGAGCGAGAAGCTACGTGGGAGACAGAAGCTGATATGCTTAACCTTTACCCATATCTGTTTGTTAAGTAAATTTCAAGGACGAAATTTCAATAAGGAGGGTAGAGTTGTAACGCCCCAAAATCCATAGGACCACATATTTGAATCTTATTTATTTCAAGGATCAAAATGAAAATTTAAATGTTAGCATGAGCTATTTTATGAAAGCTGATTCTATTGATTTCAGAAATGAGGTACGATGCAGCAAGTTACAGCAGATGTCACTCCAAGCGCAATACACGAGCAGATTTTAGAAATATGTTGAAAATAATTTTAAGGAGAACAAAATGGTTTATTTTAAAAGTGTTTGGTAGATTTGCAAACTAAGATATTGAGAGGGAAAATTTACTAAAAATCATAACTTTAGGTAAGGTGTATCATGCTTGATGACTACACATCGCCTGCCACTAATCCCTCCCATACAAATACATGTTTTGAAGGAAAGGTTCATTTCACTTACAGAAAGACAACTCTTTTGTGTTCTCTCAAATATTTCCAAAAAAAAAGCTCGTTGTAATTGCTTGAGGAGGAGGAACTCTGCAGGAACTAACTGTCGTTGTAAAGCTCAGATAAAGGCAAGTAAAAGTTGATCCTTTGCTACACCATTTGAAGCATATCCAGAATGTTTTAAGAAAGATTGAAGATGTTTGAAAGTACTGAGGAGTTCAGATTTGAGTCACGTATGTTCATGAATGTTCTTCTTTCTGGTGAAACGTAACATCTGAACTTGACTCTATGTAATTGGAGATTCAAGTCGAATCAGAAACCAAGTCTGGTTTTATGGGCAGAACTGGTATCATAGATGTCGTTTGTGATTTTGCAGCACCAAGTTCTTATTCAGACTTCGTTTCCTATGTTAGCGACTAAATCTCATATTTAAATCAGAAGTTTTCATTTCAGATTCGTGTTTTCGCTACACATCTGATTCTGGTCAGATTTCACATTATTGATCACTTCACTGCTGAGTCGATCACGATTATTCATTGACATCTGAGTTGACCAACCTAGTTGCATTGACATCAGAGTTGACCAACTTAGTTGCGTTGACATCTGAGTTGACCAACGACATCTGTTTCTTTTCCAAACACTATTTCTGTGGTGACATCTATTTCCTGCTAGCCTTATTGTTTCATAGCCAAATCAGTTTCAATGTTAGCGATGTATTTTCATAGTCAGATCTGTTTCACGCTAGCGGTACTATTCCTTGTTGTCACATCTGCTCAATGTTACGCTCCACATGAGAATCTGTTTTACGATAGAGATCTGTTTTGCTTTCCAGTACTGTTTCCTTTAGAGAAATCTGTTCTCATTTCAGCAATCATTTGTCATTAGTCAAATTTGATACTCAGTAAGTTTTAAAAATGGGAAGCGAATTTTTAAAGAAGTGAACCTTGGTGATTTTCGAAGAAGATTTCAAAGATAAGAGTTTAAAGGAATAAAAGTTTATTTTTAAGGATTTATGGCATAGATAACATACGGTCATAACAAAAAGGTGAGCTGCTGTCCAGATGTCAGTTGCCCTTTCATAACGGAAGGGTGAGCAGTTGTCCAGATGTCAATTGCCCCTTCACAATGAGCTATATCCTAGAACTGATATCAGAAGTCATTTGATCAAGTGCACAACGGACCTAAGGAGAGCTTCTAAGCCATAAATCACAATGTATAAGAAATTAAATGAAGGGATCTGGGTTATTGTCCCCGCATCCAAGTTATGAAAGAAAGTTTTAAGGAAGTTTACGAAAGAATTTTTATGTTTAAATGAAGTTACTTTAAACTCAGTTATGTAAATGTTCAGATGTCTGCCTGCGTTAAATGACTTTGTTATTACTCAGATTTTACTTGCTGAGCCCCTAGGCTCATTAGCTTTTAAAATGGTGCAGTGAGACAGTTAAGGGACAAGCGGAAGGTGGAAGCTGAGACAGCTGGGTGGTGAAGCGTTTATTTATGGACAGCGTTTTCCGTGTCTTAGATGTTGTTGTCTTTTATCTTAGACATCTGTATTAGATCTATTGCAACAGTAGTGAATTCATATAGAATTTCAGATGTTGTAATATCATACTTGCAGTATATATATATGAAATTTGTTTTCCGCAAAATTTCAGTACTTGGCGCCGAACGTGTGTATGTCAGTTTTGTGTTTGTGTTTCGAAATTTTTCTAAGTTATAAGAAATACAGCTTATAAAAAATTGCCGTTTAGCCCTTCTTTTTATTTCACCCCAAATCCATGACCCGTGGGTCCGTGCGTCACAATTGTATTCCGCAGTGTTATCTGCGTGTAGTTGGAGATTTCTAGGAGTTCACTTGGAGCGAGGCTCAGTGATAGGGTGTAATCAGAGGCTGTGTACATCAAAGTCTTCTAATGGAACCTTCCTGCAAAGGAAGAAGGGGAGACGGTATGATTTGATATCCGAACTTCCATAAACAAACTCTTGATCCCTGCACTTTTACTTTATTTGCATCGTATTTATTTCTATAACTGTTCACTGCTCAATCGGTTTATTTCCGCACAATTTATTGTTAACCGAGCGAACAGTTTTAAACTGAGAACCTCAGATCTGGTAACTCAGATCTGTGTTTAGAGAAGGCTTGTAAAATTGTTTTTAAGGTTTCGAAAAATTAAAATCCAAAGGAGTTCATTCAACCCCCCATCTGAAATCCTAGGCCTGTTTTCGATCCTAATTGATCCTATCACACACAACAACAAGTATATCATGCAGCAAATAAATCACATAGTCATACACATGCAACAAGCAACACTGTGCCTAGACTCCAATGTGATCAAAAGAAATTAAGCTTATCCCAGCTTAAGCTCTGATACAAAAAATGTCAGGGTTCGTGCTCAACACAGAGTAAAACCACGTAAAACAATAGCGGAAGCATTAAAATAGCGGCTAAAATTTTTCGCTTTTGGCCTGACTTTGAAAACATAAGTTAAAATACATTGATATTCAAATTATCAGTTTTACAACATTGAAACCAATACAATAACATACAATGATACAACCCAGCGTGACTCTCGCTGAACATAGATACAATATAATATAATAAAAACATCATATGTATCTACTACATATAGCTGGGAAACTCTATCCACCTCCTGGGCATTACCAGCTGGATCAACTCCACGACCAACGGAGAAACCATGGTAACCTGAAAACACATACAGGTAAACAAGACAACCAGCCCCAAAGGGACCTCGGGGTCAAATCCCAGTACGGAGAGCAACTGAAAAACAGCAGTTAAATAGCAACAGATAAAATGCGAATGCTATGCATGAGTACAAGGCTACAATCGAAGGCAGGGAGCCAAAGGATTCTAAGAATTGCTCAACAACTGATATTCAATCAACGGGAAGGTAGTGGCCACGGTGTGTGAGCATATGGGAGCTACCCACTCGTCTCAACACATGGTACCAGATGCAGATCGAAACACTCAACCTGTTGTTGCCCAGCTCATGAGATGTGGGAGCTGCCCTCTCCGCTCATAGTGGCTAACAGATCCTAGCAGGAGATGAGGGTGACGGGAGTTACCCCTTCGGCCTCCAAACAGGCTCCTGGTAACGCACAAATCAGCACAACAAGGCAATGCTAACAAGATCTGAGCTCAACATGAATAATGCGTGTATGAAATGCATCAGCTTGCAATAAACAACACAACAGCAGCAAGCAATAACAACACAGAAACATACACAGCAGCACACATAATATCCATGCCAATTCCAATGCTGTAAAACAAGATCACATCCGTACCTCAATTCTGAGCTATAAGTACAACAACAGCAATCCCGAGCGACCAGATCGGAAACCTGCTAAGCCAAACAACAACGCAAACTCAGGGACGCAAACTCAGAGCTACAAACTGGGAGCTACAACTCAAGTAGCTCTGTCTTACCCTTCTAGCTCAACAAACAGCTCTAAACAAAGCATAAGGTAGGAACTAACACTTACCCAATGAGCTAACTGAACGACAGAAGCAATTCTGCGCTTATGCTAACAGACTACACAGAGCTGCTTCCTTCGCGATTCTCTTCGAGCTAATTCGAAGCCTCCAAAAGCGGTACAGAACTAAGCACCTTATCTAGAGGAATCCAGCACCACCTCTCTTGCTCCAATCGGAGTAGACTACCGCCGGCAATCGAAAGAAATAAGCTACGGTGAACAGTAGCTAGGATATAGCGACAGGATAAGCTCACGGGAAATATTTCTAAGTGATATAGCGAGACCAGAGTCAAAGTCCTCAATATATACTACTTAAGTCTCCCAACAGCCACCGACAACTTAAGCTCAAATATGATCCCAAATCAAATCTGAGTATCACTCCAGATCTAGACTCTACGCTACAACAGATTTGGAACTCATCCAAACGACGTCGCATCGAGGACTGCTCGCTCGCTAGGACACGTCATCTCGCTAACCAAATCTGAATCACTAAACGACATCGAATCCCTCCAGCCATCATCAAAACGTCGCCGCATCGTAACCCAGATCTAAGAGACCAGATCTCACACAAGAGTTTACCAGTCAAAGCTGAATATCCTGAACCGCACCGGTCTACCCCATCACTACGAACTGGAACAACGAATCGGACCTGTACACGTATCACTAACCACGCTCGGAACTCAGATCTGGCTCCTCCCAAAACGACGTCACATCACCACCCGCGCAGAACTTCCAACATGCGTAACCAAAAAGCGCGCGACCACCAGATATCACTACCAAATCTGAATACAACCAACTAGAACTGCCCAACACTCAAATCTGATCATTTCCCACAGAAATTCCCCAACATTCCAGAGCTCTTTTGGAGGCTTCTACTGACCCGATAACTTCACCAAGCATACCAACTCAAAGGTGGCTCATCCCAGATCTGTTCTCGCCAAATCTGGTCTAAGCTAAACCCGATTAATTTACTCAATTAATCCAATAATATTTTGGGTCTCACAGAGAGTTTTGACTGGTCCGGAGCTGGTGCAGCAGACAGTAGACATTGTGATGGGGATATGGGATCGGATGAGGACAACCCAGATTCTTCAGAAGAGTTATGCCGATCATCGAAGACAGACCTGGAGTTGGCTGTAGGAGACCATGTATTCGTGAGGATATCGCCCATGAAGGGCGTGATGCGTTTTGTCCGGAGAGGCAAGATCATCCCAAGGTTTATTGGGCCATTTGAGATTCTAGAGAGGGTTGGTATGTTGGCGTATCGAGTAGCACTACCACCAGTCTGTCAGCGGTGCATAACGTATTTCACATTTCGATGCTGCAGAAGTACGTCCCGAATCCATCGCATGTGTTGGATATTGAGCCGCTCCAGTTAGCACCAGATCTATCTTTCGAGGAGAGACCGATTCAGATCTTGGCTCGAGAGGAGCGCAAGCTGAGAGTATGGAGTATTCCGATGGTCAAGATCCGATGACAGAATCACTCAGATGATGAGGCTACCTGGGAGACCGAGGCTGATATGCGAACGCGCTACCTAGAACTTTTCGGTACGTAATCTAATTGCGAGGACAAAATTCCTATAAGGGGGGAGAGTTGTAATGTCCAAAAATCCTAATTACGTGGAAATGGGTGCATGACTAGGGGGAAAATTATTTTACAAAATTATATGCTATTTTATGTGATTTAATGATAGTTTATTGTTTCATGATATGCATGGTATGTTTTTAGCCCATTTGAGTTCCGGACACGTGGAAGAGACTAGGGACGACCGAGATGAAAATTGTTTGAAAGTTTTAAGCCTCATACTTTATAAGAACAATTTATTATTTTAAGCAGCAGTTTCCGAAAAATAAGGTTTTTATGCATTATTGCCGAGGGGAACCCGTTTTTCACCTATACGGGCTGCTTTAATGAACTTTATTGCATTTTTAAAATCCTAATTACGTGGAAATGGGTGCATGACTAGGGGGGAAATTATTTTACAAAATTATATGCTATTTTATGTGATTTAATGATAGTTTATTGTTTCATGATATGCATGGTATGTTTTTAGCCCATTTGAGTTCCGGACACGTGGAAGAGACTAGGGACGACCGAGATGAAAATTTTTTGAAAGTTTTAAGCCTCATACTTTATAAGAACAATTTATTATTTTAAGCAGCAGTTTCCGAAAAATAAGGTTTTTATGCATTATTGCCGAGGGGAACCCTTTTTTCACCTATACGGGCTGCTTTAATGAACTTTATTGCATTTTTAAAATTGAGGGAGCTTATGTTACGAAATTTTGGAGTTTTAAAGTTTAATTTTGAGTTTAATTGACCTTTTAAGTGGTGGAGGAGAAAATTCTATTATTTTTCTAATTAAACATATTGGAGAGGTCATTTTGGAAATCCTTCATTTTCCTCAAACACTAATCACTTGAAACCCTAGACTCCTCCTCTCTTCCCCTCTCCCTCACCTTCATCATCTCCTCCCTCCCTCAAGCTCTATTTCTTCAAGTTTTTGGTGTAATTCAAGGTGGTTTGTCCCGATCTCGCGTCCTCCGCTCTGGTAACTCGCAGTTATTCATTATTCTCCGATCAAGGCATGTTATATCTCTCCATTCTCACCATTTACGCCATATTTTACTGTTTTTAATGAGTGATTGCATGAATTGCATGTGATTTTGATTGATCAATGCATAACGTTTGATATCCATGCATGTTTCATCGTTTTCAATACGTGTTTGATTCGTTCCTTGTCTTGCATTGGTTATGGAAAATTCAAGGGGCTTGTTCCTATTTCATGGTGGTCCAATGGAGGTCTAGAGGTGGCCCATGGAGGAATGGGAGGGCGGCTCAACGCATTAGTCGAGCCAAGGTTCACGCACGGCATGCATGTTTCGGCCGCATGTTTCAGGCCATGGCTGGAGCCATGGTCTGGTCTAGGAGGACCGGATGGACCTGGGGGTGGTCCAACCGGTGGCGCTCCGGCCATGGGAGGTCGGAGCATGGCGGCGGAAGGGGAAAATTCACGGCTGGTCGCGTGTGTTGGCGTGCGGCTAGGGTTGCTTGTGCTGCATGGTCCGGTTCGGTTGGGCCGATGGGTCAGTTCAATCGGACCGGGTCGAGTCAGTCGAGTGCCGGGTCCAATATTTTAAGTTGTGTCCAAGTTATTTTGTTTATGGGCCGGATGTTTTTATTTTATAAGATTAAGTCTAATTTTTAGCGTATTGGGTCGAATGTTTTTAAAGTCAAAATTTTAAAGTCAATCCTTTTAATTTATGGGCCCTATACTTTTAGTTGATTTTAACATCAAAATTTTAGTCAAGAAGACTTTTATTTAGTCAAATTTTTAATTCTTGATTTTAAAGTAAAGGGTGAGTATTTTATAAACTTTTTAAAGTTCAATTTTAAAGTTAGGGACCAAGTCATGATTAGGGTTATATGTCATTTTAAAGTTAATTCTTTGGGCTTAGAATTAGTGGTCCAGTCACCTGAACCAGTCCTTGACTGGAGAAGAAAATGTAGAAGCCCGTGAATATATATTTAATTAGATATGCATTATTTTATGTATGATAATGTTTTAAATGAAGGAATTAAATATACATTGACGGACTAAGCCTTTTAAATTGCATGTTTTTATGAAAGGCACACATCATGAAAGTTTTATGAAATGTTAAGGCATGAAAGAAAAGGAAAATATTTTCGAGGGATTGAAGTGATGTGTGGCAAGTTTACGATGGGCGGAATCGGGATACCGGGCCCGATGAACCCTTGTTCATGTATTACGAGCTTATGGATCCATGTGATCACGACATGGTGAAGTGGCAGCATAGAGGTGTGAGGGATCCTGAGATAAGATCGGGTGAACCGCATCGCCACGTACGTTGGTTCTTAGATTGATCAATCGCTTATGTTATGGCTTACACTTCATGGATACGACTCACACCCCCTTTTTACGTTACTTTATGCTATGTCATGCCTTATTATGTATGCTATACGATGATGATTTGTCACGACTGCTTTATGAATCATGTTTTACGATCATTCATGCACTCATGTTTTGAAGTTATTTTACTATATGTATGACCTTGCATGCGATTTTATTATACGTACCTTGTTATTATTCAGATAGAGCATGTTGAGCCTTTAGGCTCACTAGGTTTAAATGGGGCAGGTGATGATCCTACTGATTTTATCCCGATCGACGGTGAGGACCTATGAGCGCCCGGGCATCTGTTACTCCGTGACCACTCTGACGTCATGATATATATTATGAAACATTTTCATATATTTTTATCAGTCATGGTCAGTTTCCGCAACTTTTACTACTCTGATTTTTAAGCCGTATGGATGACTCTATGTTTTTTTTGGAGACACTTATTCATTTATGTTTTAAGAAATGTTGAGCAAATGTTTTAAAGGGACGAGCCATACTTTTTAGATTGTTTATTCCGCACTTTAATTTTCAGAAAAAAAAAAATTTCTAGAGTCTGGTTCATTTTACTTCCCAACCTCATTTCTCAGGTCCTCAGCAGGACCAAGTTAACGCCATGACCGGGGAGCAAGTAGAGGTCATGCTTGGAGGAGTGATATCAGGTACCTGTACTGTTTTTGACTTTCCAGCACGTGTGTTGTTTGATACTGGAGCATCACATTCTTATATAGCTGATGCATTTGTTGTTGAGCATGGTTTGCATACCACCCTTTTGCGTGATGTTGTTTTTGTTTTAACTCCTGTCCGCCCGAGCTTGTTCTCCCAAGAGATTGTGTCGAACGGTGTACATAGGTTTGGCGAGAATGTGCTGATAGCCAATTTAATCCGTCTAGTTGTGTGGGATTTCGATTGTTGTGCGCTTTCGGCCCCAGTTTCGCGAGAAGTGGAACTTCTACGACCATTATTCCCAATCAAAGATTCTGTTGATCTCTGCTATGGAGATATTTGGCCTGCTGTCATTGGAGAATGCAGGATTCATGATTTATTCTTTGGACGCCTCCTCGAAGTCGTGTGTGGAGCTTAGTGACATCCCGTCGCTCATGATTTCCCTGATGTGTTCCCCGAGGAGATTCCTGGTTTTACTCCAAGAAGGGAGATCGACTTCAGTTTTGTGTTGGTGCCTAGTACAGCTCCTATCTCACGAACCCCATATAGTCTAGCACCAGCCGAGTTGAGAGAGCTGAAGGTGCAGCTTAGCGATTTGTTGGAGAAAAGCTTTATTCGGCCAAGAATGTCACCGTGGGGAGCTCATATTCTGTTTGTGAAGAAGAAAGACGATTCGATGAGGATGTGCATCGACTTTCGGCAATTGAACAAAGCTACCATGAAGAATAAATACCCATTACCGAGGATCGATGATTTATTTGATCACCTTCAAGGTTCAGCCGTATATTCTAAGATCGATATATGTTCAGGGTACCACCAGTTGTTAATTTGAGAGGAAGATGTTGCGAAAACTGCGTTTAGGACGAGGTAGGGGCATTATGAGTTTTTGGTTATGCCTTTTGGTTTGTTTAATGCCAATGCAGTTTTCATGAACTTAATGAACCGAGTCTGTCAGGCCTCGTGCTCACAACAGAGTAAAATCACATAAACACAAGCGGAAGCTACTAAAAAGCGGGTAAAAATTTTGCTTTTGGCTTGACGGTTTAAACAACATAATTTAAAATACCAAAATACTCAAAATAGATATCCCAGCTAACAAAACCAACCAACAAAGGCTACAACAAACAACAAGGCAGCACAGAAAATGGTATCCGCTGGCTATCAGCCAACTACAATAAACTAAGCATCACCCGGGACATCCCACCAACGGTGATACCAGTGCATATAAATAATATACATAACTGAGACACTCTAACCACCTCCTGGGGCATCTCCAGCTGGATTAAACCCATGACCAGCTGCAAAACCTGGATTCCCTGAAAACAACACAGGCAACAAAACAACCAAGCCCCAGAGGGACATGGGGTCAAACCCCAGTACGGAGAGCAACTACAAAA
>KQ990068.1:27697-48582 GCA_001598015.1 Dorcoceras hygrometricum | reverse complement strand
CGAGGTGGAAGAAGGGAAGATGTAGGACATTGAGGTCCGAACTTCCATAAACAAACCTGCTGAGTATCGTGTTCTTCATTAAGCTTTTACTTTAGCACGCATACACGCATACACAGACATCAGCACGCACGCATAACAATTCAGCACTTGCTTACACTTAGCATCGCATTTCAGCAGCACACAAGCACGAGTCTTGAACAGATTTATGTTGTACATAAATCTGTTTGAGTTGTTTTAAAATATAGGATTCAGTTCTGGTATTTTCCGCATGATTTTTAAATCATACCAGATCTGTCTCCAGTGCTCTTCCTCTTCTTGTTGTGATTTTATATGTTCAAGAACAACGAGTTATTGCACCTCCAGTGTGTATCAGCAGCGCGAAAATTTCTAAAGTAGTTTTAAATGCACGGCTGCTGATCTTTTGATCCTTACTATCGGACAAACACTCGTTAACCCTTTTCTTTGTGCTAAGCTATCTGTACCAGGTAGTTTTCGGCAGATTTGCGAGGACGAACGACTGATTCTTGTGCTCCTCTCCTCTCTGCTGTTCGGGCCATTGCCGCTATGAGACGAGTGGATAGCTGCCACGCTCTCATGAGCTTGGCGCCCGCAGGTTAAGCTGCTCTGTTCCGTTCCTAGTACTGAATGTGAGACGAGTGGATAGCTACCACGCTCTCTCGTGCATTGTGGCTACTTCCTTTCGTTATCTAGCTGATGAGCTGACCTGTGTGTAGTATTTCCAGCTGTGAGCTGCTTCTCGAGTTCCTTTGACCGCTTTGTTTTCATAGCAGCCGTTCGGCAGTGTTATGAGCTGTAGTTCACCCTGTTCTCATGCAATGCACACCTTTTAAGTCATGCGTTATCTGTTTGATGTACTTTGTTGCTATTCGTACTGGGGTTTGACCCCGTTCCTTTGGGGCTGTTTGGTTTGTTGTGTGCCATTCGGGTTTTCCATGATTTTCAGCTGGCCGTGGAGGTGAGTCAGCTGGTGATGCCCCCATAGGTTGATTAGAGTGTCCCAGTTATGTATACTTATATATGTATCGAAGTGTGTCACCGGGGAATGCCCCATGCTGTTGTTGTATTCAAAATCGTATTTCTATTGGTTTGGATGCTATGTAATTGTTATTCTCAGTTGTTGGTTTCAGCTTTTGGTTTGTGGTAAATCCCATATTTTAAGTATGAGTGTATTTTAAAGTATGATTTTCTAAGTTAGGCCAAAGCGAAAAATTTTAGCCACTTTTTAATGCTTCTGTAGTTGTGATTTGCGTGTTTTGTGCACGGGGCCTGACAGCTACGTTCAAATTGACTCAATTCTTCATACATAGCTCCTATCCATCTTGGGTCAGCTAAGGCTTCATCTATCTTCTTAGGATATATACGAGAGATGAATGCTGAATTAAAGTACTATTTTATCATCTGGCCTCGTGTCCTAAGAGGGGCAGTAGGATTACCAATGTCTAGCTCGTGTGGATGATTTTTATTCCACCGGAGACTAGGTCCGTAGGGGGTTGCTGCTTCTTCAGTTTCAGTAGATTCTTCATCTTCATCATCCAGGTTGATTACTGGTATGTCTAGTGCAACAGTGTGTGTGTGATTTCCATCAGTTTTGATAGGATCAATAGGATTGAAATAAGAGATAAAATAATCCAGGAGTTCAGAAGGAGGGGGGGGGGAGGTTGAATGAACTCCTTGGACTTTTCTATTTCAAATCCATTTAAATGATTTTACAAGCCTGTGCTTAACTCAAAGTCGAGTGACTAGCTTTGAGGCTCTCAGTTCAAATCTGTTTTCTCGGTTAACTAAATAGTGCGGAAATAAACCGATTAAATAGTGACCAGTAATAAAATAACAATGCAAGTAAATAAATATATTGGGTCAAGAGTTTGTTTCTGGAAGTTCGGATATCAATATCCTACGTCTCCCCTTCTTTCTGTTCTGGAAGGCTCCACTAGAAGACTTTGATGATTACAGCTTCTGCAAACACCCACTCACTTAAGCTTCGCTTAAAGTGAACTCCTAGCAACCAAATACAACGCAAACTACTCTGTGGATTACAGATGAATGTATTTTTAGAACTGCTTGACATAGCAAGTTCTTTACAAACTCTGTTCTGAATATATCAATGAATACAACACTAACAGAGTTTGTAAAACTTCTGGTTTCTTATACAATAAGACTCGTTTTCTAATATGAACCAGAAGTAAATCACAAAGGTTAAGAACTGAAAAACTTTAAGTAAGTTCTTCGAGATTTGGGAACTGGGATAGAGTCGTAAGAAGAAGAAGAGCTTTTTAAATTCGTGAATATCCCAGAGAGCGAGAGAGTTCCAAGAGTTGCAAGAGTTACAAGAGTTCTTTCTGCTTGAACCACTTCAACTATTTATATGCATCCATCTTCAATGATTATTAAATGAGCAAGTAAACAGAAACCATTTTTGAATATCTTCATAGTACTGAGCATTAATTGTGCCATTAATGCTTGTGTAGTGGTTTGCCGGCTGTTGTCATAGCTTGGTAAACTTTATACCAAAATAGGTAAACATCGACTGAACCAACTCTATGTTTTGTACGATATACTCAAAAAAGCTTTGATCTTGAACAACTTTAATCCACTTTGTCTTACAGGCTTTATGCGCTTTAATCTCGATCGTTGAATCACTTGGAGCACATAGCTGTTAAGATCTCAAATCCCTCTCTGCGAATAATATCAGCTTTCGCTGTTGCTGAGATTTGAAATCAGTTTTGGATCTGAACTCTTCTTCGCTCTGATCTCAAATCTGCTTTCTTATATATATGAGCTTCAAGACCTTTGTCCTTTACAAATTACTCCCTTTTTCTCTCTTAAACTATATCTTCGTCTGATCTGAAATCCCTCTCTGTTCTGTACCTTAGAAGCAGCTGATCTGTACTGATCTGTAGAAGAAAATTTTGAATAAACTGAATAGATTCTGTCCTATAACGCTCTGATCTGATCTGTTAAAGAAGCCTCTTAACTACTTATACCTTCTGTTCTGAGTCTCTGAGTCTGATATACTCGGATCTGAATTGCTCTGATAAGATTTGTAAGATATGCCTAGAACAAATCTGAACGGATCTTAGTCCCCGAATACTTATCGTCCAAATCTGATATCCTTAAATTCAGTTCTTTGTCTTGTTTGTGTTATCACCAAAACTTAAAAATTTATCTTAACATTTTCCCCCTTTTTGGTGATGACAAAACTTAGCAGCTTTTGACTTAAAAAGAGACAAAAATAAATTGCTCCAAGTCTTTTCTATATTTTCAATAAGAACGGCTAAGTACAAGAGTTTTGTACAAGAACTGAATAAAGAAAACTCCTCAAGAAAACCATCGAATGAAACCATAACTTCTACTCCCTCTTCCTCTGTGCGAACCACTTCCTCTCTTAGAAGGTTCACTTCTGCTTCCACCACCTCCACCTCTAGCAGGTCTACTTCTGTCTTTAGGCTACGGACCACTACTACTTCCTTCCCCCTTTTTGTCCTCGCGCCCTCTATTGATATAGGTAATGATTTCCGAGAGTTGGGCACGAAGATTAGAGAGGCACTCCTGAGTTTCCAATCGGAAATCAGTCATTTCTTGAGACAGAGCAGCCTTTTGAATCTGTACTTCTTGTCGGACTTCATTAATTTGAGCTCTAAAGACCATGTCCTGACGTGCGATAGATTGTGCAAAAGCGAGCTCAAGTTTTGTAATCTTTTGTGTAAGTTCAGCTTTGAGCTCGTCTATACTGTCTCTGGTCTGCACCTTCTCAAGTTGAATATGATCAATAGAAGCACGGAACTGGGCAGTAGATTATGTGAAGTCGGTAGGAAAAGCAGCAGTAGGCATGTGAATCTAAGGAATGTCAGCTGAAAAGTGCATACTGGAATAACTGGAAGTCGAACTTGAAGAAGTCGAACTTGAACTGGAAGAACTTGGACTAGAAGAAGTTGAACTATCTGAATCTGTTGTACAAAGAAATCAACAAAACCTTCAGCACTTTGATCGTGCTGAAAAGCATCAAAGATTCCAGTAGGGATTGACTCTGTATCCAAATCTGTATCTATGGAAATTATATCTCTACACGTATTGACTGAACCCACCGGCTGTAGGTGTCCAAAAAGAGAAAACTGAACAACATTTGTACAAATTTCCACCCAAATTCTTTGAAAGTTTGTGGAGTAAGGTCTTCGAGAATCAAGGTCTTGGACTATCTCAATGAAAACACAAATTGGTGCAAAAGCATCCATAAACCGCCTCTGAGGTAGCTGCTTCTTCTGTTTTGAAATAAATGGCCACGCAAACCTCGCAGGTTTAGGATTTGCTCCCTGTACTACGATCCATGACTCATCAATAAAGATTAGCGACCTTACCCAGCTAGTTGAAGAAACGTTTGGATAAATTGAGAATGAATTCCACCGCTATGTACATCAGCTTCTCCAAATAGCTTTGAGCTAGATGGCCGTGTCCACTTCAATCGATGTTTCCTTAGTTACTCCAGCAGATTAATTAGCGAAATACTATGAGCTTCTGAGAGCAAGTCTAGCACTTGAAGATCAATTGTAGAAGTGGGCGTGCCGAATTCAAAATTTTATGCCTCGCCTCCAAAAACTTCCTAAGCAGCATCTCTCTGTACTTGGATGTTATGTACAAACGCCTCCTAACTGCTGTCTGCAGAGAATCTGTCTCAGCCCATTTCAACATCTGCTCCTATTTCGCTGCAAGATCTGAATGGACGTCAAAGTTTATAGGCTACGAAGACTGAAAGAATAAAAAAATGAAGCGATCTCTTCTACAACGGCTTCTCGAATCTGTACAAGAAACTCAACGTCTGCTGAAATCAAAGCAAAAATCTCCTTAGCTGGATTGCCCTTTATCTCCTCCACAAGGGGCGCCTTCCCTTGTCCGTAAGGTCAATTTTCGGAAGGGTGGCCTTGTACCAGTCCACTTCCTTGAATGAGATACCACGTCCAAACACAATCTTTGTAGGCTCCTCAGCCACGATAGAAGGAAGCATCATAACCTCAGGGATCTACTTCAAAATTTCATCAATCGACAGTGACTCTTCATCAGACACTGATGTTTCAGTAAGCTTCAGAACCTTTCTCAAGGGTTCTGTGTCTTCCGAGTCAGTTGCTTCCTCAACTTTCTCCTCATCTACTTTCTCATCTTTCTCCTTCTCAACCGTCTCCTCATTTTCTGTCACCTCCTCATCGGTCTCCTCTAGCAAAATCAATTTCTGCTTGGGAGATTGGCTTCTTTGGACTATGGGGCTCCCAGCAGGGACTACGGAAATTGGCTCAGCATCTTGTACCACTGCTACAATATATAAATCTTTTTCTTTGGGAGCGGCTCTCCCAACAGTAGTGCATCTCTTTTTCGCAACAGGTTCAGCAGTAGGAGCTGTTCTCCTCTTCACTACTGCCTTAACAACCTTTTCCACCACTACCTTCTCCTTCACCTCTTAAGAATATATCGGCAAAGATTTGTTCTTACCAATGTACGTGCCGACAGTCTTGACATTAAGAAACTTCATAGGTGGGAACGGCTTCGAATCCCCCAGAGTCAGATCTGGGGATCCCTTTAGTAGAATACAGAGTTGAAATGCAAACCCCCTTGCTTGCTTCGATGATGGAGTCACCATCTCCTTCAGAATATTGAACAAGATTCTCCAATTTATCTTGATTCCGCCATGGATGGCTGTCATGAGCAGAAACCTTTCATGTGTTACTGCATCAAAAGAATCAGCCTTTGCAGTAACAGTCTTGGCCAAAATATCATTCAATAGACGAAACTCTATCTTCATTTCCTTCTTTTTACAGGAAGTTTTAATCGGCTCTCCAGTAGCAGAAAAGGATTTCCTCGCTTCATTTATCAGATCGATAGGCAACTCATTCACAGATGTCAGCCCTTCGGAAGGTAGGTCAAAACTTTCAGTGAATATGTTAGGATAAATTTCAGAAGTTTTGGTGATGAAAAATGAACAAGAAATGGAATTCGTAAAAGAGATCATTCAAACCAAAGCGACAAGATCTATACGAGACATACCATGTTGAACGAAGAAACCAGATCGGATCAAAGTCAAGCTGGTCAAGGAAAGTCCAGCTCAGCGTGTTGTGGATAAAGTCAAACCTGCCCGGAACCTTAAGGTTTGATGACTTAGTAAAGACCAGCTGGACAATGGAAACTGCTGAAACCAGCTCAGGGGATTGAACTAGCTGAATACTAAGACATTGCGGGAAAACCAGTTTGGCACAGGACAATGAAAACCAGCTGAGTATAGAACGACGTAAGAAAATTGAACTTTTGGAACGTTTGAAGATACGTATAGTCTGAAATTAATCAGTTGACATCTTTGCTATGATTTGTTGTAGTTGGAACTACTTCAAGCTAAAACCAGATACGCAGGGATATGACACAGACTGAAGACTGCGTAGAATTTCCAAAAAGGGCAATGCATATAATGAAGTTGTACCTTCATCGTACAAGAATTTAAAGCGTCGCAGAATTTAAATTTGGATGCATACAACGTGTCTACTGGTAACATTTATTACCGTTACATCCAAAGAGTATATATAGATCTCTGCTATGATTTGTTATAGATGGAACTACTTCAAGCTAAAACCAGATACGCAGGGATATGACACAGACTGAAGACTGCGTAGAATTTCCAAAAAGGGCAATGCATTTAATGAAGTTGTACCTTCATCGTACAAGAATTTAAAGCGTCGCAGAATTTCAATTTGGATGCATACAACGTGTCTACTGGTAACATTTATTACCGTTACATCCAAAGAGTATATATAGAGGAGAAGAGAAGATGTGAAGAGAGGATCACACACGACTACTATCTTGCACTCATCAAACAACGATCACACCCATTGACGAACCAGCTTTCAAAAGAAAAAGCAGAGTTCATATTTGAATCAGCTTACTCAAGTGACACACGCACAGATTGTTCACTTCTTTTGTGTCACTAACTTGTCTTCATACATTCTGTAGATTTGAGTCCGAATTAAAAATTATAGACAGAGTGTGTCTGAGTGCTAGAATAGCACAACCGGCTGGGTACTGGAATTGTTGTAATACGAACCAGATCGCGTGTCTGTGTGTCATTGGTTTCTAGGAGTTCTCTTGGCTACGGGTCACGAGAGTGGGTTTGTACAAAGGGTTGTATAAATCAAAGCCTTCTAGTGTAAACCTTCCCATTGAGGAATAAGGGGAGACGTAGGAGAAAATTCTTCGAACTTTCAGAAACAAACTCTCGTCTCTACTACTTTTACATTCCCACATTTTGATTAAAGTGTTCAACTTCTTGAATCATGTTCATTCCGCATAAAAAACATTTTATTACACGAGAAAACAGTAGTCACTGAGAAGATTCTCAGCTGGTAACTCGGCTGGAAGTTGGCCTTAAGCTGTAAAACTTTTTGAAATGGTTTTCAAACCAAAATTACCATAGGAGTTCATTCACCCCCCCCCCCCTTTGAACTCCCAAGTTTACTTTTAGATCCTACAAGTGATATCAGAGTAGGTTTATCAGTGCCTGAACAATTATTCATTCATATTTATTTAATCATGTCAATTTCTCATAGTAAAATTCCTATTTTTTCCAAGGAGGAATACGATGTCTGGAAAATCCGAATGCAGGCGCACCTAGCAGCACAAGATGACGACATGTGGTTCGTAATTACCAACGGACCAATGCAAATGCTGAAAGTAAATACTGCTATTGCTATAGCTGATGGTGCACCTCAATGGTTTGAGAAACCTAGATAGGAGTGGAGTTCTGAAGACAGGAATAAAGAAAATTTGGATTATGTCGCCAAGGACATACTATACAAGACTCTATACAATAACATGTTTAGCAAAATCCAGATATGCACGACTGCAAAATAAATCTGGGAAAAGATGATCCAGATTTGTGAAGACAATGAGGAAACCAAAGAAAAAAAGCTGACCGTGGCCCTACAAAAATTTGAACTTATCAAGATGAAACCTGAGGAGTCCATGGAAGAGTTAGATGAACGATTCAGCTCCTTGGTGATTGAGCTGGCCAGACTAAATAAGACGTACAGCAACAGAGAGCTAGCCTTAAAGGTGATGTGAGCAATTCCCAAATAGTGGGATGTGAAGACTATGGCCATGCGAGAGTCGAAAGATTTAAACAAGATGGAGCTGCATGACTTGTTTGCCAACTTTAAGGCATACGAGTTCGAACTGGAAATGAGAGCGGAAGCCGAGCCCTACATCTCAACCAACTAGAGCTCTCGCTGCTATAGCACCAGAACAAAGTCCATGTTCCTACCAGTAGCAGATCAACAGAAGACATGAGCAAGGATGGGATGACCTTGTTCATAAGAAAATTCGGAAAATTCATGCGGAAGCAGAATACTCAACCCTTCTCTTTTAATTCTCCCAAGAAAAATTTTAATACTCCCTCTGATGATAAATGTTATAACTGTGGTAGGCCTGGTCATTTCATGATTGATTGCAGGAAGCCAAGAAGAGATGACAAGAAACGACCAGATCGTAGTGCTAATAAAGAAAAGAGGGAGAAAAAGGCCTATCGAAAAGGGAAAACAGAGAAAGCCTTGTCAATGCACTAAATGAAATGGTATTCGAATACAAAATGTTTTCTTAGTCATTCGAGGAAGTTAAAGCTGAACAAAGAGTGCTGTGCAATGAACACTGAGCAGACTAGCTCAAGCAATATACAAGCTGCTCTAAGTAAGCTTGAAACTGAGAATGATAAATTAAGAAAGGTCAGAGGAGATGCTATACGAGAATCAGTGGCTAGCTGATATAATAAGATCCTGGACCAAGTCTTCTGCTTCACTACAAAACTGCAAGGAGCTACAAAGCCATCTGGTGATAAAACCGGATCGGGATACAATAGCAATGAAGGAAGTATCGCAGAAACCAATAGTAATCCAGGACTAGGAATGAAAAAGTTTAAACAATGAACTTTGTAAAACCTAGCCGGGAACAATTTACTAAGACACGATCTGGTGAGGCTATGAAGGAAGTTAAGCCCTTGATCCGGCAATGAAGATTTTGTGGGCTGGGATATACTGTTCCTGAGAAGCCTCGGGAAAGCTGGTTAAACATAGCAAATCTACTTTCAAAAACTAAAGGTAGCACCAAACCTCTCGTAAGCTGGATCTTCTGCATATGGATCTCTTTGGTCCAATACCCTTAACCAGTTTAGGGGGAATGAAATACACCCTTGTTGTGGTCGATGATTTTCCAAAATTTACTTAGGTGATATTTTTTAAATCAAAAGATCAAACTGCCGATCAGCTGATTAAACTTTTCAAACGCATTCAAAATGAGCAGTATTGTAATGTCAACCTGATTAGGAGTGATAGAGGAACAAAGTTTATAAATTTTAAAATCTCCTCCTATCTGGATGATATTGGAATCAAACATGAGTTATCTGCAGCTACAACACCTCAGCAGAACGGTCTTGTTGAGCGTAGAAATCGCACTTTAAAAGAAGCTGCTACTACCATGATTGCTGATTCTGGTATTTCAAACAAATTTTGGGCAGAAGCGTCAATACAGCTTTCTATACTCAAAACAGACCGATGATAAACAAGCGACATGGAGTCACTTCTTATGAGATCTGGAATGGCAAGAAACCTGATATCTCGTACTTCAGGGTGTTTGGATGCAAGTGTTTCATCCATATAAATGGTAAAATGCACTTATGAGCGTTTTATGTAAGATATGATGCAGGTATCTTTTTGGGATACTCAGCTGTTAGCACAGCATATAAAGTGTTCAACAACAGAACGCTAACAATAGAAGAATCGGCTCATGTAGTGTTCGATGAAACCAGCTTTCGATCATCATTAGCGTCGAAGTTACATGATCTATGCACTCGTATGGAACCCACACATCTGGGTGCATCAAGCGACGACGAGGAACAACCTACACAGCAAGCTGATGACCAGCATGAACCAGCAAGGACACAGGGTAAACAACTCGAACCATCTACCTCACACAGACCAGGTCTTCGGTGGAATAAAAATCATCCACCTGAGCTGGTCATCGGTAATCCTACTGCACCTATTCGGACACGAGCCCAGATGATAAACGAATATTTAAACTCTGCGTTCATATCTCATATAGAGCCTAAGAAAATAAAGAAGCCTTGGTTGACTCTAGCTGGATAGACGCCATGCAAGAAGAGCTAAACCAATTCAAACGAAGTAAAGTATGGAATTTAGTTCCTAAACCCGATAATCAAAATGTTATAGGAACAAGATGGGTTTTTCGGAACAAGCTAGATGAACAAGGTAATGTAGTTCGAAACAAAGCTAGGCTGGTTAGATATAGACAAGAAGAAGGCATAGATTTTGAAGAATCCTTCGCACCGGTAGCTAGACTAGAAGCCATTAGAATCTTCCTTGCATATGCATCATTCAAGAATTTTAAAGTTTATCAGATGGATGTAAAAAGTGCTTTCTTGAATGGTATCCTGAATGAGGAAGTATATGTATCACAACCTCCTGGCTTCGTAGATCATATCAGACTGGAACATGTATACAAGCTGGATAAAGCTTTATATGGTCTGAAACAAGCTTCAAGAGCTTGGTACGATACTCTGTCCAAGTTTCTCATTTACCATGATTTTGTTATTGGTTTTGTCGATAAGACATTGTTTAAATTTTTGAAGAACGATCATGCTCTGCTTGTACAGATTTACGTTGATGATATCATTTTTGGATCAACTAATCACAACCTTTGCGACAAATTCTCCAAGTTAATGCAGGACCAATTTGAGATGAGCATGATGGGGGAGTTGACATTTTTCCTAGGATTACAAGTTAAATAGCTTGAGGATGGAATTTTCATCAACCAAGCGAAGTATACAAAGGAACTTCTAAAGAAGTTCAAGATGGAAAACTGTTCTTCTACAGCTACTCCCATGAGCACCTCCATCAAGCTGGACAAAGATGAAGCTGGAACTGCCGTAGAGGTAACCATGTATCGTGGGATGATCAGTTCATTCCTATACCTCACAGCAAGCAGACCAGATATAATGTTCTCAGTCTGCATGTGTTCCAGGTTTCAAGCTGATCCAAAACAGTCTCACTACATGGCTGTTAAACGCATTCTAAAATATTTAAAAGGCACTCATAGTGTGGGTGTTTGGTATCCCAAAGACTCCAGCTTGAATTTAATTGGTTATAGTGATGCAGACTATGCAGGGTGTAAGATTGATCGATGAAGCACAAGTGGAACGTGTCAATTTCTGGGTGATAGGATTATTTCATGGTTTAGCAAGAAACAGACATCAATTGATATGTCCACTGCTGAGGCATAGTACCTTGCAGCTGAAAGTTGTTGTTCGCAAATACTATGGATTCAACAAAAACTTAGGGACTACGGCGTTGATGCACAAGAAGCACCCATCTTATGCGACAACACAAGTGCAATTGCGATCACTCAGAATCCAATGTTGCATTCCATAACTAAGCAATTGACATACGAAATCATTATGCGACAACACAAGTGCAATTGCGATCACTCAGAATCCAATGTTGCATTCCATAACTAAGCAATTGACATACGAAATCATTTCATTCAAGACCATGTACTTAAGAAGGACGTTCGAGTGGATCATGTGCCAACGGATCAGCAAGTAGCTGACATCTTCACCAAGCATCTGTCGGACGCTAAGTTTTATTACTTTAGAAACATTTTAGGTCTCTTTAATATGTCATGCATACGTTCGGCATGCATCAATTCAGGGGGAACAATATGAGTCAAACAGATAACTAAACTAGTCCGCTGGTTGCCATCTAGCTGGTTTATACCATATCGATCTGGTCCAGCTCAAGGTATAGTGCGACGTAATCAAGGGGTTTGCCTCAATTGTTTCCATGCTGGTATATAAAATTGAACGAAAGAGATTGGGATAGAGTTTAAAACTCATTTTAAACCGTTAATCAAAATTGAAGAGCAGCTGTTAGAATGGGGAGAGACAGAGGAAGTGTCTGAGTTATTCGAGCGCCTTTCGCTCATTCTGTACAAACTCTTTGAGATGGAAGTTGGGAAGGTGTATCATGAGCATCTAGCTAACTTCAAGCTTGATGCTCCTTTTCCGTGAATCATGATTATTTTTGCATTCGGCGTCTGCACAAGGAGCTGAAGGTGATAGCACTATGGTTCACAACTATGCTGTACAACTCTACTTCGTGAGCAACTCAAGAATGTTGTTGATGGGCTGGACATCAAAATTGATGTACTGGAGCGAACTTTTTCCAAAAGGATGGATGACAGCCACCAGCATTTTACCAAGTTGGAAACTACTATGGTTCACAACTATGCTGATAGTCACCAGCAGCTGGTTGACGAGCTGGCTTCAGTGAAATCTCAGCTTGCTGTGATGGTTGAGAGTATAAAGGAGTTTAGTGCAGACAAAAAGAGGGAAGGAGGACAAAATAGACCGGGGCAGGGATTAAACATAACTGAAGAAGGATCAAGGGGCGGGCTGAGCAGTTTACGGGGTAGA
Organism: Dorcoceras hygrometricum; assembly: GCA_001598015.1. Lineage (NCBI taxonomy): Eukaryota > Viridiplantae > Streptophyta > Magnoliopsida > Lamiales > Gesneriaceae > Dorcoceras > Dorcoceras hygrometricum. The sequence goes on along the minus strand of KQ990068.1, from coordinate 36,053 downwards.
AGATCTAGTTCAAGAGGAGGAAGAGGTCCCAGTCCAAGCAGTGATGATCCAAATGACCCTAGCAACAAATTTAGATATACGAAATGGTTTTGAGCCATTGTATGGTCTAAATCTGTTAAGAACTAGATTTAAAGCTCCTAGTGTAAAATGGTTACTGATATATATAAAAATCTTTTTACGAGAAAAAGTTTTGTCATCACCAAAAAGGGGAAAATTGTTAGGATAAATTTCAGATGTTTTGGTGATGAAAAATGAACAAGAAATGGAGTTCGTATAAGAAATCATTCAAAACAAAGCGACAAGATCTGGACGAGACTTACCATGTTGAACGAAGAAACCAGATCGGAGCAAAGTCAAGCTGGTCAAGGAAAGACCAGCTCAGCGTGTTGTGGATAAAGTCAAACCAGCCCGGAACCTTAAGGTTTGATGACTTAGTAAAGACCAGCTGGACAATGGAAACTGCTGAAACCATCTCAGGGTATTGAACAAGCTGAATACTAAGACATTGCAGGAAAACCAGCTTGGCACAGGACAATGAAAACCAGCTGAGTACAGAACGACATAAGAAAATTGAATTTTTGGAATGTTTGAAGCTACGTACATTCTGAAATTAATCAGTTGACATCTCTGCTATGATTTGTAGTCATTAGAACTACTTCAAGCTAAAACCAGATACGCAGGGATATGACACAGACTGAAGACGACGCAGAATTGCCAAAAAGGGCAATGCATTTAATGAAGCTATACCTTCATCGTACAAGCATTTAAAGCGTCGCTGGAATTTAAATTTGGATGCATACAACGTGTCTACTGGTAACATTTATTATCGTTGCATCCAAAGAATATATATAGAGGAGAAGAGAAGCTGTGAAGAGAGGATCACATACGACGACTATCTTGCACTCATCAAACAACGATCACTCCCATTGACGAACCAGCTTTCAAAAGAAAAAGCAGAGTTCATATTTGAATCAGCTTACTCAAGTGACACACGCACAGATTGTTCACTTCTTTTGTGTCACTAGTTCCTCTTCATACATTATGTAGATTTGAGTCCGTATTAAAAATTGTAGACAGAGTTTGTCTGAGTGCTAGAATAGCACAACCAGTTGAGTACTGGAATTGTTGTAATACGAACCAAATCGCGGGTCTGTGTGTCGTTGGTTGCTAGGAGTTCTCTTGGCTGCGGGTCACGAGAGTGGGTTTGTACAAAGGGTTGTATAAATCAAAGCTGTCAGGCCCGGTGCGCTAAACCAAGGATTAATAAATCAATTAATAACAAATATGCGGAAGCATCAAAATCAGGGCTTAAAATTTTATTTTTTTCGAAATGTTGGGCCTGATCCAAAACATCAATCTTAAAATAGTTCATAATCAAAATACGAGTTTAACTCAAAACTCACAGCACAACAGGTAAACAACATGTAGTAAATCAACTATAGATCCCCAACATAATTAAAGGCACATGACATCCCCTGACTCAATATATCAATACATAAATATAACTGGGACTCCATCAGAATGGGGATCGACCAGCTGAAGCTCCACTCTGCCCAGCCTGGTTACCTGAAGAACCTGCCAAAGCCAATACAGACCAAGGCAGCCCAAAACAGGGAAAAGAAAAGAGGTCAAACCTCAGTACGAAGATCAATCTAAAAACAGCAAATCATGCAACATGCTATACTTCAAGTTATGAAATGCATGATGGCTATCAAAGGAATCGGTCATCAAGGCCGACGACTCAGCTGGCAAATCTCAAATGAGCCTCAAACACCACGCACAGCCAATCAGTCGGTGGAAATCATCGGTCCGTGATATTCGGGCCCGTCAGTCATCACATCTTGGTGGTCTTAGGAACGAAAACTTAGTCGGCCACCACTTCGATGATAGCATTTGACCTTTCAGGCGCGACAACTCAGTCGGCCGATCACAATGCTAGCTCGACTCAGGTCATCAATCGAACATCAGGCTCAATATGTATGCATGAATGCCATTCAATAATCATATACCAATGCATACAATAATCAGTACGTAAAACAGATCGTAAAACAGAGCACAGTCAATCAAATCTGTTCACAGAGTCACGAGATCACAACATACATACTTCACAACAAGAAATATACACATGTCCATGCCCAAAGTTATTTACAGGACCTCAATCCGTACCTCAAACCAGCTTAAACCTCAATCAGATCTCACCAGGGCACAGCACCAACAACCTGCTCAAGTTTGCTTCTTCACTGACTCACGGTGAAGCTTAACAGAAGCTGCCTTAGGTCAAATCCAGAAGCTCAAATCCGAAAGGGGAAAACCATCGACTGGAATTCACGAAGTTACTCGAACCTGCAACTACTTCGCTCTTCTTCCGCAAGTCGATATACAACTCCAAACTGGTATCAATCGAAAGATCTAAGCAAGACGAACCCAGCTCCACTCATCTTGCTCCAAACAACGGCGGAAATCAATGGAAATCTAACGGAGAAGGGTACGGATGAACAGTAACAATCGAGGATTATCAGGAAGAAGATAGGAAATGTCGGGTTGAAAATAACTAATTTTCGATCACTGCTTAGCATATAAATCCTTCAGAAAACTCTACAGTGAAAGTCAACACCGACTTATTCAGATCTCATCGACAGCACGGATCTTGGCGCTAAGGCAAAAGACCCTCAGATCTGGCCTCAGCGACGACTCAAGTCTGGCTTTGCTATGCTACACAAGCGCTACTAATCAAAACGACGTAGTTTAGGGGTTCCCGCTGATTAACGCTAAACGATGTCAAGCTGTATCCAGATCTGAAACAGATCTCATGCACTCGGATCCGCTAGCTCTCATCCGGATTTGACCAATCTGTTATCATTAAACCGCACCGGTCCACACCAACTCACGAACCTGACCGGTCTAGATAATACCGTTGACCAACGCTTGACCTCCTTTTGCTAACCAAATCCGTCCCTCTCTCAACCCCAGATCTGACTAGCGCTTAAAAAAACACCGTATCACTTCTCGCTCGCGGTAACTTACTCAAACTAGCGAGAACCAGATCTGAACACCCAGATCTCACCAAAATCTGAAGACACGAAAATCAACAACGAACCAAACCAATTCTCACCGCACTTCTAATTCACTCGCGCGGGCATTATCAAAATCTGAATTCCAGGGATCTTCGATACACCAAACCTGTCTAGAGAGCTAACACTCTCCCTTACACAACGATATGATAGCATACTCACTACACAGTATACTAGACACCATTCAAAATACATCCAAGAAAATCCAAAAATCACTAAACCATAACCCAGATCTGATTATATCACTAATCACCTCATAACAGATTTCTAGTCCTCACATTATCCCCAACTAAAAATGGATTTCATCCTCGAATAAACTTACAATAAAAATTCAGAATCCAACAAAACACCAGGAATTCACCAAAACAATTCAAAACACGAAATCAACAAACCAGAAGATTAGCTGGAAATCTACTATCAAGGCTCAAACAGATGAGGCCACTCCTGTCTCATATTTTCTTCAACTTTCCAGGTAGCTTCTTCTCTGTCATGCTTGCTCCATTGACCATCACCAACGGTATAACCTTGTTCCTCAGCTGCTTCTCATTTCTGTCCAGAATCTGCACTGGATATTCAACATAGCTCAAGGTAGAATCCAGCTCTACTTCATTAGTCCTCACCACATGGGACGGATCTGGCTCATATTTCCTCAACATTGACACATGAAAAACATCATGTATCACTGCCAACTCATCAGCCAGCTGCAATCTATAAGCCATCTGTCCAATCCTCTCAATAATATCAAAGGGACCAACAAATCTAGGAGCCAATTTACCTTTAAATCCAAATCTCATCATGCTCTTGAAAGGAGAAACTATGAGAAATACACGATCTCCAACCTCAAATTCTAATGGTCAGCGTCGTTTATTAGCATAGCTAGCATGTCTATCTTGAGCAGCTTTCATCCTACTCCGAATCAACTCAATATGATATTTCATATGCTGCACAAATTCAGGAGTAGACAACTGCTTCTCACCAATCTCTTCCCAGTAGATTGGAGATCTACACTTACGACCATACAAAGCTTCGAATGGAATCATCCCGATAGTCATTTGGTAGCTGTTGTTATAAGAAAACTCAGCTAAGGACAAAGAATCCTGTCAGCCACCCCTGAAATCCAATACAACAGCTCGCAACATGTCTTCTAAAATCTGAATGGTCCTCTCGGATTTGCCATCTGTCTGGTGATTTGCCATCTGTCTGGGGATGGTCCGCTGTACTCATAGCCAATCTCGAACCCATCGCTGCTTGCAAGCTCTTCCAGAATCGGGAAGTAAATCTTGGATCTCTATCAGACACTATCAAAACAGGCACTCCATGCAATCTCACCACATGGTCGATATACAACTTCACCATTTTCTTCATCGAACACCTCACATCATAGGGAATAAAATGGGCTGACTTCGAAATCCTATCAACAAAAACCCAAATCGTGTCACATCCCCTATTCGATCGAGGTAAGTGCATCACAAATCCATGGTGATGTTCTCCCAATTCCATTGAGGCACTTCTAGACTCTGTAGCAATCCACCAGGTCTCATCCTCTCAGCTTTGACCTGTTGAAAATTCAAACATCTAGCTACAAATCCAGAAATATCATTCCTCAAGCCTTCCCACCAATAGTGAGACTTCAAGGCATGATACATCTTATTCTCGCCTGGATGCACACTGTATCGACTACAATGGGCCTTGTTCAGAATAGTCTCCTTCAAATCAATCAAGTTCGGAACCACCAATCTACCACAAAATCTCAAACATCCATAGGAAGCAACAAAATCGTATGACTGACCATTCTGGGCCTTAATCTTCAATTCATGAATATACGGGTCAGTCCTCTGCGCTGCTCTAATGTCTGCAACAATATGCGGTTCTACCTGAAAAGAAGAAACTACAAAGCACTGGTCACTCGGCTGGAAATACCATCCAGAAGTCCCCAAATCTTCATGGACTTTGGATATTCTCATCGACGTCAACATCGCAGGTTGAGCTTTCCTACTCAAAGCATCGGCCACTAAATTCACACGCCCAGGCTGATACTGAATCTCACAGTCAAAATCTTTCAGCAACTCCATCCAACAACGTTGCATCATATTCAAATCAGACTGGGTGAAGATATACTTCAAACTCTTGTTGTCCGTGTACACCACAAATTGCTCATCATACAAATAATGACGCCAAATCTTCAAGGCAAAGACAATCGCATCCAACTCCAGATCATGAACGGGATACCTCGTCTCATGGGGTTTCAAATGTCTAGAAGTATAGGCTATCACGGGATTTGCCATCTGTCTGGGATGGTCCGCTGTACTCATAGCCAATCTCGAACCCATCACTGCTTGCAAGCTCTTCCAGAATCGGGAAGTAAATCTTGGATCTCTATCAGACACTATCGAAACAGGCACTCCATGCAATCTCACCACGTGGTCGATATACAACTTCACCATTTTCTTCATCGAAGACCTCACATCATAGGGAATAAAATGGGCTGACTTCGAAATCCTATCAACAAAAACCCAAATCGTGTCACATCCCCTATTCGATCGAGGTAAGTGCATCACAAATCCATGGTGATGTTCTCCCAATTCCATTGAGGCACTTCTAGACTCTGTAGCAATCCACCAGGTCTCATCCTCTCAGCTTTGACCTGTTGACAATTCAAACATCTAGCTACAAATCCAGAAATATCATTCCTCAAACCTTCCCACCAATAGTGAGACTTCAAGGCATGATACATCTTCTTCTCGCCCGGATGCACACTGTATCGACTACAATGGGCCTCGTTCAGAATAGTCTCCTTCAAATCAATCAAGTTCGGAACCACCAATCTACCACAAAATCTCAAACATCCATAGGAAGCAACAAAATCGTCTGACTGACCATTCTGGGCCTTAATCTTAAATTCATGAATATACGGGTCAGTCCTCTGCGCTGCTCTAATGTCTGCAACAATCTGCGGTTCTACCTGAAAAGAAGAAACTACAAAGCACTGGTCACTCGGCTGGAAATACCATCCAGAAGTCCCCAAATCTTCATGGACTTTGGATATTCTCATCGACGTCAACATCGCAGGTTGAGCTTTCCTACTCAAAGCATCGGCCACTAAATTCACCCGCCCAGGCTGATACTGATTCTCACAGTCAAAATCTTTCAGCAACTCCATCCAACGACGTTGCCTCATATTCAAATCAGACTGGGTGAAGATATACTTCAAACTCTTGTGGTCCGTGTACACCACAAATTGCTCATCATACAAATAATGACGCCAAATCTTCAAGGCAAAGACAATCGCATCCAACTCCAGATCATGAACGGGATACCTCGTCTCATGGGGTTTCAAATGTCTAGACGTATAGGCTATCACACACCCGTTCTACATCAACACGCATCCCAAACCACTCAGAGAAGCATCAGATCACACCACGTAACCTCCAGAACCCGAAGGCAAAGCCAACACAGGAGCATTAGTTAACTTCTCCTTAAGCAACTGGAAACTAGACTCACACTCATCAGTCCAAACAAACTTCCTATCTTTCTTGGTCAACTGAGTCATCGGCCTGGCTATCGAAGAGAACTTCTAGATGAAATGTCTATAATAGCCAGCCATACCAAAGAAACTACGGATCTCATAAACATTCCTAGGTCGCTCCCAGTTAAGAGCTGCTTCGACCTTACTAGGATCCACAGAAATACCTTGTGCCGAGACATGACCCAAAAAGACAACTCTATCCAACCAGAATTCACACTTGCTGAACTTAGCATACAACTGTGAGCCTCTCAGTTTCTGCAACACTAGTCTCAAGTTCTCTTTATGCTCTCTATAGCTCCTCGAGTACACTATAATGTATTCTATGAAGACAATCACAAAATGATAAATATACTCACTGACGACGTGATTCATCATATCCATGAATGTGAGACCCGAAAGCTGATAAGATTAATTTAGTTAATTAATTGGGTTTTGTTGAGATCAGCTTTGTGTTGATGAGCTTGAAGAAGCTATCGGGTTTTGGTTTCTGCCTTGGAACAGTTCTGGGGAGTTTGAGTTGGCACGGAATCTATTCAGTAGTTAGTGTGGGTCATCGCTTGGTGCTAGCGTTCAGCAGTGGTGACGTCAGCAGTTGTTGCTGAATGATTGTATTCAGCAGTTGTAGCGAGTTCTGTTATCGCTAGCGTTCAGTAGTGAGATAGAGCGCATTCAGTAGCGGGTGCTAGTACGTCGTCGTTTGGATTAGTTGGAACGAGAGCGTTTTGGGGTTAGCGAAGAAGACTCAGCTATGATTTGCGTTAGCGTCAGCTGTGTGAGAGATCTATTGTAGCGTTTCTAACAGATGTTGGTTAGTGTTCAGCGATGAGTAGCGGGTGACGTGTCCAGTTGCGACAGTAGTTCCCTGCGACGTCGTTCGAGTTAGTAGCGATCGCTGTTTTGGCTTAGTGATAGATCTGTTGCAAGATCTGTTTTGCGAGCGGGAATATCAGTTGCGATAGCTTAAGTTGTCGGTGGAGCTGTTTCCAGTTTCTGTCAGCAGTGAGATTTAATAGGGAGCTTGGTCTTGTTCTCTATTATTGTTCCCGACACTTAGAATATTTTCCCGATTGCCAAATTCTATCGCGATACCCTAGCTATTGTTCACCGAACCTTATCTTCTTCGATTGCCGGTGGTATACAGCTCCGACGAAGGCGAGAGTGGTAGCGTTGGACTCCTTTTGCTGAGACGCTTCATTTGGATATTGTTTTCGAACATTTGCTTGAAGCTGGTGAGGTGTGCGAAGACATCTCCCTTGTGTAGTCTGTTGGCATAACCGTCGGATTTCGCTCCTAAAGTTCAGTTCCTGCCTTTAAGCTTGTTAGAGCTTTCTGTGGTGTTTGATGAGGTAGGATAGCGCTGGTTGAGTTGTAGCTCCCAGCTGTTGCTTTTCTGTGCTTCGGTCTTTGAGCGGTTGTTGTGTTTCCATTGAGCAGGTGGTGGATCTTCGGTCATTGTGGCAATCTGCTTGTAGTATTGTTGCACAAAGATTTGAGTCGGATGTGAGCTTGTTACAGCTTAGAATTGAGCATGGATTATATGCTTGGCTCTGTGTGTGTTCTGTGCTGTTATTATTTGTGCCTGTGTTATAATATCAGCTGTTGCATTTGCATACACGCATATTGTTGTCGAGCCCTGTTTTTCCTACCTATGCCTGTTCTGTTGAATTGTGAGTGCCAGGATGCTATGTTCAAGGACGAGCGGGTAGTTCCCGTATACCTTGGAGGCTGAGCGGGTAACTCCCGTACCTCATTCTCCCTG
>KQ990067.1:83418-110473 GCA_001598015.1 Dorcoceras hygrometricum | reverse complement strand
ATACCTAGAGTAATCATCGGTAAAGGTGATGAAGTATGTGTGACCGTATTTAGTACCAATACTAAATGGGCCGCACACATCAGTATGGATCAAATCCAATAGGCCTTGGGCACGTTCATCCTTGCCCTTGAAGGGTTGCTTGGTCATCTTTCCTTTAAGACAAGATTCACAATTCGGTAGGGAGTTGATGTCTGACAGATCAAACAAGTCACTCCTAACTAACTTGTTCATCCTACTTAGGGAAATGTGACCTAGCCTAGCGTGCCAAAGTTATGCTGGGTTCAAGTTATCGTGTTTCCGTTTAAACGTTGTTGTGTGTGTTTCGACATCGCGAGTTAGAACTTCTTTTAATCTTAAGGTGTATAGATCGTTTTCGCGTTCCCCAATTCCAATTAAACATTCATTCTTGTAAATATTGCAAATCGAATTAGCAAACATACAAGAATATCCATCTATATCAAGCATAGGAATAGAAATAATGTTTTTAATTAATTCAGGAACAAATAAAACGTCTCGTAACAACAACTTAAAATTTGAAGACAGAAATAAATGAACATCTCCTATAGCTATAGCAGCAACCCTTGCTCCATTGCCAAGCCTCATGTGGGTCTCACCCTCTCTAAGACGTCGACTTCTTGTCATCACCTGCAAATCATTACAGATATGAGATCCACAATCGGTATCAAGTACCCAAGAAGTTGAATTTAGAGACATATTTATTTCAATATAGAACATACCTTTTTCAGTTCGCAACTGCTCGAGGTACTCCTTGCAGTTCCTCCTCAAATGCCCAGCCTTGTGGCAGTGGTGGCAAACGTCCTCGCCCTTGTTTGGCTTAGAAGCCTTTGCCTTTGGCTTCTTGGCAGACTTTTCCTCTTTCACAAGAGCAGAACGCTTCTTGGTCAACACCTTGCCTTTGAGTGTAACCTTTCGCGACCAGTCGTGCCTTTTAGGTCATTACCTTCCCATCAGGCCCAAGTTTTCTCTTGTATACCCATTTACACCCAATCGGAACAATTCCTTCGGGAGGGTTAACGAGAGTCCAAACTTGGTTTGCATGCATTGAGTCAAACTCAGACTGCATTGCTTCAAGCCACAAATTAGAATCAGCATCGGAAATTGACTCCTTGAAAGTTCTTGGATCAGATCCAACAACTTGATCACCTTGATCATCTTCAAGGAGAAAACCATATCTCTCAGGAGCTCTAGGAATCCTTTCGGATCTCCTAGGTGCGACCATATCTGGTACTGGATCAGTAGGTGCGGGAGATTCACTTGGTACTTCAGTCGGTTCTCGAACCTCTTTGAGTTCTACTATTTTTCCCTTTCTATCAAGTATAAATTCCCTTTCCATAGAGGCGGAATTCCTAGAGACAAACACTTTTGTCTCGCTGGGATAGTAGAAATAGTATCCAATGGAATTCTTTAGATACCCAATGAAGTAGCATAAGATAGATCTCGTATCCAGCTTATCTCCCACTGTCTGCTTCACGTAAGCAGGACATCCCCAAATCCTCATAAATGAGTACTTGGGTGGTTTGCCCATCCATATCTCATACGGAGTCTTATCCACTGCCTTGGTGTGGACATTGTTCAACAACATTACCGCCGTTTCGAGCGCATTGCCCCAAAACGAGGTCGCAAGCTCAGTGAAGCTCATCATGGATCGAACCATGTCCAACAAGGTCCGATTACGACACTCCGCTACACCATTGAGCTGTGGTGTGGCCGGAGGGGTCCACTGTGAGAGAATCCCATTCTCCCTCAGATAGTCTTGAAACTCAGTACTTAAGTATTCACCACCTCGATCAGATCGAAGTGCTTTAATACTTTTGCCTAATTGATTTTCTACTTCAGCCTTGAATTCCTTGAACCTTTCAAAAGATTCAGACTTGTACTTCATCAAGTGCAAGTACCCATACCTAGAGTAATCATCGGTAAAGGTGATGAAGTATGTGTGACCGTATTTAGTACCAATACTAAATGGGCCGCACACATCAGTATGGATCAAATCCAATAGGCCTTGGGCACGTTCATCCTTGCCCTTGAAGGGTTGCTTGGTCATCTTTCCTTTAAGACAAGATTCACAATTCGGTAGGGAGTTGATGTCTGACAGATCAAACAAGTCACTCCTAACTAACTTGTTCATCCTACTTAGGGAAATGTGACCTAGCCTAGCGTGCCAAAGTTGTGCTGAGTTCAAGTTATCGTGTTTCCGTTTAATATTTGTCGTATGTGCTTCGACATCGCGAGTTGGAACGTCTTTTAACTTTAAGGTGTATAGATCGTTTTCGCGTTCCCCAATTCCAATTAAACATTCCACATCCGGTATCAAGTACCCAAGAAGTTGAATTTAGAGACATATTTATTTCAATATAGAACATACCTTTTTCAGTTCGCAACTGCTCGAGGTACTCCTTGCAGTTCCTCCTCAAATGCCCAGCCTTGTGGCAGTGGTGGCAAACGTCCTCGCCCTTGTTTGGCTTAGAAGCCTTTGCCTTTGGCTTCTTGGCAGACTTTTCCTCTTTCACAAGAGCAGAACGCTTCTTGCTCTTGCGTCTGGGTCCCTTATTCGCAGAGGAAGAAGAACCTAGAAGGAGGACGGGTTTGTCCTTCTTTATCGTCCCCTCAAACACTACAAGCATGTTCACCACCTCTTCAAGAGTGGCTTCCAGCTTGTTCATGTTGAAGTTGACCACAAAGGGGTCAAATGCAGCGGGTAGCGAGAGGAGAAGTACATCCACAGACAGCTCATGTGGAAGTGCGATACCAAGGCCTGACAGCTTTTCAACGAGCCCAATCATGCGAACCCCATGCTCACGGACCGAAGTCCCATCGCGCATGCGGCTCGTCATCAGCTCTTTGACAGCCGTGAACCTCTCATGTCGAGAGTTCTCCCCGTACAGTTCCTTGAGATGAAAAAGTATGGCAGAGGCATACTTTGTCTTCTCAAAGCGCCGTTGCATTTCATTGGACATCGATGCCATCACATAGCACCGAGATTTAACCTCGTCGTCACGCCATTGGTTAAGCGTAATCAGCTCCTCAGGGCTGATATCGGCAGGGGTTTCCTCCGGAGGACACTTCTCTATCGTATAGAGAAGCTTCTCCGAAGCCAATACAAGGTTGAGGTTCCGGAGCCAGTCTTGGTAGTTCAGACCGGTGAACCTGTTGCTATCCAGTATAGCAGCGAGTGGGTTTTTCATCCAAACCATTTTATATAGCAGTTATACTGAAAAGAAAACAGACATGCATTACTGACTATATAAAAATAAACGCTAAGACATAAAACATGGTCATTTAGTTTTATGAATTACCCTCCCACTATTTTAACGATTTCACCACCCTCTACTGAAATCGAGAAAACAGGTTTCTTTAGTGGGTACACGGAGCCCAATCAAGCGATCATGGACCCGAATAATATCAGCCATCCATGATCCCCAAAAGGTAGTTTCCGATTGCAGCCGGTGCAACCTCCATGTATTCACCTCACGTCCAGTAAGGGCCAAATAATATGACGCCGTTTACTATCACGTGTCAAGATTGACCCATCAATGTTGAGTCGTGAAGGAAGGTCCCCTTAACGTCCCCAATAATATGAGCAAACGTTAAAGGGAGTGATGATCGATCGCGAGAGCTATGTGGTCCGTGGTTGCCAGCCACGGACCTCGGTTCAATCCTAGGGGTAATGCAATATGCAATGCAATCCTATTACAAAGCTTTCCGGTTTTTACAGATCTTCGGTCTTCTATATCTTGATCGTCATCGTCCACCGTCTTCGGATGTCCTCCCACTAAATCTAGTAATTTACATTTAAATTAACTATGACAAATAAGGGATACATTTATCAAGGGGTGAGAACGGGCCACAAAAAGGCCCACTTTAAATGATAATCAAAATATATTAAAAACCGAAATCATACAAAACCTATTGCATACACCTAACACATTGGGCACGGCTCTCGATCAACCCAATCATGAAATTAATCTAATTAACATGCATAATTTAAATAATCTAATTATTTATCGTAAAATCATATTCTAATTACGAAATCGTATTTTATAATAAAATCGCATTTTGCCGATAAAACAAATTTTAATCAACAAAATCATATTTTATTACAAAATCACATTTCATAATTAAAATCACATTTCATAATTAAAATCACATTTTACTAATTTTAATTGTATCAAATTGGGCTTAAAACAATTCTAGGCCCAAAAACTTAAAAATTTCAAAATCGACCAAAACGGGCCCGATATCGCATACCGGCCCGAAACTTTCACGGGCTGCCCGGGACAGGCCCGAACCAAACCCTAGAAGAATTCAGACCAGCCGTCACGAGATCGCCGGAGATTCGTCGGAGCGGCGGCCGGCCGGCGGCCGCCGCCACGAAAATCGCACGGGGCAAGGGCGCGCGCGCGGCCGCGATAAGGCGGCGCTTATATGCGCCAACGTGCGCCATCACATGGCACGCATCGGTCGGCCAGCGACCAGCCACCTGCCGCAGGCGTGCGCCCATCGTCGCGCGCGACGTCGTGCAACCATCTCGCGAGGAGCGGCGCACAGCGACGCAACGATCCGGCCATCGTGAAGCAAACATAGGCGTGCGACGTTGGCCACCGCCCGAAGCAAGATGCGCCATCAGCACGCGCCCAGCGCGGCCATCGTCGCCCGACGTCCAGCCGCACAGCTGCACGCATCGGCCGACCAATTCGTGCAGAAGGTGCGCGAGGTCGGGCTGCGCTTCAGCGCGCAAGTCGCGCGCCTCACGGGCGCGAGCGTTGGGGCGCCGCCGCACATGGCGGCGGCCGGCGTTTGTTTCAAATTTTGATTTTCGATTTGAATTTAAGACATTAGATACAATTATGGCAATTCGTATGATCAGATCCAAAAAACACTGGCTCTGATACCACTGTTGGGGCGGCCCAATCGACTAGGAACATGTTCAGAATACACAGCGACTATTAGATGTGTTCCATGATAGTCGTCATACCCACTATCACATCTAACATGCGCTTAAGTGCATTCTAGGTCTTTACTCAACACAATTGTAAATCATTACACACATAATGAAAGTAAAGAACGCCATATAAAAGAATGCGAATATCATATATATAAAGATTGTTTCATACAAGAGTCTATAAACCCATACGCCACAAGTTGACTAGTTGGGCATCTACTCTAACACTTTTTGGGACAACAACTTAGAGGTGATCAGCTCTGGGATTCCCATGAGAGTGTAAGCTGGATTCAGCTTAGAGACGTTCTGGTTGCTCTGAGCTGAGGGAGCATACTTCAAGAGTTGCGTTGTGCTCGTTGGTCGTGTCTATGTGATAATTTTCTAATCTGTTTTCGCATGATTTTTATGTGTTGTTTGTAAGATGATACTGTCTTGCATACATTCATAGCATTTTGAGCCGAATTCCTTTTGATACCTGATTTTATCCGATAATGGATAGTGCAGGCTAATTGTCAGGCCCAGTGCACACGACAGTGATAAACACACAAATAAGAACCACGGAAGCATAAAAAGTGGCTAAAATTTTTGCTTTGGCCTGACTTAGAAAACTTAATTTAAAGATACACTTATACTTCAAATATTGGTTTTACAACAATCGAAAACCAACAACAGCTACAAGCAATAACAATTACAAGCATCGAGTATCCCAAATCAATACAGACTCAAATCTGAGTACAAGACAGTAGCACGGGGCATTCCCCGACATCAACTCTAATACATCATTATAAAATATAATTAATCGGGACACCCTATCCACCTCTCGCGGCACCTCCAGCTGAGTCACCTCCACGACCAGCTGAGAAACCTGGGTAACCTGAACAACAAACAGATAACAAAACAACCAGCCCCAGAAGGACAGGGCTCCCCTGTACGGACAGCAATTCAAACAGCTAATATACAGCAACAGATATAAATGAATGTGCTATGCATGAGAGCTGGAGAATGCAAGGGCAGTAGGATACAAACTAATCAGGAAGCCAAAGGAGCTCGAAGAACCAGCTCAACAGCTGTCAACAGATACAAACACGGAAGAACAGTAAATATACAGCCGGGAGACGATCAATACGAAAAATTCAATAACAGTTATCGACATACATAGGGGGTTCAAAACCACTACCTTGCTGGCACTTGTGCCTGGCTCCAACCGTAGTTACAATAACGTCGGCTCTTCTCGGTAGATTGCGGTAGATATCGCCAATCCGGTCCACGACCAGAAACGAGACTCCTTCGTCATCCTGCACTAGAAGGACTGACGAGATCAGCACGAACGGATTCTCCTCATCGAATTGGCCGAAGACGAATTTCCGGCGGCGGCGGCGCACGGCGGGCGGCGCACGGCGGGCGGTTGCGGCGGCGGCGGCTTGTGGGAGAGAGGAGGGGCGGCTAGCACTAGGTCTAGGGTTTTGGGAGTTGTGTCAAGTCTTGAGTTAAATGAGGCTTAGTCTAATTAAATAGACTTAGGAGTTGGACTTGGACCGGCCCAACGGGACCGGGTCCAACAATGAACATTCAGTTCATCTCCACCACCGAGACTTCATCGTAACTCCGATCGCCGATCAGATCGGACCGATCGATTTAGTTTCCAAAACTGAATAATATGATCTGAAAAACCATTTTTCAGAACCCCAGTGCAAAATGACCGTTTTGCCCCTCAACAGCGGGAAACCCCGGTTTGACCCCTGTTGACTTTTAGGAAGTCGCACTTCCCGAAATCCTCTTCTCGTGCTCAACACATTGAGCTGAGTATCCATGCGGGAATCTCGAATCTAGTACTTGTGTGACCCTCAATGGTTCAGGGATACAGCTAGTCGTGGGCCCACAACCATTGTGGCTCCGGAATCACAATTTCGGACCTGCCCAACGGATCATGGTAAAGCGTCTAGCAACATCGCCCCATGATCCCCTAGGTATCACTGATAGTGCCTGCAAGAACCAGTTGGTCGTGGTTAGCGTACAGTACGGTCCTTTCAATCCATATATCCCGATCAGATCAACGACCATTGGTAAATCGAGAGTTGCTATAGATCCGATAGCTATGCATACATCTTGGAGATCGAATAGTGACATCGCGAGTGTAACTAGGTAAACACATTTACCTAAAACACTTCTAGTACTCTGGCCAGATATTTATACACTATTATCTCCTCAGATAGCATAGGATATCTACGCATGTCTGCGAGCGGTGAATCCTCGACAACGATACATCGACTCCTACATGCATCGGGGTCTCACCCAATCCCGACGCCTTATGACCCCAAGTGAGTCGGCAAACGGGTCAAAGTGAGACGCCTATCATGTAGAGTCTCATGACGTTTCGAGTCGTGAGGACTAATCAGTACAACCAAGACCTCGGACTTATCCACTCGATAAATGGTAACCACTTGGAAAGTCCGAACGAGGGTAGTTCGATAGATCACCAGGTCACTATCTATCTGCATGCTCAGAACATCACAATGTTCCCTACCAATGAAACATGGTATTTCGCATTGAAGATACTAGTCTCGAACTCGGGCGGCCTTATCCTCATTTTGACGGCCCAATCGACTAGGAACATGTTCAGAATACACAGCGACTATTAGATGTGTTTCATGATAGCCGTCATACCCACTATCACATGTAACATGCGCTTAAGTGCATTCTAGGTCTTTACTCAACACAATTGTAAATCATTACACACATAATGAAAGTAAAGAACGCCATATAAAAGAATGCGAATATCATATATATAAAGATTGTTTCATACAAGAGTCTATAAACCCATACGCCACAAGTTGACTAGTTGGGCATCTACTCTAACACTTTTTGGGACAACAACTTAGAGGTGATCAGCTCTGGGATTCCCATGAGAGTGTAAGCTGGATTCAGCTTAGAGACGTTCTGGTTGCTCTGAGCTGAGGGAGCATACTTCAAGAGTTGCGTTGTGCTCGTTGGTCGTGTCTATGTGATAATTTTCTAATCTGTTTTCGCATGATTTTTATGTGTTGTTTGTAAGATGATACTGTCTTGCATACATTCATAGCATTTTGAGCCGAATTCCTTTTGATACCTGATTTTATCCGATAATGGATAGTGCAGGCTAATTGTCAGGCCCAGTGCACACGACAGTGATAAACACACAAATAAGAACCACGGAAGCATAAAAAGTGGCTAAAATTTTTGCTTTGGCCTGACTTAGAAAACTTAATTTAAAGATACACTTATACTTCAAATATTGGTTTTACAACAATCGAAAACCAACAACAGCAACAAGAAATAACAATTACAAGCATCGAGTATCTCAAATCAATACAGACTCAAATCTGAGTACAAGACAGTAGCACGGGGCATTCCCCGACGTCAACTCTAATACATCATTATAAAATATAATTAATCGGGACACCCTATCCACCTCTCGCGGCACCTCCAGCTGAGTCACCTCCACGACCAGCTGAGAAACCTGGGTAACCTGAACAACAAACAGATAACAAAACAACCAGCCCCAGAAGGACAGGGCTCAAACCCCTGTACGGAGAGCAATTCAAACAGCTAATATACAGCAACAGATATAAATGAATGTGCTATGCATGAGAGCTGGAGAATGCAAGGGCAGTAGGATACAAACTAATCAGGAAGCCAAAGGAGCTCGAAGAACCAGCTCAACAGCTGTCAACAGATACGAACAAAGTGTAGTGGCATGTGAGAGCGTGGTTAGCTATCCACTCATCTCACACACTATACCATAGCATAAACCAGATCACTCAAACCGCTGTTGCCAAAGCTCATGAGAGCGTGGTATCTATCCAGTCATCTCATAACGGTTAACAAATAAACCAGTAGGGAGAAGAGGAGCACGATATTTCCGCTTGTCCTCTATAAAATCATCCTGGTACATACGGGTTAGCGCAACAGCAGACGGCTAACAAGATATGAGCTCAACAGAAAAATACGTGTATGCAATTACAACAACTCGCAACAACTAACACAGGAAAGAGGCAAGCAACAACAGTACGATATCATACACAGCACACATACCAGCAAACAAACATATATTTTCAAGATTATCCCAAAGTTGTAGTACAAGCTCAAATCCGTACCTTAGCTTCTGTGCTACAATTACCACAACAATGGTTCCGAACAACTCAAATCTGAAACTCGAAAGCACTTCCTGAGCAGAATAATCAATCGACCAAAATACGAACAATGTCACACAGTAGCTTCTTCGCGTTCCTCATCCAGTTGTTCAAAGCTCTCAAAAGAGGTATAGAAAGAACGGTCTTGGCAAGAGGAACTAAACGCTACTAATCTTGCTCAAAGTTGCATCGTCTACCGCCGGGAATCGGAGGAAATCGACCTCGGTGAATAGTAAGGGTTTCGCTACAGTAGAGGATATGTTTATGGGAGAGATATTTTCTAAGTGTTGGAAACAATGGCGTACGTCTTGTCAAATTCCTCTATTTATACAACTTAAGTCTCCAGATCTGGTGAACCGTAGCCATCAACACTCGGGGCTCACAGTGGGTACCAGCTCAGATCTGAACACTATACAAGATCTGACTCTACGCTATACCAGATTTGGTTTCTCAAAATGCCCCACCATCCAGTTCTCCGTTTCAACCAGAGGTCCTTCTCCGTTGGATGAAACCTTGAAACTTCTGAAACATCTATCCTGCACTCTGCTTAAGCTGGTGCACTTAGCCGCTCGCACCCGCTAGAAAATCCTGTTTTCCCCCAGACTTCACATCCAGAACAGATCATACGCACTTTCCAGATTATACTTTGGTCGACTCACACGTGTCATCAAGCTAGCGCTTACACGAGTACACTTAAACGGCGTCGCATCGCAACCCAGATCTGGATGACAAGCTCACACTCGTTCAGATCTTACCTCAGCCTGTACCTATGAACCGTACCGGTTTACACTAAAACCACAAACCGACCGGTCTACACAATACTAATACATTTTGCGCCCACCCTCAAATCTGGTCTCCCAAAACGACGTCGCTTAATCACCCGTTTCGAATATCCAATTTAGCGTACCCTGGTTAGCTTGCGAAGACAATGTGTATGTGATCCAACCATCCAGATCTGACCGTTGTACGAAAATTAATCCAGATCTGAATCCACGCACAAACCAGCGTACGTTCACTATGCATACCAGCTCAGATCTGGCCCGTCCCAGATCAGCTCACGCCTGATCCGGTCTATGCTAAACCTAATTAATTAAATTAATTGCTCCTCTAATATTTCGGGTCTCACATTCCTCCTTCACTAAAAACAAGATTTCATCCTCGAAATCAAGAAACAAATTCCAGAACTGATAAAATATCAGTATCACAAAATATCACAACGCCAAAATGGGAAATACGTAAAATATACTACGCACAAAACGTTAGAGTAGATGCCCAACTAGAAAACTTGTGGCGTGCGGGTTTTATTGACTCTTTGTATAAAGATCTTTATTTATGAAATTCGCATTTCTTTTATGGCATTCTTTATTTTCATTATGTTATAATGTTAACAATTGTGTTGGATAAAGACCTAGAATGCACCATAGTGTATGTTAGATGTGATAGTGGATATGATGGCTATCATTAAACACATCTAATAGTCACTGTGTATTCTAAACTCGTTCCTAGTCGATTGGGCCGTCAAAATGAGGAGCTTGAGACTAGCATCTGCGATGTGAAGTACCACGTTTCATTGGTAGGGAACATTGTCATGTTCTGATCATGCAGATGGATAGTGACCTTGTGATCTATCGAACTACCCTCGTTCGGACTTTCCAAGTGGTTACCATTTGTCGAGTGGATAAGTCCGAGGTCTTGGTTGTACTGATTAGTCCTCACTACTCGAAACGTCATTGAGACTCTACATGATAGGCGCCTCACTTTGACCCGTTTGCCGAATCACTTGGATTATGCGGCGGGATTGGGTGAGGTCCCGATGCATGTAGGAGTCGATGCTTCGTTGTCAAGGATTCACCGCTCGCTTTTATGCGTGGATATCCTATTTTATCTGAGGAGATAATAGTGTGATAAATCTCTGGCCAGAGTACTAGATGTATTTTAGGTAAATGGGTTTACCTAGTAACACACGCGATGTCACTATTTGATCTCCGAGATGTATGCATAGTTATTAGATCTCTAGCGACTCTCGATGTACCAATGGTCGTTGATCTAATCGGGATATATGTGTTGAAAGGACCGTACTGTACGCTAACCATGACCAACTGATTCTTGCAGGCACTATCAGTGATACCTAGGGGATCTTGGGGCGATGTTGCTAGGCGCTTTACCATGATCCGATGGGTAAGTCCAAAATTGTGATTTCGGAGTCGCAATGGTTGTGATCCCACGACTAGCTGTATCCCTGAACCATTGAGGGTCACACAAGTACTGGATTCACGATTCCCGCATGAAAATTTAGCTCAATGTGTTGAGCATAGGAGGAGGAATTTAGGGAGTGCGACTTCCTAAAAGTCAACAGGGGTCAAATTGCGATTTCCCAAAGTTGAAGGGCTAAACTGCAATTTTGGGCTACGTGGTCTGAAAAATTGGTTTCGCATCATAATACTCAGTTTTGGAAACTGTGTAGATCGGTCCGATCAGATCGTCGATCGGAGTTATGATGAAGCCACGATGATGGAAATGAACCGAATGTTCATATGGACCTGGGCCTGGCCCAGGCACGTTGTGCCGGTCCAAGCCCATCACATGTCTACTTATTATTGGCCTAGGGTTATTATGAACACACTTAACACTCTAAACCCTAGCAAGAGCCTCCCCTCTCCTCACTCCCTCTCCCACGGCCACCGACCACCACGCGCCGCCCGCCGTCGGTACTCACGTGATTTGGACTTGTTCCGATCACGTCGACGAGGAAATTCCATTCATGTCAAATTCGTCAGCTCTTCTAGTGCAGAATGACGAAAGAGTCCTGTTTCCAGTCGTGGACAGGATTAGGAGATCTACCGTCGCCAACCTTGAAGTGCCAGTTTCCCTATGAATCTGGTCGGAGCCAGGCGCCTAGACGCCAGCAAGGTAACCTTCATTGAAACATCCTATGTATGTTTTAGTGAATTATTTGTTATGTATTGAACGTTTCTGGGGCAAATTTTGAAACTTCCGCTGCGCCCCCTGGGAACGAGATCCGGATCCGCCACTGCGCCAACACCAAACCATGAATTGCTCCCTAACACGCATCAGGGATTTACTAACCAAAAGTCACAAAATAACTGGAAAACAATAGCAAGCAGTCTAGCTACTGGAGTTAATGCAATATCTACTCAAACAAATGAGGCCACTCACGAATCATCTTCACCTCTAACTCCCACGTAGCTTCTTCCCTACCATGCTTGCTCTACTGGACCATCACCAAAGGAATGGTCTTGTTCCTGAGCTGTTGCTCCTTTCTGTCCAAAATTTGCAAGGCATACTCAATATAACTCAGCGTTCGATCTAGCTCTGCCTCGTCAGTTTGTAGCACATGCGAAGGATCCGGCTCATACTTCCTCAACATAGGCACGTGAAACACATCGTGTAAGAAGGACAAATCGGGTGGGAACAACAAGCGATAAGCCAAAGGATCGATCCTTTCCACAATTTCGTAAGGTCCAACATAACGAGGAGTTAAATTTCCCTTGTGTCTAAATCTCATAACACTTTTGAATGGAGAAATTTCAAAAACATTCTATCACCAACCTGAAATTCTAAAGGCCTACGCCTTCGGTTTGCATAACATACACTGTCGAATTAGATCAACCTCATCTCTCATATGCTGCACAAATCAGGTAAAGACAACTGCTTCTCCCACACTTCTTCCCAACAAATTGGCGACCTGCACTTCCTGCCGTACAATGCTTCGAACGGTGCCAGTCCAATCGTTACTTGGTAGTTGTTATTGTGCGAGAATTCCACCAACGATAACGAATCTTGGCAGCTACCACTGAAATCCATAAAAACAGCTCGCAAAATATCCTCCAAGGTTTGTATCATTCGCTCAGATTGGCCATCGATTTGGGGATGATAGGCTATACTCAAAGCCACTCTGGTGCCTAAGGCTGCTTGCAAACTCTTCCAAAATCTGGAAGTGAACCTCGGATCTCGTTCTGAAACTATGGACACAGGAAGTCCATGCAATTGAACTACAAAATCGATGTACAGTTTTGACATTTTCTTCAAATAATTCGTCATATTGTAGGGAATAAAGTGTGTTGACTTCGAAAGTCTGCCAATCACTACCCAAACAGCATCACATCCTATGTTGGAACGAGGCAAATGGGTCACAAAATCCATAGCTATGTTCTCCCAATTCCATTGGGGCACCTCTAAACTCTGTAATAGTCCACCAGGCCTCATCCTTTCCGCCTTAACTTGCTGACAATTTAAACAACGAGAAACAAATTCAGCAACATCGTTCTTCAAACCTTCCCACCTATAGTGCGGTTTTAAGTCATGGTACATCTTCCTTGCACCAGGATGGACATTATGATGACTGCAGTGAGCTTATATTAAGATCTTTTCTCTCAAATCAATCAGGTTAGGCACAAGAAACCTGCCACGAAACCACAAACAACCATCAGACGCGACAAGTAATCCTCCAGCTGTCCAGCTTGAGTCTTCAACTTCAGCTCATGGATATATGGATCATTTCTCTGAGCTGCCCTAATATCCGAAACAATCTGTGGCTTGACTTGAAAAGATGACACCACGACATAGTCATCACATGGGTAACAACGCCAACCAGTAGTGCTCAGATTCTCATGGACCTTCGAGATATTTAGCGATGCAAGCATCGACACTTGGGCTTTCCTGCTAAGCGCATCAGCAAATACATTCACTTTCCGAGGCTGATACTGAATCTCGCAATCAAAATCTTTAAGCAGCTCCATCCATCTACACTACCTCATATTTAAGTCGGACTGGGAGAAAAGATATTGAAGACTCTTGTGGTTAGTATACACCACAAACTATTCGCCATAGAGATAGTGGCGCCAAATCTTTAAAGCAAAGACAACGGTTGCCAACTCCAAGTCATGAACTGGGTATCGAGTTTCATGAGGTTTCAACTAATGGGAATCATACGTGATGACTCGACCATGCTCATCAAAACGCAACCCAATCCACTAAGCGAAGAATCTGAACATACCAAAAAACCTCCTGAACCCGAAGGTAACGCTAACACGGGCGCTGTAGTTAGCTTTTCTTTGAGCAGTTGAAAGAGGTTCTCGCATTCTTCCGTCCAAACAAATCTCTTATCCTTCTGGGTCAGCTGCGTCATAGGCTTAGCTATAAAAGAGAATCCTTCTATGAAGCGTCGATAATAGCTAGCCAATCCCAAAAAGCTACGAATCTCTGAAATATTCTTGGGACGTTCCCAGTTCACTACGGCCTCTAACTTACTGAGATCAACAGATAATCCTTCGGCCGAAATGACATGACCCAGAAACATTACTCTATCCAAACAAAACTCGCTTTTAGAGAACTTGGCATACAACTGCGAGTCTCGAAGTGTTTGGAGAACTAGCCTTAGGTGTTCTTTATGTTGCAAGAGAGTCTTTGAGTAAACCAATATATCAACGATGAAAACAATCACAAACTAATCGATGAACTCTATAAAGACTCGGTTCATTAAGTCCATGGAAACTACCGCGGAATTAGTCAAACCAAAAGGCATAACCAAGAACTCGTAATTCCCATACCTCGTTCAAAATGCAGTTTTCGCAACATCTTCCTCTCGAATTCGCAACTGATGATACCATGAACGAAGATCAATCTTAGAATACACGGCTGAACCTTGAAGCTGATCGAATAAATCGTCGATCCTCGGTAAAGGGTACTTATTCTTCACAGGCCTTGTTTAGTTGCCGAAAGTCGATGCACATCATCATCGAGCCGTCATTTTTCTTCACAAACTAAATATGAGCTCCCCACTGTGACATGCTAGGCCTAATAAAGCCACTCTCCAACAAATCACTAAGCTGCACCTTTAGCTCTCTCAACTCGGCTGGTGCTAAAAGATATGGGTTCGCGAGATAGGAGCTGTACCAGGCACCAAATCGAACGAAAACCAGGAATCTCCTCGGGGAACACATCAGGAAATCACGAGCAACGGGGATGTCACTAAGCTCTACACACGACTTCGAGGATGCATCCAAAGCATAAACCATGAACCCTACTAAACTGAACCAGACTCTAGAATTTATTTTTAAATCATGTGCGGAATAAATAAACTAAAAATTATGGCTCGTTCCCTTTAAAACATTTCTCAACATCCTTTAAAACATAAATAAATGAATATCTTAAACGTCAAATCGCCAATGCTAGTTTAAAAATTAGAGTATAGAAAATTTTGACGAAAACGGAACCTGTAAAATAAAATGTTTAGAAAAGTGTATCATAACGTAAATAAAGACATCATAGTGGTCATGGGGTACTGCTGCAACAGGCGCTCAGAGGTCCTCACCGCCAAAAAAATAGTTTGAAAAGTGTATCATAACGTAAATAAAGACATCATAGTGGTCATGGGGTACTGCTGCAACAGGCGCTCAGAGGTCCTCACCGCCAATCGGGATAAAATCCACAGGGTCATCACCTGCACCATTTAAATCTAGTGAGTCTAGAGGCTCAGCGTGCTCTATCTTTTAAATAACAAAGTACATATCATAAAATCACATGCAAGAACAAACGTAATATAAAATAAGTTAAATCATGCATGCATGGATGGTCGTAAAACATGGTTCGTAACATATCATAGCATATCATAATCATATATCATACATAAGGCATGACGTAACGTAACATAAAAACGTATGAGTCGTATCTGTGAAATATGGCTGGCGTATGACTGATCAGTCGAAAGAACCAACGTACGTGGCGGTGCGGTTCACCTGGCCTTACTTTGAGATACCAAGCACCTCCTATGCCACTTCACCATGTCGTGATCACATGAATCCATAGGCTCGTAATACATTCAAACAGGGGATCCTCGTGCCCCGCTATCCGGCTAGCTCCCATCATTAAATTTTGCCACAAGTCACTTCAATCCCTTGGGTTTTTCTAAAAAAAAGAACATTTCTTAAACGTTTCATAAAATCTCATGATGCGTGCATTTCTTAAAATCATGCAATTTAAAAGCTTAGCCCGTCAATATATATTTAATACTTTCCTTTAAAAATATTAACATACATAGAATACTACATACAAAATTAATATATATTCACGACTTTCTATATTTTCTACTCCGGTCAAGGACTGGTTCAGGAGTCAGGCCCACTATTTCTAAGCCAAAAAGACCCTAGACTTAACTTAAAATTTAAACTTACCTAACACATGACTTCGCTCAAAGCTTTAAAATTAACGTTTAAAATTTCTAAAATACTCAAATTTGAACTTTAAAAATTCCGAAGACCAATTTTGACTAATTAGAGCTTAAATGACCAATTTTGACCAATTAAAGCTGAAATGACCAGTTTTGACTAAATTAAAATCCAAAGACACCAATTTTGACTTTAAAACTTAAAATAATGTATTAGGTCCAAATTAGTTAAAAGTTTGACTAAAAACTTTGACTTTATAAGATTTGACCAAAAATCTTAAAATTGGACCTTAATCTTTAAAATTAAAATAACCGGTCCAATGAAAATAACTCGGACCAAATTTAAAACATTTTAACTCGACACTTGACCACACAACCCGGTCCAACCGAACTCGTCAAAGCAGTCCTATTGAACAAGTCCACACCCAAAAGAAAACCCTAGCCACATGCACGCCATGCACGTCGCGACCTCCAGCCAACTTTCTACCTGCTCCGGCCGCCGTTTGCCGGACCCCGCTACCTGGAACACCCCCTGGTCCAGTCAGTTCTCCTAGACCTATCCCTGGTTCTAACCCCTCACCATACGGCCTGAATGAAACGTGAAAAGGGCGTTGTAGCGCGGCGCACGGTGGTGCGGTTTTCTCAACGTCCCCTTGTCTCGACCAGCCGGTCTAGACATCTCCCTACCTCGACTTGGACCACCACGAACCTCCTAGGACCGAGCCGCAGCCCCATAAGAATAGCCCTCAGCCGAAGCACATCAAGAATTAATCGAAAACACGTTAGAAAATATGAATCATGCATGGTTCTAAAACGTTAAACGTATATCAATGCATAACACATACAATTCATGCATTCGAACATTAAAAACAGTTTAATATGGCATAAATGGTGAGAAAAAGAATAGATATTACATGTCTGGCTTAGAGGAAAGGAAGATCTGCGAGTTACCGACGTGTAGGACGCGAGATCGGGACAAGCCCGCCTTTGAATCACCAAAACTCTTGCAAAAGTTGATGGGGTGTGATGGAGGAGGAGGGGACGGCTATGGTTGTGAGTGGAGGCTGGGGTTTTGCACAAAAATTGTGTTTGAAAGAATGGTGGTGACAAAAATGACCCCTACTGTTTAATTAAGAAAATTAAATGGAATTTTACAATCCTAACCCTCCACTAATTTGAAATGTTAACTAATATTTTAAGCATGGCTTTAAAATCTCTAATTTTGGAAATAAAAGGCCTCCCCGGTTTTAAAATACATTAAAGTCCATTAAAACAGCCCGTATAGGTGAAAAACGGGTTCCCCTAAAAAATAATAATAAAAACCCCAACTTTGGAAATTGCAAATAATAAATTTGTTCTTAAAAATCTAAGGACTTAGAAATCTCAAATTATTTTCATCTCGGTCGTCCATAGTCTCGTCCACACGTCCGTAACTCAACAGGCTAAAAACAGACCATACATATCATGCAACATCAAAATCATAAATAAATCACATAAAATGGCTTGTATTTTCTAAAATGATTTTCCCCCTAGTCATGCACTCATTTCTACGTATTCAGGACATTGGGATGTGTAACTTGAGCAGGTTGTGGCTGAGTCCGATACCTGCGGTTCCGTAACCCTTCCTCGATATCCATCGCCTTCTCCATCGCATCCGCATAACTAGTAGGTGAACTGGCCAACACCAAAGAATAAATATCTTTGTTCAGCCCTTCCAAGAATCGGTTTCTCTTTGCCCTCTCACGGACAGACACATGAGGAACATAGGCAAGGAGAAAACGAAAACTTTCTACATACTCCCCCACAGACATGGTTCCCTGAACCAAGTTATCGAACTCGCGCTCCCGGGCATTACCATAGGACTCTAGAACGTACTCCTAACAAAACGGAGTACAAAACCTGTCCCAAGTAATCCCCACACCAGTCTCCTCAAGAGTTCGTGAAGCACCTCTCCACCAGCGCTCGACATTCTTCCTCAACAGGAAAGTAGCTAAAATCAGTCTACGCTCATCGTCATACCGCACTCGATCAAACAACCCTGTGATATGCTGCAACCAGGACTCGGTATTGAAACTAGACTCGTCACCATTGAACGTTAGAGGATTCATCCGATGAAACCTCTCCATGATCAGTTCCATTTCATCCACACGGGATGCCAACTCATCCACCTCGTCATCAACCTATCTACCATGCCTACGAATAGGGATACTATGCTCTACCTCCTCATTCTGGGTCTCAGATTCTATCGGGATCTACCTTGTAGCTCTACCCCTACGTCTAGGCGACATCTAGGCAAACACTAATGCAATTAGATCACACAGCAAATGTAACACATTTTCAAGCACACACAACAAGCAACAATGTGCCTAGACTCATGTGTGATCAAAAAAATTCGAGCTTATCCCAGTTTAAGATCTGACAACAAAAATGTCAGGCCCGGTGCACACGACAGAGATAAACACACAAATAAGAACCACGGAAGCATAAAAAGTGGCTAAAATTTTTGCTTTGGCCTGACTTAGAAAACATTATCGAACTCGCGCTCCCGGGCATTACCATAGGACTCCAGAACGTACTCCTAACGAAACGGAGTACAAAACCTGTCCCACCTCTCCACCAGCGCTCGACATTCTTCCTCAACAGGAAAGTAGCTAAAATCAGTCTACGCTCATCGTCATACCGCACTCGATCAAACAACCCTGTGATATGCTGCAACCAGGACTCGGTATTGAAACTAGACTCGTCACCATTGAACGTTAGAGGATTGATCCGATGAAACCTCTCCATGATCAGTTCCATTTCATCCACACGGGCTGCCAACTCATCCACCTCGTCATCAACCTATCTAGCATGCCTACGAATAGGGATACTATGCTCTACCTCCTCATTCTGGGTCTCAGATTCTATCGGGATCTACCTTGTAGCTCTACCCCTACGACTAGGCGACATCTAGGAAAACACTAATGCAATTAGATCACACAGCAAATGTAACACATTGTCAAGCACACACAACAAGCAACAAAGTGCCTAGACTCATGTGTGATAAAAAAAATTCGAGTTTATCCCAGTTTAAGATCTGACAACAAAAATGTCAGGCCCGGTGCACACGACAGAGATAAACACACAAATAAGAACCACGGAAGAATAAAAAGTGGCTAAAATTTTTGCTTTGGCCTGACTTAGAAAACATAATTTAAGGATACACTTATACTTACAATATTGGTTTTACAACAACCGAAAACCAACAACCATCAACAAGCAATAAAAATTACAAGTATTGAGTATCCCAAATCAATACATACTCAAATCTGAGTACAAGACAGCAGCACGGGGCATTCCCCGATGACAACTCTAATACATAATTATAAAATATAATTAACCGAGACACTCTATCCACCTCTCGGGGCACCTCCAGCTGAGAAAACTGGGTAACCTGAACAACACACAGATAACCAAACAACCAGCCCCAGAGGGACAGGGGTCAAACCCCAGTACGGAGTGCAATTCAAATAGCTAATAGACAAAAACAGATATAAATGAATGTGCTATGCATGAGAGCTGAAGAATGCAAGGGCAGTAGGCTACAAACGAATCAGGAAGCCAAAGGAGCACGAAGAACCAGCTCAACAGCTGTCAACAGATACGGAAAAAGGGTAGTGGCCACAAAGCATGTGAGAGCATGGTAGCTATCCACTAGTCTCACACACTGTACCAGAGCATAAACCAGATCACTCAACTTGTTGTTGCCAAAGCTCATGAGAGCGCGGTAGCTATCCACTCGTATCATAGCGGTTAACAACTAAACCAGCAGGGAGAATAGGAGCACGTTATTGCCGCTCGTCCTCTATAAAAACATCCTGGTACATACGGGCTAGCACAACAGCAGATGGCTAACAAGATATGAGCTCAACAGGAAAATGCGTGTATGCAATTACAACAGCTTGCAACAACTACACAGGACAGAGGCAAGCAACAACAACACGATAGCATACATTGCACACATACAATCAAACAAACATATATATCCAATCTTATCCCAAAGCTGTAGTGCAAGCTCAAATCCGTACCTTAGCTTCTGTGCTACAATTACCACAACAAAGGTCCCGAACAACTCAAATCTGAAACTCGAAAGCACTTCCTGAGCAGAAGAATCAATCGACCAAAATACAAATGATGGAACAATGTATCTTCTTCACGTTCCTCTTCCAATTGCTCAAATCTCTCGAAAGAGGTATAGAAAGAACGGTCTTGGCAAGAGGAACTCAACTGTACTAATCTTGCTCAAACCTGCATCATCTACCGCCGGGAATCGGAGGAAATCGACCTAGATGAACAGTAAGGGTTTCGATACAGTAGAGGATATGTTTACGGGAGGATATTTTCTAAGTGTTGGAAACAATGGCGTACATCTGGTCAAAGTCCTCTATTTTAAAACTTAAGTCTCCAGATCTGGTGAACAGTACCCATCGACACTCAGGGCTCATAGTTGGTACCAGCTCAGATCTGAACACTATACCAGATCTGACTCTACGCTATACCAGATTTGATTTCTCAAAACGATGTCACACCACCATCCATTTTCAACCAGAGGTCTTTCTCCATTGGATGACACCTTGAAACTTCTGAAACATCTATATTGCTCTCTGCTTAACCAGCTGGTGCACTTAGCTGCTCGCACCCGCTAGCAGATCATGTTTTCCCCTAGACTTCACATCTAGAACAGATCACACGCACTATCCAGATTATACTTTGGTCGACTCACACGTTTCATCCGGATAGCGCTTACACGGGTACACTTAAACGACGTTGCATCGCAACCCAGTTCCGATTGACCAGCTCACACTTGTTCAGATCTTACCTCAGCCTGTACCTATGAACCGTATCGGTTACACTAAAACCATGAAACGACCGGTCTACACAATACTAACAGATTTCGCGCCCCCCTCAAATCTGGTTTCTCCCCAAACGACGTCGCTTCATCACCCGTTTCGAATATCCAACTTAGCGTACCTAGGGTAGCTTGCGAGGACAATGTATATGCGATCCAATCATCTAGATCTGATCGTTATATGAAAATTAGTCCAAATCTGAATCCACGCACAAACCAACGTACGTTTACTATGCATACCAGCTCAAAGCTGGCCCGTCCCAGACCAGCTCACGCCTGATCCGGTATATAACCCGATTAATTAAATTAATGGCTCCACTAATCTTTCTAGTCTCACACTAATTTTGTAAATAAATGAGGGATGTCGGTTAGCTCCCGCACACTCAACTCCCCGCTGCGAGATTGTGTCTGCCCTGAGGTCTAGTGGGTAGCTCCCACCCCTCAGCAAGCGAATGACACCAGTTAGGTTGAGCTTAGCGACTTTGAGTTGTTGGTACTACATGTGGGACAGCTAGGTAGCCCCCATAATCCCACCTGCGATGTTGACACCGATTCACTGATTTATTTGATGATTCATAGTGTGTCAGCCGATAAGTCTTCACCGCACCCTTCATGCATTGCACGTCTTACTTGATTGTTGTTTTATGAGTGCTCTTCGTACTGAGGTTTGACCTCGTTGTTTGTTCCCTCTGGGGGCTGCTTTGGTCTTGGTGTTTGGTCTTTGTAGGTTCTTCAGGTAAATCGGCTGGACGAACGGTGCCTCAACTGGTAGAGCCCCTTTTTGAGTCAAAGTTATGTAAATTGTAGAGTTCTTTTACCAGGGGATGCCCTGTGTGAATGTTGTGGTTGAGATTTGTATTTGTTGAGATATTTGTATGCATTTCTGGTATTCAGTTTGTTGTAGATATTTTAGTTAAAATCTAAACTTTGAGTATTGGTGTATTTTGAAATGTATTTTGTTCACGCCGAGAAGAAAATTTTAATCCACTTTTTAAGCTGTCGTTGTTTTTGCATGTTTATGAGAAAACTTTTGATTTTTGAGAGCACCAGCCTGTTTAGTTAATCGTGCAAGGGTGGAAACGGTACTGGGATGGGTGACCTCCTGGGATGTTCTCGTACGTCAAGCTGCTGACGTTGCTTCGCTTTATCTGGTTGGCCATGTGGGCTGTAAAAGTATGATGCCAGATCTTAACGCGTAATACTATCTTTGCCAAGAAGCATTTCTATACTTCTTGGGGGGGGGGTTGTTGAGTTACGCGTGCAAGGGTGAAAACAGTACTGGGATGGGTGACCTCTTGGGAAGTTCTCGTACGTCAAGCTGCTGAAGTTGTGCCGCTTCATCTGGTTGGCCATGTGGTCTGTAAAAGTGTGATGCCAGATCTTAACGGGTAATACTATCTTTGCTGTGGATAAGGCCGGAGGTAGGGGAAGGGTAAGACAGATCTATAAGGGAATTGAAACAGCACCAGCAGTTAGACACGCATCTTCCCTGACTCATGGGCCTAACAGCCCAACCCTAACGCACATGATAGGTGCACTCTGTGCTGCCACATTATAAGGAAATAAAGTTGAACCTTGGCTATCCTAGTGGTAAGCGTTTGATCCTAACACGGCCTGACATTTTGATCGAACGACATTGACCTATGTATAGCTTCTGAGCCATAACTCAACAGAAAATAAGAACAGAGCACAAGGTTGTTTACATCCACAAGCTTAAAGAAAAGTTTATTTTTCTTCATTTTAAAGCCTAGTAAATGTTTTCAGTATGTTTCAAACATGTGCAGTTATGCTCTAGCAGTTTTGCAGTTTACCAGATTATTATTCAGTTTTTCTACTTTCAAGCTCTAACATTTTATGAGCTTTCAGTTACAGTAAAAGATATTGTTATGCCTGTATTGCATGCCATCGTTATATCCAGATTTACTTGCTGAGCCTCTAGGTTCACTGGTTTTCCTAAGTGCAGGTGATCAGGTTTAGAGGTTGTTGGTTGGTGCTAGCGGGATCAGATCAGGGGTGTTTATCGTGGAACGTACGTTTTTCGTGCTAGCCAGATTTCACAGTTTTTTGTTCAGTTCACTTTGAGTTAATTCTGTTCATACCAAATTTGTATCAGTTATGTCATATATAGTTCTCTTTAAACTGAACGACTTATTTTGCAAGGTTAATCCATTTTCCGCATATCCTAAAAGCCTTGAGTTCTTTTTCTTCCAATCGTGATCTGAGTTTTGCCTTTCAGTTAGTACAGAACTTATATAAGATATTTCATATGAAGTCCCTGTAACCCGAGCGTAATCAATTTGTAATTCTTTGTTTGAATTCCGCACAGTTTATAAGTTCTAAGCTGTTGCTAAGTTCGAAATATGAAATTTCTAAAATATCACAGTTTAGTGCAGAAGTATTTGGTTATTTGTTTCTGGACCAAGTAAAAATTTTGAGTATCATTCAATTCGAACCCCAAACTTCTATAATTTCAATTCGAAAAAGTTGGTAGTTACCAATTGGTATCAGATCATGGTACTTGAGATAAACACTTCTTCCAGTCTGAGACAGTTTTACCAGCCGCTTCAGTTAACCTATGAGTTTTATGTTCATGTTCATGTTCATGTTCTAGTATATAGTATTGTTTCATGATAATATTGTGGTGGATTTGGGATATAGTTCTGACATATCAGAAAGAGAAAGAGAAAGAATAGAAGCTATGAATGAAGATGTAAGTATTGATAGTAAGATACGAGCTATAGCAAGCATGGCTTAATTGCTGGAGTTACTAGTATGGCGGTCTAGCTAAGGAGATGGCCAATATTCAAATCAAGGATTTAGTCATGAGAATCCTCAGGGAAAGTTAGGCGATAGAGGCCAAAAGAGTTTTCAGGATAGAGTCATATGTGCCATCTACATGTTAAGATAATACACAATGATTTGGTGGGAAAGAGCCAAATTAACAGTGGATAAAGCCCTCCGAGCTGAACAAGCTTGGAAAGAGATAGGATAAGAGCGACATCAAAAACATCAAGCCTTTCAACATAAGGACCAGATCAAGCTTAGATATCCAACAAAAACCAGTGGAGGCCTCAGGGACAAAGAGCTCTACAATCCCAACTTATCAACGAAATCCCCCAGTTTTACAACAGGCCAGTTTGCCCAATATATCAAAGGATTCATGCTGGTCTGTGATAATTTGGCCAGAACATGTGTTAAAAATGTGGTAGCACAGGCCACATCTCTAGTAATCGTCAGCAGTAGAAGTAATTGATCACTACTAGAGCCTATGTAATGACAGCATGTGAGGACTAGAAATTATCGAAATATGAGAAGGGATTAACCAACAGAGTATAACTCCGTGCTGGTTGGAGTTTCTGTCGTGAGCTGGTTTTTGAGATACCAGCTTAGAGGCAACAAGCTGAGGATTTCCTTGCGTTAGTGCGAGCTGGAACTAGCTTAGTAGTGTGCTAGATGCTCAGAGCTGGTTCGGTTGGAGCGCGATCTGGTTTTGGCATATGAGTACCTGAGCTAGTACAGTGTAGAGATCCCAGCTGCATGTGTGTTGCTTGTTGTACCTGAGCTGGTCGGTTGAACGCTGTACTGGTTGCATGGCAGTGCACTCTCTCAGCTGGTTTATGTGCCTGAGCTGGTACATTGTAGAGAGGTCTGAGCTGGTATAGTAAGTAAAGTCTGAGCTGGTTTGACTTTCACTGTAGCTTTGACTGCGAGCATAAATATAAGTGTTGACCAACACTTAGCAAATTTTTCATTACACATATCGTACCTTATCTTCTCTCGTATACTACCGACCCTTATTTTCCAACCCTCGTGTATACTGTTCACCCTGGAGCTTCTTCTCCCGATTTTCGGAGATTGACCTATCAGAATTGAGTGAGGGTACCTCGATTTGAAAGCCCTATTCGAGGAAAAAATTCTCGTCCAGTTTGGAGAAGAAAGAAGACCAGTCTGAGACCTGGATTTGTAATCAAGATTTAATTGTTGGAATGTATCGGTTTTTAGAGATTTCTGGTGGTTTAGATCTCTATTTGTATGTTTGGTTGGCATTTTCGGGTCTGAAATAGCATTTGGAGCAATTTTGGGAGTTTTTGTGTTTTTGAGGTTTTTGTGGTGAAAGCTGGTTTTATTGAGAAAGCTGGTTGATTTGTAAAAACCAGTCGTAGCGTGTTTTGGCGCGATATTCCTAAACGCCGTCATTTTAGTGAGAGCTGGTAGCGTGTTGTATCCAGCCGTTGCATTTGTGTATTTGGAATTAAGGGCAAAACGACAGCGTTTGGATAAGTTGGAGCGACGTCGTTTTGGTGTAGCGCTAGTGTGATATCTGATCGCGTGTGTGAGTACCTGCTGGTTATTCAGTCGAAGCAAATGTCAATGTGGGTCAACATCACTGTAGCACGAGAAGGAAACGTCGTCGTTTGGATGTTGCGGATGGTTGTCCAGGTGCGAGAGATTTGTTCGCTACTGTAGCTTGCAGCTGGTATTGAGCGAGAGCTAGCGACTGGATGACGTCAGTTGTGCGACGCCGTTTTGATTATTTGCAACGCTGCATTTTATATGTTGCGACTGGTACCAGCTTTTGGAGATTTCCCGCGATGTTTAAACCAGTCGTCTGGTTGTCCATATTTTGGTTGAGAACCAGTCGTAGATAGTGTTCTACGACGTCTTTTTGATTTACGTTGTTTGAGATTTCAGCAGCTGGTTTCGTTGCACCTGCTGGTTGTAATTGTTGTTGGTGCCTGCTTGTTATGTCGGTGGATGTTTTAACCAGCTTTTGCGAGATGTATTTAAGGAAGACTTGGACTTCGATTTCGAGCACCAGATTCCATACTTAGAATATTTTCCCCGATTGTGTTCTTCGCTTCGAACCCTAGGTTACTGTTCACAGTATCTTTTCTCCGGCAATTCCCATCATCTCCGGCCGTTTTCTGATATGTTCGAGGTAGCGTTGGACTCCTCTTGTGTAGCTCTACCATTCCATATCACTTTTGGAGGCTGTGGTTGGCTAGTTGAGGAACGTGAAGTTGCTGCCCGATTGTGCGTTTTGTAGTGCAGGTAGAACTTCGTTCCTTTGTGATGAGATCTTGTTCCTAGCATTGGTTTAAGCTTCCAGTAAGTTGTGTTGGTAGTAATTGCGTTGGTTGAGCGTGGCTCCCAGCCGTGAGCTCCTGTAGTTGGCCGTGAGTTGTTGTTGATGATTCCCTGTATCTTGCGTATGTTTAACAGGTTAGAATCAGATTTCTCAGGCCTAAAATTGTGGTAATTGCACTAGGAATTAAGGTACGGATCATGAGCTTGTGATTCAGCGTGGAACTTAGCTTGGATGAATTGCGAGATGGCTGTGTTGGATTGCCGTGCTTTGTTGTTTTCCTGGTTGAGGACTGTGTATGCTAATTGTGTTTAATTGCTGCGTTGCATATGGTTATATGCTTGTGTTCCAGCATGTTGCATACACGCATGACATTCCATTTCCGTTGTGGCAGCCATTGCCCTGTTTCGTTGTTGCTTCTTTGTTTTCTTACCAGGATACGAGGGAGAGCGGTGATTCCGCACTCTCATTTCCCCTATGCACCGAGTGGTTAGCTACCACAGTTCATAGGTTGGGTGTTGATGCATCTGGTCAGAGCGGGCGAGTAGGGGTGAGTGGGTAGCACCCACATGTCCTACACTCACCGTGGCCACATTTTCTGTTGCAGATCCCGTTTAGCTGTTGTTTCCTTTCTCATGCATAGCATCTGCATTTTACTCTAGCTGTTTACTGCTGTTTTATAGTTGCTCTCCGTACTGGGGTTTGACCCCATGTCCCTCTGGGGCTTGGTTTGTTTCCTTGTTTGTGTTGTTTTCAGGGAACC
>KQ990067.1:38829-82993 GCA_001598015.1 Dorcoceras hygrometricum | reverse complement strand
GGGTTTGACCCCATGTCTCTCTGGGGCTTGGTTTGTTTCCTTGTTTGTGTTGTTTTCATGGAACCCAGGTTTTACAGCTGGTCGTGGTTTTAACCCAGCTGGTGGTGCCCCAGGAGGTGGTTAGCGTGTCCCAGTTGCGTATAGCATATTTATATATATATGTATCAGTTAGCCAGGGGGATGCCCTGTGCTTCGTGATTGTATCCGGTAGTTGGAGTCTGATACATGTTTTGGTTGTTATATGCTATACTGTTTGTTGTTTTTACGTATTGGGATATATTTTGAGTATCCCCTTATTTTAGAGTATATTGTTTAAAACCGTCAGGCCAAAAGAGAAAATTTTACCTGCTTTTTGATAGCTTCCGCATGTGTTTGTATGATTTTACTCTGTTTAGAGAACCAGACCTGACAACCAGGCGATAAATAGATTGAGGAACTACGTGAGCTAGTTTCGCTATTTGCGATCGAGTTGAGCCCCGATTCAGGTAACCGTGTCCTGCTAGCTGTAGATTCTGCTCCTAGCTTTTATATTAGAGCTGGATAGTGCTCTGTAGATTTGGGGTAGCTGATTTATGCTACGAGGCTTTAGGCTGTGAGCTGGATGAGCTTCGATATGAGCTGATTGTTAGATATCTTGGCAGATTAGAGCTTTCTTATTGTTTTTGCCTTGATTTCTCAGTCGAATACTTGAGCTGAGCTGGGAGTGTATTCTAAAGTTAAAGCTGTAAGAGGTTCTATGGTAATTTTAACTTAGAAGCGAAGGTACAAATTGAGCTTACATTAACATCTTTGATATCAGAATGAGAATTTTTCCAGCGTGATTGAGCTGTTGTGATTATGTGCTAGCCGAGTTGTCTAGCTGTGCTGGTTGATGATGGACCTCTGTTTTTATCTGCTTATGTATTTAAATTGTATGCATTGTTTGTGAGCATGCTGTCTTGCATTCATGCATAACTTATTGAGCTTAATTCTTTGATAACCTATGATCACTGATTCATGATTTGCTGGCTGAGTCGTCGTGATAAGAATCCAATGCTGTCGTTGAGTCGTGATAGCCAGCTGAGTCGCTGTGATCTGCATTTCTGATGAATTATTGAGATGATTGTACACCTGAGTTGTTGTGCCTTGCTTATCGATGACTTTTGGTAGCCCACATGCATTGCACGTTTGAGGTATTGTATGTCTTATATGATTGTTGTTTCAATTGATGCTCTTCGTACTGAGGTTTGACCTCGTTTTATTTCCTTTTTTGGGGCTGCTTTGGTCTTGCGTTGCCTTTTGCAGGTTCTTCAGGAATCTAGATGGACCGAGTGGAGCGTCGGCTGGTAGATCCCCATTTTGAGTTCCAGTTATATATTATGTAGAGAACTATTGAACCAGGGGATGCCCTACGTGAATACTATACTCGGGGATCTGTATTTGTTGTAATACTTGTATACATGCTGCCGCTGTTGTTGTGGTGTGGATTTTTGAGTTAAAATCCGTATCTTGAGTATGATTGTATTTTAAATGATATTTTAAGTTCAGTCCCCAAACGAAAATATTTAGCCCATAATTATGCTTCGTATAGTTGTGATTAATTGAGTAATTAATCTATGTGTTAGAGCATCGGGCCTGGCATTTTGGTATCAGAGCTTAAACTAGGATAAGCTCGATTCTTTTTTATCACACTTGAGTCTATCAGAGCTTAAACTGTTGTCATGTGTTGTTTG
Organism: Dorcoceras hygrometricum; assembly: GCA_001598015.1. Lineage (NCBI taxonomy): Eukaryota > Viridiplantae > Streptophyta > Magnoliopsida > Lamiales > Gesneriaceae > Dorcoceras > Dorcoceras hygrometricum. Next base: position 81,281 of record KQ990067.1, on the reverse strand, counting down.
ATATTGGAGCATCACATTCGTTTATAGCTGATGCAGAGCTTAAACTGGTATCAATCGAAATCCCTAAGGAAGGCGAGCTCAGCGCCACCAATCTTGCTCCAAACGTCGGCGTAAATCGACGGTAATCGACGGAGAAAAGATTTCGAATGAATAGTAAGGGTTTCGCGAAGCTCTCGGGAAGAAGATAAGAAATATCGGGTTCGAAAATCGACTAAGTGTTGCTCGACACTTATATTTAAATCTCCCAGTCAAAGCTACAGTAAAAGTCAATCACCGACAATTTCAGATCTTAGCGCTATTAAGATCTTCCTTCGCTACGCTACACTAGAGCACAACCATCAAACGACGTCGTGTTAACGCAAAACGACGTAGCATAGGGGTCCCGCTCAAAACTACAGATCTTGCATAAAAGACACGCTCGCGAACATCCAGATCTGGATTTCATCAAACGACGTCTCACCAGAGTCCAGCCCTCATCAAATCTGATGCTAGCTAAACGACATCGTATCAATTCTGGTATGTGCCGAACAACATCGCATCACTTACACTCAACCAGCGTATACCCGAGTAATCCAAAACGACATCGTTTCGCTTCCCTGTCAAGGACACTCACTCAAACGCACGAGGGACCGATCTGGACACCCAGATCTTACTCAGATCTTAAAATAACGAACCGATCTACTCAAACCGATTCTTCCTACACCTCTAATCACTCGTGCGGGGTATTCCTCAAATCTGATATCTACCTGAACCAAACGCAATGCGATACAAAATTTCATCATTCCCGAATCCGCTAGTGCAAATATGTTCTATTCTAAGCCACCCGCTAGCGACAAACAACTCACATCAGATCTGTTCTACATCAAATCCGAATATCACCAACAGATTAACAATTCTCTCAAATCCGAAAACCCGATAACTAACGTCTCCATTGGTTAATCCTCATCCAGATGTGATTAACCTATTAATCACCAATTAAGAAATTTCTAGTCCTCACAAAAGTAATCCCTAAGGAAGGCGAGCTCAGCGCCACCAATCTTGCTCCAATATTAAAATCATAAATAAATCACATATAATGGCATGTAATTTTATAAAATGATTTTCCCCGTAGTCATGCACTCATTTCTACGTATTCAGGAATTTCTAGGCGCTACGCCTATATTCTCCAACGACAGGAGGCTAGAAATCTCCATAGCATTGATCAATGGAACCTTCGATTGGGAATCTTGGCCATAGAAGATCCACTTCTCGCCAAACTCGGACCGAAAACGCACAATGCCATGAAAACAATCCACGTTGGCCCTAACACTAGACAACACATCCATTCCCACTATACAATCGAAATCCCATATAACTCTCCAAACCAAATTGGCTATCAGCACATTATCGCCAAATTGGCTATTAGCACATTATCGATAAATTGGCTATCAGCACATTACGCCGACGTTTGGAGCAAGATTGGTGGCGCTAAGCTCGCCTTCCTTAGGGATTTCGATTGATACCAGTTTATGCTCTGAGATCGTTTTTCTCACCAGAGTTATCTGGCTGTTGCTTTGTTTGTATGAGTACATGGCCACAGATGGGGAAAGAGCTGGTCAGACTCGATAGGAGTATCTCGAGATTGTGTCATAGAAGTGGGGCGTTAGGTTAAGCAGCGCCGTAGCTGTCAGTTCAGCTTGAGAGAGTTATTACCTATGTGTTTTGGGTTGTATCTGAAATGGAATCAGACAATAGGAATCTTTGTAATCACATCCAGATCTGATTAACCCATTCGTTTATACCTGATGCATTTGTTGGTCAGCGTGGTTTGCGTACCACTGTTTTGCATGATGTAGTTTCTGTTGCGACTCCTGCCGGTGAGAGCTTGTTCTCCCAAGAGATTGTGTCGGATGGCATACTTAGGTTTGGCGATAATGTGCTGATAGCCAATTTGGTTTGGAGAGTTATGTGGGATTTCGATTGTATAGTGGGAATGGATGTGTTGTCTAGTGTTAGGGCCAACGTGGATTGTTTTCATGGCATTGTGCGTTTTCGGCCCTAGTTTTGCGAGAAGTGGAACTTCTATGGCCAACATTCCCAATCGAAGGTTCAAGGTGTAACGCCTAGAAATTCCTGAATACGTAGAAATGAGTGCATTACTAGGGGGAAAATCATTTTAGAAAATTACATGCCATTATATGTGATTTATTTATGATTTTATTGTTGGAGCAAGATTGGTGGCGCTGAGCTCTCCTTCCTTAGGGATTACTTTTGTGAGGACTAGTAATTTCTTAATTGGTGATTAATAGGTTAATCAGATCTGGATGAGGATTAACCAATGGAGACGTTAGTTATCGGGTTTTCAGATTTGAGAGAATTTGTTAATCAGTTGGTGATATTCGGATTTGAGGTAGAACAGATCTGATATGAGTTGTTTGTCGCTAGCGGGTGGCTTAGAATAGATCATATTTGCGCTAGAGGATTCGGGGATGATCAAATTTGGTATCACATTGCGTTTGGTTCAGGTAGATATCAGACTTGAGGAATACCCCACGCTAGTTATTAGAGGCGTAGGAAGAATCGGTTTGAGTAGGTCGGTTCGTTTTTTTCAGATCTGAGTAAGATCTGGGTGTCAAGATCTATCCCTCTTGCGTTTGAGTGAGTTGCCTTGAGAGGGAAGCGAAACAATGTCATTTTGGATTACTCGGGTATACACTGGTTGAGTGTAAGTGATGCGACGTCGTTTGGCACATACCAGATTTGGCATTGGCAGAGGGTGATTGATACGATGTCGTTTAGCTAGCATCAGATTTTATGAGAGCTGGACTCTGGTGCGACGTTCTTTGATTAAAGCGAGATCTGGATGTTCATACTCTTGCGTTTGAGTGAGTTGCCTTGAGAGGGAAGCGAAACAATGTCATTTTGGATTACTCGGGTATACACTGGTTGAGTGTAAGTGATGCGACGTCGTTTGGCACATACCAGATTTGGCATTGGCAGAGGGTGATTGATACGATGTCGTTTAGCTAGCATCAGATTTTATGAGAGCTGGACTCTGGTGCGACGTCGTTTGATGAAAGCGAGATCTGGATGTTCATGAGCGTGTCTTTTATGCAAGATCTGTTGTTTTGAGCGGGACCCCTATGCTACATCATTTTACGGTAACGCGACGTCGTTTGATGGTTGTGCTCTAGTGTAGCGTAGAGAAGGCAGATCTGAATAGCGCTAAGATCTGAATTGTTGGTGATTGACTTTTACTGTAGCATTGACTGGGAGATTTAAATATAAGTGTCGAGCAACACTTAGTTGATTTTCGAACCCGATATTTCTTATCTTCTTCCCGAGAGCTTCGTGAAACCCTTACTGATCATTCGAACTCTTTTCTCCATCGATTGCCGTCGATTTACGCAGACGTCTGGAGCAAGATTGGTGGCGCTGAGCTTGCCTTCCTTAGGATTTCGATTGATACCAGTTTGGAGACTTAGATCGACGAGTTGAGGGAGCACAAAGTAGTTGCAGGTTCGAGCATCTTCGTGATTGTTGCCCAATGGTTCTTTCGTTTCTTTAGAGCTTTTGAATTTGGGCTTGTAGGCATTTTTCCATGAGCAGGTTGCTGGAGTTGTGTTCTATGTGATCTGTCGAGGTAGAAACTGAGGTATGAGGTACGGATTGAGCTTATTTAAACAGCTTTAGCATAAGCATGTGAATATTTCCAGTGTATTGAGAATGTTGTGACTGAGTGTTACGTGAACAGATTTACCTGGCTGCTATATGAATTACCTGCTCTGTGTTATGTATGAATTATGTATGTTGTGATCTGATATTGACTGGCATTCACGCATACATATTGAGCCTGCCATTTGATTGATGACCCGAGTATAGCTAGCGTTGTGATCGGCCGGCTGAGTTGTCACGCCTGAAAGGTCCAATGCTATCATCGAGGTGGTGGCCGGCTGAGTTTTCGCGCTTGAAGACCACTGAACTGTGATGGTCAGTAGATTTTAGCACCTGAATATCATGGATCGATGATTTCCACCATCTGATTGGCTGTGCATGGTGTTTGAGGCTCAATTGAGATTTGATTGCCAGCTGAGTTGTTGGCCTTGATGACCGTTTTTCTTTGATACCCACATGCATATTATGACTTGAAATATTGCATGTTTTATGAATTCTGTTTTATGAGTGCTCTTCGTACTGAGGTTTGACCTCGTTTCTTTTCCCTGTTTTTGGGATGCTTGGGTCTGTGATTGGCCTTTGAAGGTTCTTCAGGTAATCCAGTTGTACAGAGTGGAGCGATAGCTGGTAGATCCCCGTTCTGACTTCTATTTATATGTATTGATATATTGAGCCAGGGGATGTCCTGTGCCTTTAGTATTGGAGGGGATCTGTATTTGTTACTGATTTCCTGTTGTTGGATTTATCTCTTTAAATCCTTATTTTTATTATGAACATATTTTGTATGATATTTAGAATCAGGCCCAATTAAAACAATATTTAGCCCATATTTAAATGCTTCCGTGTTATTAATATTAATTGAGTAATTAATCTATGATTAGCCCACCGGGCCTGATATTTTGGTATCAGAGCTTAAACTGGGATAAGCTCGATGATTTTCTATCACACTCGACTCTATACACAGAGTTTGAGCTTTTCATTTCGATTGACTCTGTGATTTTGATTGTTTGCCTCTCTGATTACCTGCTAGTTCTTACCTCTGAGTTTTGGTAGATGTCGCCGAGGAGAGGTAGGAGTAGAATCGCTAGGCAGGCTGGTGAGGAGTCTAGGGCACCCGATAGTGATGAGGATGTTGAGCAGCAGAGTATACCTTTGCGTCGTCTACTGGTGCTAACCAGGAGAGGACGAAGTATGGTTAGAGCATATGGAGGAATTTTTTGATGCGGTGGAGTACTCTCAGGAGAGAAGACTGAAGCTAGCGGTTTTGTAGTTGAGGGAGAATGCTCAACGCAGTTGGAAGGGTACTTCCCGAGTCATGAGAGAGAGTGGGACTTTGATTTCTTGGGGGAGCTTCTGTGCATCATTTCGACAGGAGTATACCCTTGAGTCCTATTACAACAACCGGGAGCGGGAGTTTGACAATTTGAAGCAAGGGAACTTGAGAGTATCTGAGTATGCTAAACAGTTTTAGTCGCTTTTGTCGTATGTTCCCCATGTTGCTAACCAAGAGAGGACGAAGAGGAACAAGTTTCTAAAAGGTGTGAGTCCTGAGTTGTTTCGCATGGTGTTGGCTGGTTCTCTTGCGACGTATGTTGAGGCTGTGGACAGGGCAGTGGATATTGAGGAGAGTCTGGTGGAGGCACAGACTCAGGTTCAGCCGACAGTTGGATGCACTTTTCATCCTGTGCCGAAAGCGATGCCTTCGTTTCAACCTCCTTAGACTTCACAACAGTCGAATTGCCAGAGGTTTAAGCCTCGTGGGAAACAGTTCAAGAGACGGTCGAATTCGAGTTCTTCTGGTTCCGTGAGTTCTGGTAGTAGTGGCTCTGGAGGAGTGATGTGTGGTCAATGCGGAGGTCGCCATATGACTCCACAATGCCTTGGAGTTCATGGTCTTTTCCATAATTGTGGGAAGCCTGGACATTTCTCTAGGGTGTGTCTGAGGGGAGCACAACCTTCGAATCAGTCGCAGCAAGGTTCAGCTGGTGGTTCTTCACAAAGACCGAAAACCTTTTGCTCAGTACCAACGATAAGGTTTCCAACCACGAGAACCGTCTAGGTTCGGAGGATCTTCTTGTGAGACCCGAAAGATTATTGGATTAATTAATTTAATTAATCGGGTTCAGTATAGATCAGATTTGGCGCGAACAGATCTGGGATGGACCAAGTTTGGGCTGGTATGCTTGGTAAGCCTATCGGGTTTCTATTGGTAACAACTCTTAACAGCTAGAGAGTATTGTGAGGTAGTAATAAGATTCTAGGAGTTGAGAAGTGCTGGTTTTTTACTTCAGCTTTGGTGTTGGTTGATTGGAATCAAGGTTAGAGGTCAAATATAGTTGTCACAAAGTATTCAAAGTTCGCTAGCGAATGTCCTGTGTGGTTAGCGAAACGCTGTCGTTTGGTAGATTATATATGAGATGCGCGCGTTGTTAGTACTGCATGGACCGGCTTGGTTTGTAGTTTAGCATAGACCTGTTTCGGGTTATCTAGACCGGAACGGTAGTGCGACGCCGTTTTGGGTATTAGTGTGCGCTGGATAGTACTTGTGTGAGATCTAGTCATTTAGATCTGGATTGCGGCACGACACCGTTTTGCGATAGCAGATTTGGTACTAGAGGGTGACGTGTATCGGTGGAATAGTGGACTTCAGTGAGACGTCGTTTTGAAGGAAGTTCAGATCTGTTTTGGCGTAAGGTTCGGATCTGGAGTGGTACTCAGATCTGAGTGGGAATCAGCTTTGAGCCTTTGTTGTCGGTGGTTACTGTTTATCAGATTTTGGAGACTTAAGTTGTATTTATGTATGACTTTGACTGGTCTCGCCATTTTCTTTCCCGACTCTTAGAATTATTTCCCGTGAGCAAACTCTGTCGCGATACCCTAGCTACTGTTCACCGAACCTTATCTTCTTCGATTGCCGACAATAGTCAGCTCCGATGGAAGCAAGAGTGGTAGCGCTGGACTCCTCTTGCTAAGGCGCTTCATTTTGTACCGCTTTTTGAGGCTTTGGGTTAGCTCGAAGAGGATCGCGAAGGAAGCTACCTTGTGTAGTCTGTTAGCATTTGAACAGATTTGCTTTTTTGTTCAGGTTTCAGATCTGAGTTCTCGGGTGTGGTAATTATAGCTCAGGATAAAGGTACGGATTTGAGCCTGTTTTACAGCTTCGGGATGAGAATGAATAATATGTGTGCTGCTACGTATGCTTCTGTGTTGTTATTACTTGATTATGCTGTGTTGATTGTTGCAAGATATTGCATTTGCATACACGCATTATCATATTGAGCTAAGATCTTGCTAGCCTTGCCTTGTTGGGTTTATCTGTGTGTACCAGGATGTATGTAATGAGGCCGAGCGGCAATACCGTCACCCTCATCTCCCTGCTGGGTTGTAGTTAGCCGCTATGAGCTGAGTGGATAGCTACCACACCTCATGAGTTGGGAAAAAGAGGGTTCAGTGATTCTTATGCATCTGGTACTGTGTGTTGAGACGAGTGGGTAGATCACATATACTCACACACACCGTGGCCACTATCTTCCAGTTGATTGGATATCAATTGTTGAGCTATTCTTTGAGATCCTTTGGCTCCTTGCTTTCGGTTGTAGCCTACTGCTATTCATGTATAGCATCTGCATATTATCTGTTGCTATCTATTAGAAGTTTTTCAGTTGCTCTCCGTACTTGGATTTGACCCCATGTCCCTCTGAGTCTGGTTGTTTTGTTTGCATGTGTGTGTTTCAGGTTATCATGGTTTCTCAGCTGGTCGTGGAGTTGATCCAGCTGGTAGTGCCGTGGGAGGTGGATAGAGTGTCCGGGTTATATATAGTATATTTATGTTATATTGTATTGTATCTATGTTGAACGAGAGACTCATCATGGATCCTTTAGTTGTTGATTGGGAGTCACTCTATGCTTGTATTTTAGTTCGTGTTGTAGTTGGTTTTCTATTTTTGTAAAACCAGTAGTTTGGATATCAATGTATTTTTAATTATGTTTTATAAGTCAGGCCAAAGCGAAATATTTTAGCCACTATTTTAAATGCTTCCGCTATTGTTTATTGCGTGGTTAACTCTGTGTTGTGCACGAGGCCTGACATTTTTGGTATCATAGCTTAAACTGGGATAAGTTCGAATTCTTTTGATCACACTTGAGTCTAGGCACAGTGTTGCTTGTTGTATATGCTTGACTATGTGATATACTTGTTGCTGTGTGACCTTAATTTTTAGTACCCTTCGTAGATGCCGCCTAGACGTAGGGGTAGAGGTAGAGGGCAGATTCCGAAAGATTCCTAGGGTCAGAACAACGAGGTGCAGTGTAGTATTCATGGTCTTAGGCGTACTAGGCAGATTGATGATGAAGTTGATGTACTGACAGCCCGTGTCAATGAGATGGAACTAATCATGGCGAGGTTTCAGCATATGAATCCTCAGACTTTCGATGGGGACGAGAGTAGTTCCGATGCTGAGTCCTGGCTGCAGCATATTACTGCACTGTTTGATAGAGTGCGCTATGATGATGAGCGCAAACTGAGTTTGGCGACGTTACAACTGAGGAATAACGCAGAGCGCTGGTGGAGAGGTGCTTACCGAACTCTTGAGGAGACTGGTGTTGGGATTACTTGGGATAGTTTCAGTACGGCATTCCGTCAGGAGTATGTCCCGGAGTCTTACGTGAGTGCTTGGGTGCGTGAGTTTGACAATTTGGTTCAGGGAACCATGTCCATGGGTGAGTATGCTCGTAGGCTTTCTTCTCTTCTTGCCTACATTCCTCATGTGTCTGGCCGGGAGAGGGCAAAGAGAAACCGTTTCTTGGATGGGCTTAATGAGGATTTGTACTCCTTGGTGTTGGCGAGTTCACCTACCAGTTATGCAGACACGGTGGACAAGGCAATGGACATCGAGGAAGGGTTTGAGGAACCGCAGGTCTCGGGTTCAGCCTCAAGCAGCCCAAGGTTCATGTCCCAATGCTCCACGGGCGCAACCTCCCCAGTTTCCCTAGTCATCTCAGCAGCAGCCCCAGCAGTTAGTGCAACAGTCTGGATGCCACAGGTTTAGGTCTTGTGGTCATCAGTTCAAGAAGAAGCAGGATTATAGTTCTTCTGGCTCGGGCATTTCGAGCAGTAGTAGCAACCCTAGGGCTACCTTTTGTGGCCAGTGTGGAGACAGACACCCCTCGACGGAATGTACAGGAGTTCAGGGTGTTTGCAACATTTGTGGGAAGTATGGACATTTTGTGAGAGTGTGTCCATGGGCGGGTTCTCAGCACGCCGCAGCCCCACCATAGGGTCGTGCTGGTGGATCGTCTAGAGGTCGTTCTTTTTTGCTCCACAGTAGAGGTTGGGAGAGCCTCAATATAGGCTGTTCCAGCAGTTTGGTCCTTCAAGGTTTGGACAGTCTTCCCAGCCCCGGTTTTCAGGACCTCAGCATGCCCAGGTGAATGCCATGACTAGGTAGCAAGCGGAAGGCACGCCAGGAGGAGTGATTGCAGGTACTTGTTCTGTCTTTGATTTTCTTGCACGTGTATTGTTTGACACTGGAGCATACATTCGTTTATAGCTGATGAATTTGTGGTGGAGCATGGTTTGCATACCACATCTTTGTGTGATGTTGTTTCTGTTGCGACTACTGTTGGCGGGAGCCTGTACTCCAAAGAGATCTTTTTGAATGGAATTCTTAGGTTTGGTGACAATGTGTTAATAGCGAACCTGATTTGTTTAGTGGTGTGGGATTTCGACCGCATTGAGGGAATGGACGTGTTGTCGAATTTTAGGGCCACCGTGGATTGTTTCCATGGAATTGTGCATTTTCGGTCTCAGTATGGTGAGAAATGGAATTTCTGTGGCCACGATTCCCAGTTTAAGATTCATTTGATCTCTGCCATGGAGATGTTTAGCCTGTTGTCGTTGGAGAACTCTGGGTTTATGATTTATGACCTTCATGTTTTTCGGGAATCACGGATAGAGTTGAGTGATGTTCCGATTTCTCGAGAGTTCCCAGATGTGTTTCAGGATGATATTCTTGGATTTTCCCCAAGACGAGAGATTGACTTCAGCAAAAAGTTGGTGCCCGGAACAGGCCCGAATTCTAGAGCTCCATATCAATTGGCGCCAGTTGAGTTGAAGGAGCTCAAGGATCAGTTGTGTGATCTTTTGTAGAAGGGATTTATAAGGCCGAGCATGTCACCTTGGGGAGCTCCGATTCTTTTTGTGAAGAAGAAGGATGGATCTATGAGGATGTGTGTGGATTTTTGGCATCTGAATAAAGCGACGATCAAGAACAAGTACCCTTTGCCGAGAATTGATGACTTTTTTGATCAACTGCAAGGATCGGCAGTGTACTCTAAGATTGATCTGCGATCTGGTTATCATCAGTTGCGGAATAGAGACGCTGATGTGTCGAAGACGGATTTTAGGACTAGATATGGGCATTATGAGTTTTTGGTGATGCCGTTTGGATTGACGAATGCTCCTGCTGTCTTCATGGATTAGATGAATCGCTTGTTCAGTGAGTACATCGATCATTTTGTGATTGTATTTACAGATGAAATCTTGGTGTATTCGAAGAACTTCATGGAGCATAAGGAACACTTGATATTGGTGTTGTAGAAACTGAGAGACTCACAGCTTTTTGCGAAGTTTAGCAAGTGTGAATTTTGGTTGGATAAGGTAATCTTTTTGGGTCATGTCATATCTGCAGAAGGTATTTCGGTGGATCCTAGTAAGGTCGAAGCAGTGCTTAACTGGGAGCGACCTAGGAATGTTTCATAGATCCGCAGTTTCTTGGGTTTGGCTGGCAATTATAGACGTTTCATTGAGGGTTTTTCTTCGATAGCCAAGCCGATGATGCAGTAGACCTAGAAAGATATAAGATTTCTGTGGACAGATGAATGTGAGTCGAGTTTCCAATTGCTCAAAGAGAAGCTAACTTCTGCACCTGTGTTAGCTTTGCCTTCAGGATCAGGTGGTTTTGTGGTTTTTTCAGATGCTTCGGTTAATGGATTGGGTTTTGAGTTGATGCAGAATGGTCGAGTCATTGCGTATGCTTCTTGTCAGTTGAAATCGCATGAGACTCGATACCCAGTTCATGATTTAGAGTTGGAAGCAGTGGTCTTTGACTTGAAGATTTGGTGCCACTATCTGTATGGCCAGCAGTTTGTGGTGTATACAAACCACAAGAGTCTTCAGTATGTGTTTTCTCAGCCATTTTTGAATATGATACAGCGTAGATGGATGGAGTTGCTTAAGGATTTTGATTGTGAGATCCCATTCAGCCGTGGGAAAGTGAATGTAGTTGCTGATGCATTGAGCAGGAAGGCTGAAGTGACAATGCTGGCTTCGTTGCAGATTTCGAAGGTCCATGAGCATCTAAGCACTACGGGTTGGCATTTTTACCCAGGTGAGGATTATGTTGTGGTTTCTTCTTTTCAAGTTGAGCCACAGATTATTGAGAACATTAGAACAGCTCAAAGGACAGATCCATCTATTCATGAGTTGAAGTTGAAGGTTAGAGCTGGATAGTTGGAAGACTATTCTATCACGTCTGATGGTTGTTTAAGATTTCGTGGCAGGTTGGTAGTGCCAAATCTTATAGATTTGTAGAAGGATATTTTGATAGAAGCACACTGCAGTAGATATAGTGTTCATCCTGGTACAAGGGAGATGTACCATGCCTTGAAGCCGCACTTCTGGTGGGCAGGTTTAAAGAGTGATGTTGCTGATTTTGTTGCGCGTTACTTGAATTTCCAGCAAGTTAAGGCAGAAAGGATGAGACCTGGTGGTTTATTGTAGAGTTCAGAAGTGCCCAATGGAATCGAGAGCACATAGCAATGGACTTTGTAACGCACTTGCCTCGTTCCAGCAGAGGTTGTGATGCTGTTTGGGTTGTTATTGATAGATTGTCGAAGTCTGCTCACTTCATTCCCTATAGTATGACGTATTCTTTGAGGAATATGGCAAAGCTGTACATAGATTTCGTGGTGCGATTGCATGGTGTGCCTGTTTCCATTATTTCAAATTGTGATCCGAGGTTTAATTCAGGTTTTGGAAGAGTTTTCAAACAGATTTGGGCATCAGATTGGCTATGAGTACAACGTACCATCCTCAAACCGATGGCCAATCTGAGAGGACTATCCATATTTTGGAGGATATATTGAGATTTGTTGTGATGGATTTAAGTGGTAGCTGGCAAGATTCGTTGTCTTTGGTTGAGTTTTCTTATAATAAAAACTACCAGGTGGCAATTGGAATGGCACACTTTGAGGAATTGTAAGGTAGGAAGTGCAGATCGCCTATTTGTTGGGAATAAGTGGGGGAGAAGCAGCTGTCTTCTCCAGAATTTGTGCAGCAGATGAGAGATCAAGTAGATTTGATTCGCCAGCGTATGAAGGCTACATAGGATCTCCAAGCCAGCCATGCGAATAGAAGGCGTAGGCCATTATAATTTCAGGTTGGTGATCGAGTATTCCTGAAAGTTTCTCCTTTTAGAAGTGTTATGAGATTTGGTCTCAAGGGAAAGTTAGCTCCTCGTTATGTTGGACCTTATGAGATTGTAGAGAGGATCGGTCCTTTGGCTTATCGGCTGTTGTTGCCGCCAGATTTGTCCTCATTGCATGATGTTTTTCATGTGTCTATGTTGAGGAAGTATGAGCCAGATCCTTCTCATGTGTTGTGAACTAACGAGGTGGAGCTGGATAGAACTTTGAGCTATGTTGAGTATCCCTTGCAGATTCTTGACAGGAAGGAGAAACAGCTCAGGAACAAGTCAATTCCCTTGGTGATGTTCCAATGGAGCAAGCATGGTAGGGAAGAAGCTACGTGGAAGTTAGAAGAGAAAATGCAACGTGAGTGGGCTCATCTGTTTGGGTAGATCTTGCATTAACTCCAGTAGCTAGTTGCTTGTTGTTGTTATTTTCCAGTTATCTTGAACTCCTGGTTAGTAGCCTCTCGTTGTGTGTTGGAGAGTTACTAGTTGTTCTGTGCATAGCGGGATTTTCCTGTTTTGGTTGTTTTGTTGAGTTTTGTTTAGTTCTGGACTTGTTCTTTTTCGAGGACGAAATCTTATTTTTAGTGGGGGGAGAGATGTGAGACCCGAAAGATTATTGGATTAATTGAGTTAATTGTCGGCTTTTGGATAGACCAGATTTGGCGTGAACAGATCTGGGATGGATCAGCTTTGAGTTGGTATGCTTGGTGAGCGTATCGGGTTTCTATATTGCGTGTTTAGAACAGCTCTGGACAGTTGTAGAGTTTGTTGTTGCCGCCAGATCTGTCCTCATTACATGATGTGTTTCATGTGTCTATGTTGAGGAAGTATGAGCCAGATCCTTCTCATGTGTTGCGAACTGACGAAGTGGAGCTGGATCAGACTTTGAGTTATGTTGAGTATCCCTTGCAGGTCTTGGATAGAAAAGATAAACAGCTCATAAACAAGACCATTCCTTTGCTGATGGTCCAGTGGAGCCAACATGGTAGAGAAGAAGCTACGTGGGAGTTAGAAGAGAAAATGCAATGTGAATGGCCTCATCTGTTTGAGTAGATTTTGCATTGACTATAGTAGCTATTTTGTTTGTTGTTGTTTGTTCCAGTTATCTTGACTATTGGTTAGTAGCCTATCGTTGTGTGTTGGAGAGTTGATGTTTGTTTTGTTTTTAGCGGGATTTTTCCTGTGTTTGTTATTTGTTAAGGTTCTGCTCAGGTCTGGAGTTGTTGTTTGATTTCGAGGACAAAAACTTGTTTTAGTGGGGGAGGAATGTGAGACCCAAAATATTATTGGATTAATTAGGTTAATTAATCGATTTCAGTATAGACCATATTTCACGCGAACAGATCTGGGATGGACCGAGCTTTGGGGTGTTATTGCTTGGTAAGCATATCGGGTTTCTACTGGTAATAGTTCTGGACAGTTAGAGAGTAATGTGAGGTAGTAATCAGATTCGGGGAGTTGAGAAGTGCTGGTTGGTGACTTCGGCTTTGGTGTTGGTCGATTTGAATCAAGGTTAGAGGTCAAATCTGGTTGTCGCAAAGTATTCGAGGTTCGCTATCGAATGTCCTGCGCGGGTAGCGAAACGCTGTCGTTTGGTAGAATTCTGATTTGAGATGTGCGTGTTGTTAGTACTATGTGGACCGGATTGGTTTGTAGTTTAGCATAGACCGGTTTCGAGTTATCTAGATCGGAAGGCAGTGCGACGCCGTTCGGGTATTAGTGAGTACTTGTGTGAGATCTGGTCATTCAGATCCGGATTGCGGTGCGACACCGTTTTGCGATAGCAGATTTGGTACTAGCGGGTGACGTGTACCAGTTGAATAGTGGACTTCGCTGCGACGTCGTGTTTAAGGAAGTTCAGATGTGTTTTAGCTTAAGGTTCAGATCTGGAGTGGTACTCAGATCTGAGTGGGAATCAGCTTTGAGCCTATGTTGTTGGTGGTTACTGTTCATCAGATTTGGGTGACTTAAGTTGTATTTATATAGGACTTTGACTGGTCCCGCCATTATCTTTCCCAACTCTTAGAATTATTTCCCGTGAGCAAACTCTGTCGCGATAGCTACTGTTCACCGAACCTTATCTTCTTCGATTGCCGATGATAGTCAGCTCAGATGGAAGCAAGAGTGGTAGTGCTGGACTCCTCTTGCTAAGGCGCTTCGTTCTATACCACTTTTGGATGCTTTGAGTTAGCTCGAAGATTAACGCGAAGGAAGCTACCTTGTGTAGTCTGTTAGCATTTGAGCAGATTTGCTTTTCCGTTCATGTTTCAGATCTGAGTGCTCGGGACCTTGTTGTGGTAATTGTAGCTCAAGATAAAGGTACGGATTTGAGCTTGTTTTACAGCTTCGGGATGAGAATGAATATTATGTGTGCTGCTACGTATGCTTCTGTGTTGTTATTGCTTGCTTATGCTGTGTTGATTGTTGCAAGCTGTTGCATTTGCATACACGCATTATCATATTGAGATCAGATCTTGCTAGCCTTTCCTTGTTGTGTTGATCTATGTGTACCAGGATGCTTGTAATGAGGCCGAGCGGCAATACCGTCACCCTCATCTCCCTGCTGGGTTGTTGTTAGCCGCTATGAGCCAAGTGGATAGCTACCACACCTCATGAGTTGGACAACAGCGGGTTGAGTGATTGTTATGCATCTGGTACTGTGTGTTGAGACGAGTGTGTAGCTCACATATACTCACACACACCGTGGCCACTATCGTCCAGTTTATTGGATATCAGTTGTTGAGCTGTTCTTTGAGATCCTTTGGCTCCCTACTTTCGGTCGTATCCTGATGCTATTCATGCATAGCATCTGCATATTATATGTTGCTATCTATTAGCTGTTTTTCAGTTTCTCTACGTACTGGGGTTTGACCCCTGTCCCTTTGGGGCTGGTTGTTTAGTTTGCCTGTGTGTGTTTCAGGTTATCATGGTTTCTCAGCTGGTCGGGATTTGATCCATGTGCCGCGGGAGGTGGATAGAGTGTCCCAGTTATATATAGTATATTTATGTTATATTGTATTGTATCTATGTTGAGCGAGAGACTCATCATGGATCCTTTAGTTGTTGTTTGGGAGTCACTCTGTGCTTGTATGTTAGTTCATGTTGTAAGTGTTGTAGTTCGGTTGTTGTTTGGGAGTCACTCTGTGCTTGTATGTTAGTTCATGTTGTAAGTGTTGTGGATTGTGTGATTAGATTTGATGATCATGTGCTGGTGACTAACATGATTGTCTTGGAGATTAGAGATTTTGATTGTATCTTGGGTATGGACGTGTTTTCCAGTTATAGAGAGACTGTAGATTGTTTCCACGGTGTGGTGAGGTTTAGACCTCAAGTTGGGGAGAAGTGGGATTTCTACGGTGCTGATTCGCGATTGAAGATCACACTAGTGTCTGCCATGGAGATGTTCAGTCTGTTGTCTCTAGAGAACTCAGGGTTTATGATTATGCCCTTGATATTTCTCGAAAATCATGGATAGAGTTGAGTGATAGTTCCGATTGCTCTAGAGTTCCCAGATGTGTTTTCGGATGAGATTCCTGGATTTCTCCCGAGACGAGAGATTGACTTCAGCATAAAGTTGGTGTCCGGAACATCCCTGATTTCTAGAGCTCCATATCGGTTGGCGCCAGCTGAGCTGAAGGAGCTCAAGGATCAGTTGCGTGATCTTTTAGAGAAGGGATTTATAAGGCCGAGTATGTCGCCTTGGGGAGCTCCGATTCTTTTTGTAGAGAAAAAGGATGGATCCATGAGGATGGGTGTGGACTTTCGGCAGCTGAATAAAGCAACGATTAAGAACAAGTATCCTTTTCCGAGGATTGATGACTTGTTTGATGAGTTGCAGGGATAGGCAGTGTACTCTAAGATTGATCTGCGATCTAGTTATCATCAGTTGCGGATTAGAGACGCTGATGTGACGAATACGGCTTTCAGGACGAGATATGGGAATTTTGAATTTCTGGTGTTACCTTTTGGATTGACTAATGCTCCTAATGTCTTCATTGACTTGATGAATCACGTCTTTAGTAAGTACATCGATCATTTTGTGATCGTCTTCATAGATGACATTCTTGTGTACTCGAGGAGCTATAGAGAGCATAAGGAGCATTTGAGATTGGTGTTGCAGAAACTAAGAGACTCACAGCTGTATGCGAAATTCAGCAAGTGTGAATTCTGGCTGGATAACGTAATATTTTTGGGTCATGTCGTATCTGCAGAAGGTACTTCGGTGGATCCTAGTGAGGTCGAAGCTGTTCTTAACTGGGAGCGACCTAGGAATGTTTCAGAGATCCGTAGTTTCTTGGGTTTGGCTGGCTACTACAGATGTTTTATTGAATGTTTTTCCGTGGTCAGATGAGTGTGAGTCTAGTTTCCAGTTGCTCAAGGAGAAGTTGACTACTGCTCCTGTGTTGGCTTCGCCTTCGGGTTCTGGAGGTTCGTAGTGTGCTCTGATGCTTCTCTGAATGGTTTGGATTGTGTTTTGATGCATAACGGGCGAGTGATAGCTTATGCGTCTCGACAACTGAAGCCCCATGAGACGAGATACCCCGTTCATGATTTGGATGGAGTTGCTCAAAAATTTTGACTGCGAGATTCAATATCAGCCTGGGCGGATGAACTTAGTCGCCGATGCTTTGAGTATGAAAGCCCAGCCTGCGATGTTGACGTCGATGAATATATCCAAAGTCCATGAGGATTTAGGGACTTCTGGATGGCGTTTTCAGCCAGATGATCAGTATTTCGTGGTTTCTTCTTTTTAGGTGGAACCACAGATTTTTGCAGACGTTAGAGCAGCGCAGAGACTAACCCGTATATTCATGAATTGAAGATTAAGGCCCAGAATGGCCAGTCGGAGGATCTGTTGCTTCTGATGGATGTCTGAGATATCGTGGTAGATTGGTTGTTCCTAATTTGATTGATTGAAGGAAACCATCTTGAATGAGGCCCATTGTACAGTGTTCATCCGGGCGAGAAGAAGATGTATCATGCCTTGAAGTCTCACTACTGGTGGGAAGGTATGAGGAATGACAGCTCTGGATTTGTAGCTCGATGTTTGAATTACCAACAAGTCAAGGTCGATAAAATGAGACCTGGTGGTTTTACAGAGTCTATAAGTGCCTCAATGGAATTGGGAACACATCGCCATGGATTTTGTTACTCATTTACCTTTGAGATTGTTGATAGGATTGGGTCTTTGGCTTATAGATTGCAATTCCCTTCTGAATTAGCAGCGATACATGATGTGTTTCATGTGTCAATGTTGAGGAAATATGATCCAGATCCGTCCCATGTGCTGAGAACTGATGAAGTGGAGTGGATCCAACCCAGAGTTATGTTGAATATCCAGTGCAGATTCTGGATAGGAAGGAGAAGCATTTGAGGAACAAGAATATACCGTTAGTGATGGTCCAATGGAGCAAGCATGGTAGAGAAGAAGCTACCTGGGAAGTTGAAGAAAAGATGAGACAAGAGTGGCGTCATCTGTTTGAGAATTGACAATAGATTTCCAGGTAAATTTTATAGCTTGTTGCTTGCGTGTTTGAGTGTTTTGTGCTCATGAATTGTGGTTTTGTTAATCATTGAGTCATGCTGGACAGATTGTTTGTCTGAGTTTTGGTGAATTTCTGTGATTCTGATCTATTGCTGTAAGTTGATTTTGAGGACGAAATCCATTTCTAGTGGGGGGAGTGTGAGGACTAGAAATTTATTAATTGGTGATTAATCGGTTAGTCAGATCTGGATGAGGATTAACCAACGGAGACGTTAGTTATCGGATTTTCGAATTTGAGAGTAATTGGTTAAACTATTGGTGATATTTGGATTTGAGGTAGAACAGATCTGATGTGAGTTGTTTGTCTCTAGCGGGTGACTTAGAATGATCAGATTTGTGCTAGCGGATTCGGGAATGATCAAATTTGGTATCCCATTGCGTTTGGTTCAGTGAGATATCAGATTTGAGGAATACCCCGCGCGAGTGATTAGAGGCGCAGGAAGAATTTTGATTAGCGGTTTGAGTAGACCGGTTTGTTATTTTCAGATCTGAGAAAGATCTGGGTGTCCAGATCTGTCCCTCATGCGTTTGAGTGAGTTTCCTTGAGAGGGAAGCGAAACCATGTCGTTTTGGATTACCCGGATATACGTGGGTTGATTATAAGTGATGCGACGGTGCGACGTCGTTTGATGAAAGGAGATCTGGATGTTCACGAGCAGGTCTTTTATGCGAGATCTGTTGTTTTGAGCGGTATCCCTATGCTATGTCGTTTTGCGGTCACGCGACGTCATTTGATGGTTGTGCGCTAGTATAGCGTAGCGAAGACAGATCTGCATAGCGCTAAGATCAGAAATTGTCGGTGATTGACTTTTACTGTAGCTTTGACTTGGAGATTTAAATATAAGTGTCGAGCAACACTTAGTCGATTTCCGAACCCGATATTTCTTATCTTCTTCCCGAGAGCTTCGCGAAACCCTTACTGTTCGAACCCTTTTCTCCATCGATTGCGTCGATTTACGCCGCCGTTTGGAGCAAGATTGGTGGCGCTGAGCTCGCCTTCCTTAGGATTTCGATTGATACCAGTTTGGAGCCTGAGATCAACGAGATGAGAGCCTTCGATACGTGCACGCTACTGCAGCAGCTAGAGAAGTACGGATTTGGACATGGGAGCAGTAGTTGAATGTTCGAGCATCTTCGCGATTGTTGTCCAGTGGTTCTTCCGTCTCTTTAGAACTTTCGAATTTGGGCTTGTAAGAATTTTTCCGTTGATCATTTGAGGATCTCGTGAGCAACATATCTGAGTAGGATTTTGGAGTTGTGTTCTGTGTGATTTGTCGAGGTAGAAACTGAGATTTGAGGTACGGATTGAGCTTATTTAAACAGCTTAGGCATAAGCATGTGAAAAATTTCCAGTGTATTGAGAATGTTGTGACTGAGCGTTACGTGAACAGATTTGCCTGGATGTTATGTGAATTATCTGTTCTGTGTTATGTATGAATTATGTATGTTGTGATCTGATATTGACTGATATTCACACATACATATTGATCCTGGGATTTGATTGTTGACCCGAGTCGAGCTAGAGTTGTGATCGGCCGGCTGAGTTGTCGCGCCTGAGAGGTCCAATGCTATCATCAAGGTGGTGGCCGGCTGAGTTGTCGCGCCTGAAGACCACTGAGCTGTCATGGTCGACGAACCTGAAGATCACGGATCGATGATTTTCACCAGCTGATTGGTTGTGCGTGGTGTTTGAGGCTAAATTGAGATTTGATTGCCAGCTGAGTTGTTGGCCTTGATGACCGTTATTCTTTGATACCCTCATGAATATCATGACTTGAAATATTGCATGTTTTATGAATTGATTTGTTATGAGTGCTCTTTATACCGAGGTTTGACCTTTTTTATTTTCCCTGTTTTTGGGCTTCTTGGATTGTGATTGGCCTTTGCAGGTTCTTCAGGTAATCCAGCTGGACAGAGTGGTGCGACAGCTGGTAGATCCCCGTTCTGAGTCCCAGTTATATGTATTGATATATTGAGCCATGGTATGTCCTGTGCTTTTAGTATTGGAGGGGATCTGTATTTGTTAGTGATTGCCTGTTGTTGGATTTATGTGTTTAAATCCTTATTTTGATTATGAACTTATTTTGAATGATATTTTGAATCAGGCCCAATTCGAAAAATTTTTATCCCATATTTTAAATGCTTCCGTGTTATTAAGATTAATTGAGTAATTAATCTATGATTAGCGTATCGGCCCTGACAACTTTATCTTCTTTTTTTCTTACCTTTGATTACCTCGAAGATGCCGCCGAGGAGAGGTAGAGGTAGGACTGCTAGACAGATAGTTGGGGAGTCTGGAGCCCCTTGAGAGCGATGAGGATGTTGCTCAGCAGAGTGTGCCATTGCGTCGTCGAGCTGGACATGCAGAGGTTGAGGTTGAGAATGTGACTAGACAGTTTGGCGAAATGGAACTAGTATTGGCTAGGTTCCAGAGGACAAATACCCCTACGTTCACTGGAACTGAGGGTGGTCTGATGGCTGAAGGCTGGTTGGAGCATATGGAGGACATGGTCGAGACTTTGGAGTATTCCGTGGAGAGGAGACTAAAGTTGGATGTTCTGCAGTTGAGGGAGCATGCTCAACGCTGGTGGAAGGGTACTTCCAGATTCATGCGAGAGACCGGAGTTTTGATCACTTGGGAGAGCTTCTGTGCCGCCTTTCGCTAGGAGTATACCCCGGAGTCTTATTTCAACAACAGAGAGAGGGAGTTTGACAATCTGAATCAAGGAAATCTGAAGGTCGATGAGTATGCTAGACATTTTTCCTCACTTCTTGTGTATGTCCCTAACGTTTCTAATCAAGAGAGGACGAAGCGAAACAAGTTCCGGAAAGGTTTGAGGCTAGAATTGTTTCGTTTGGTGTTGTCTGGTTTTCCGTCGAATTACACTGAGGCCGTGGATCGACGGTTGATATCGAGGAGAGTCTGTTGCATGCGCCGACTCAGGCTCCGCCGATAGCTGGATGAAGTTTTCATCCTGCACCAGAAGGGACGTATGTATTTCAGCCTCCTCATACTTCGCAGCAGTCGAATCGTCATAGGTTCAATCCTCGAGGAAAACAGTTTAAGAGATGGTCGAATTCGAGTTTTTGGGTTCTGTCAGCTCGGGTGGTAGTGGTTCTGGAGAGATCACTTGTGGTCAGTGTGGAGGTAGACATATGACTTCTTATTGCCGTGGAGTTCAGGGTCTTTGTCTTAAGTGCGGGCAGCCGGGACACTTTGCGAATAGAGTGTCCATCGATGAGGGGACAACCCTCTAATCGTTCATAGCAAGGTTTGGCTGGTGGTTTTTCTCATAGGCCTCAACCTCCTGCCCCAACACAGCGATCTGGATTCCAACAACGAGAAGAGTCTAGGTTTGGAGGACCATCTATACCTCAGTATTCGGGACCTCAGCAAGCTAAGGCGAATGCCATGACTCGGGAGCAAGGTGATGACATGCCCGAGGGAGTTATCGTAGGTACTTGCTCTATTTTTGATTTTCCTACTCGAGTTTCGTTTGATACTGGAGCATCAAACTCCTTTATATCTGATTTGTTTGTATATGAGTGTGGGTTGAGCGCTACCCCACTGTGTGATGTTGTATATGTTTCTACTACTGCTGGTGCGTGGTTTTTGTCCCGTGAGGTGGTTGTGGGTTGTGTGATCCGATTTGATCAGAACGTGCTGATGATGAATTTAATTTCTCTTGAGATTAGAGACTTTGATTGTACCTTGGGGATGGACGTGTTGTCCAGTTACAGAACTACTGTCGATTGTTTCCATGGGGTTATGATATTTAGGCCTGAATTTGGTGAGAAGTGGGATTTCAACGATGAGGATTCTCGATCGAAGATTCCACTTGTGTCAACCATTGAGATGTTTAGCCTGTTGTCGCTTGAAAACGCAGGGTTCATGATCTATGCCATGGATGTCTCCTAATAATCGCGACTGGAATTGAGTGATATTCCTATTATTCGAGAGTTCCCTGATATTTTTCCTGATGAGATTCTTGGCTTTCCTCCGAGATGAGAGATTGATTTCATCATTGAATTGGTGTCAGGGACTGCCCCGATTTCTCGAGCTCCATATCGATTGGCTCCAGCTGAGCTGAAGTAACTTAAGGACCAGTTGCATGATCTTCTAGAGAAAGGTTGCATTAGGCAAAGTATGTCGCTATGAGGAGCACCTATTCTATTTGTGAAGAAGAAATATGGATCTATGAGGATGTGTGTCGACTTTGACAGGTGAACAAAACGACGGTGAAGAATAAGTATCCTCTGCCGAGGATTGATGATCTGTTTGATCAGCTGTAGGGATCGGCAGTGTACTCCAAGATTGATTTGCGATCGTGTTATCACCAGTTGAGGATTAGAGACGCTGATGTGGTGAATACGGCATTCCGGACTAGGTACACACATTATGAGTTCCTTGTGATGTCGTTTGGATTAACGAATGCCCCTGCTGTCTTCATGGACTTGATGAACCGCGTCTTTAGTGAGTATATTGATTGATTCGTGATTGTCTTCATAGATGATATTCTGGTGTACTCGAGGAGCCGAAGAGAGCATAAGGAGCATCTGAGATTGGTGTTGCAGAAACTTAGAGACTCGCAGCTGTACGCCAAGTTCAGTAAGTGTGAATTTTGGTTGGATAGGGTGATCTTTTTGGGTCATGTCATTTCTGAGCAAGGTGTTTCCGTGGATTATAGTAAGGTCGAAGCAGTGCTTAACTGGGAGCGAACGAGGAATGTTTCGGAGATCCATAGTTTCTTGGGTTCGGTTGGCTATTACAGACGATTCATTGAGGGACTTTCTTCAATAGCGAGGACAATGACACAACTAACTCAGAAAGATAGAAGATTTGTCTGGACGGACGAATGCAAGTCTAGTTTTCCTACACTCAAGGAGAAGTTCCTACTACTCCTGTGTTGGCTTTACCTTTGGGTTCTGGAGGTTTTTTTTTTGCTCTGATGCTTCTCTGAGTGGCTTGGGCTATGTATTGATGCAGAACAGGCAAGTGATAGCGTATGGGTCTCGACAGCTGAAACCTTACGAGAACAGATACCCCGTTCATGATTTGGAGCTAGCTGCCATTGTTTTTGCCCTAAATATTTGGCGTCACTACCTGTACTGCGAACAATTTGTGTTGTACACGGACCACAAGATCTCGAAGTATATCTTCACCGCTAGATTTGAACATGATACAACGTTGTTGGATGGAGTTGCTCAAGGATTTTGACTGTGAGATTAAGTATCAGCCTGGACGGATGAACATGGTGACAGATTCCTTAATTAGAAAAACATCGCCTACGATTCTAACTTCTTTGAGTATCTCGAAAGTCCACGAGCATTTAGGGACATCCGGATGGCATTTCCAACCGAGTGATCAGTTCTTTTTAGTTTTTTCTTTTCAGGTTGAACCACAGATTGTGGCAGACATTAGGGCAGCACACAGGACTGACCCGTACATTCATGATTTGAAGATAAAAGCCCAGAATGGTAAGTCGAACGATTTTACTATTTCTTCCGATGGATGCCTGAAATTTCGTGATAGATTGGTAGTTCCAAACCTGATTGATCTGAAGGAAACTATTTTGAATGAGGCCCATTGCATTCGTTACAGTGTGAATCCAGGCGAAAAGAAGATGTATCATGCCTTGAAGTCGCACTACTGGTGGGAAGGCATGATGAATGACATTTCTGGATTTGTTTCACGCAGCTTGAATTGCCAACTGGTCAAGGCAAAGAGGAAGAGACCTAGCGGATTACTGCAGAGTTTGGAAGTGCCTCAATGGAATTGGGAGAACGTTGCCATGGGTTTTGTGACTCATTTACCTTGTTTGAAAAGATGATGTTATGCGATTTGGGTGGTTATTGACACGCTTTCGAAGTCAGTCCATTTCATTCCCAATGATGTGAGATGTTCCATGAACAAGATGACGAGATTGTACATTGATCATGTAGTGAGGCTGCTTGGAGTGCTGATTTTGATAGTATCTGATCGAGATCCACGATTTACTTCCCGATTTTGGAAGAATTTGTAAGCAGCTATGTGAGACCCGAAAGATTAATGGAGCAATTAATTTAAAATCGGGTTTAGCATAGATCGGATCAGGCATGAGCTGATATGGGACGGGCCAGCTCTGAGCTGGTATGCTTAGTAAACTTAAGCTGGTCTGGGGTATATTAGAGCTAGATAATTTGAATGAGAGCGAGCTGGTCAGTGCATGGAACAGCTCTGGGTTAGTTTTCGTAGAACGGCCCAAGATGGATGGTTGTGTTGCTTATATATTGTTGTCGCAAGCTATTCTGAGTACGCTAAGCTGGATATTAGAAGCTGGTGCCGAAGCGACGTTGTTTTGTAGAAACCAGCTTAGAGGGGCTCAATCTGATAGTACTGTGCGGACCGGTCCGGTTCTATGGTCTAGTGTAAACCGGTACGGTTCATGGGTATCAGCTTAGGCGAGAGCTGATAGTGCGAGCTGGTCTTCTTGCACGTGATTTGGTTGTCCTGAGCTAAGGTGTGGTGCGACGTCGTTTTGGTGACGTCAGGTTAGACACCAGCTGGATGGTACGCGTGAGCTGGACAAGGAGTGATCTGTTGCTACTTTGTACGTGTGATCTGTTCTGGTAGCATGAATTGGATGACGTGTACCAGTTTGGACTCTGAGCGTGGATACTGTTCACCAGATCGCGGGAGACTTAAGTTGTATATATTCATGCGTACGCCATTCTTCTCCAACATTGAGAAATATTTCCTCTTGAGAGCTCGACATCTCATCCCGTCTTAGAACCCTAGCTACTATTCAATTTAACCTATTTCCTCCGTTTCCCGGCGGTAGACGACGTAGCTTGGAGCAATATTGGTAGTGTTGAGTTCCTATTTACAAGACGCTTCTTTTCTTACCTTTTTCGAAGGCTTTGGTGGGCTAGAAGTGGGGACGCAAATGAGCTATAGTGTGTTGTTGGGTCGTACTCCGGCCGATTGGGTTTTCCGTTCAGACAGTTCTTTTTATTAAGTGTTAGATCCTCTCTTATGCTTCGTTTAGAGCTAGATATCGCGTTTAACGGGTAGGATAGAACTGAGGTGAGCTATGGCTTCCAGTTAGATATTTCTGTGGTTACTGGTAATTGTAGCACAGAAGCTAAGGTACGGATGTGAGCTTATATTTACAGCTTTTGGATAGGCTTGTGTATAAATGAGCATGTGCTGTTATGTTGAGCAGTGTGTATGCTGTTGGTTCTATGCTATTGATTGCATCTGTTCTGTTGTGTGGTATCTTGCAAGTTGTTCTTATTCATACACGCATGTCTTGTTGTTACGCTCTATTCCTTGCGATCCTATGCTAGCAGCCTACTGTGAGAACCTATAAATTGTTGTATTTCGCTGTTGAGTTAACCCGTGTTGATAGGATGCGTGTTATTGAGCGACTGGATAGCTCCCATTCTCTCACATGTACTATGGCCTTTCTGTACTAGCTTGTGCTGGTACTAGGTGTGATTGAGCGGATGGGTAGCTCCCATTCTCTCACATGAGTTGCGGCCATCCCTGTTCTGTATTGTGTCTGGTACCATGTGTGATTGAGCGGCTGGGCAATTCCCATTCTCTCACACATCCAGTGACCACTCCTATTTCTGATGTCCAGCTGTGTACAGTTCCCTTGGATCCTTTGATCGTCCTGTTCTCAAGCATCGCATAGCAGTTATAACTTCTTCTTTCCACCTGTTGTTTTATGTTGCTCTCCGTACTAGGGTTTGACCCCGTCCCTTTGGGTCTGTTTGGTTTATTATGTGCCATTCAGGTTTTCCAGGTTATTCAGCTGGCAGTGGAGGTGAGTCAGCTGGAGATGTCCCTAGAGGTTGAATAGAGTGTGTCATATATATATATATGTATTGGTGTTGTTGCCTGGGAATGACCCGTGCTATCGTTGTAAATAGATTTGGTTTCTGTTGGCTTTGTATGCTGATACTTGTTGTAGTTGTAGCTGTTGTGTGTGCAGCTTTTGGTTGTGGTAAAACCAATAATTTGAGTATAAATATATTTTGAAATTATGTTTTCTAAGTCAGGCCAAAGCGAAAAATTTTAGCCACTTTTAATGCTTCCATATTTGTAATTGCGTGTTTTATCTCAGTTTTGTGCACCGAGCCTGAATTTTTGATATCATATCTAAAACTTGGATAAGCTCGAAATCTTTTGATCACACTTGAGTCTAGGCACCGTGTTTCTTGTTGCGTGTGCTTGACTATGTGTTATACTGCTATGTGATCTTATCGTCTTAGTAATTTCGTAGATTCCGCCTAGACGTATGGATAGATCTAGAAGGCAGATTCCGATAGAATCTGAGGCTCAGAATGATGAGTCCGAGCATAGTATTCCCATTCGTAGGCACTCTAGACAGGTTGATGACGAGGTGGATGTGTTGGCAGCCCATGTAGACGTAATGGAGATGATTATGGCGATGTTTCGGCGGATGAATCCTCAAACGTTCAATGGTGACGAGTCTAACTCCGATGCTGAGTCCTGGTTGCAACACATTACCGGGTTGTTTGATCGAGTGTGGTATGATGATGAGCGTAGGCTGAGTTTAGCTACCTTCCAATTGAGGAAGAATGCAAAGCTCTGTTGGAGAGGTGCTTCACGAACTCTTGAGGAGATTGGAGTGGGGATAGCATGGAATATTTTTTGTACTGCGTTCCGTCAGGAGTACGTCCTAGAGTCCTACATTAATGCCCGTGAGAGCGAGTTCGATAACTTGGTTCAGGGAACCATGTCTGTGGGGGAGTATGTTAGAAAGTTTTCTTCTCTCCTTGCTTATGTTCCTCATGTGAGAGAGCAAAGAGAAAGAGATTCTTAGAAGGGCTGAACGAAAATCTTTACTCATTGGTGTTGGACAGTTCACCTACTTGCTATGCGGATGCGGTGGACAAGGCGATGGATATTGAGGAAGGGTTGCAGAACCGTAGGTCTCGGGTTCGGCCGCAATTTGTTCAAGGTACACGTCCCAATGTTCATGGTGTGCAACCTCCCCAACCTTCCCAGTCACCCCAGCAGCCCCAAAAATCATCACAACAATCTAGACGTCACAGGTTCAGGCCTCGTGGCCAACAATTTAAGAAGAAGTCAGGTTCCAGTTCTTCCGATTCGGGTAGTTCGAGCAGTAGTAGTCCCCGATCTACCTTCTGTGGGAAATGTGGAGGAAGACACCCATCTATGCAGTGTACAGGAGTTCTGGGTGTTTGTAATCTTTGCGGGAAGTACGGACATTTTGAGAGAGTATGTCCTTTGGCTGATCCTGGGTGTTTGTAGTCTTTGCGGGAAGTACGGACATTTTGCGAGAGTATGTCCTTTGGCTGGATCTCAGCATACCGCTGCCCCACCATTGAACCGTTCTGGCGGGTAATCTCGAGGTCGTTATTTTCCTGTTCAGCATCAGAGGATGGGGGAAACTCCGCATAGGCCGTTTCAGCAGCCTGGTCCTTCGCGTTTTGGACAGTCTTGCCAACCCCATTTCTCAGGACCTCAGCAGGCCCAAGTAAATGCCATGACAAGGGATAAAGCAGAGGGCATGCCTGGAGGA
The DNA here is from genome assembly GCA_001598015.1 of Dorcoceras hygrometricum. Taxonomy (NCBI): domain Eukaryota; kingdom Viridiplantae; phylum Streptophyta; class Magnoliopsida; order Lamiales; family Gesneriaceae; genus Dorcoceras; species Dorcoceras hygrometricum. The sequence goes on along the minus strand of KQ990067.1, from coordinate 54,051 downwards.
GTGATATCAGGTACCTGTACTGCCTTTGACTTTCCAGCACGTGTGTTGTTTGATACTGGAGCATCACATTCATTTATAGCTGATGCATTTGTTGTTGAACATGGTTTTCATCCTTTTGAGTGATGTTGTTTCTGTTGCGACTCCTACCGATGCGAGCTTGTTCTCCCAAGAGATGGTGTCGAATGGCGTAGTTAGGTTTGGCGAGAATGTGCTGATAGCGAATTTGATCCGGTTAGTTATGTGGGATTTCAATTGTATATTTGGAATGGACGTGTTGTCTAGTTTTAGGGCCACTGTGGATTGTTTCCATGGCGTTGTGTGTTTTCGGCCCCAGTCTGGCGAGAAGTGGAATTTCTATGGCCATGATTCCCAGTCGAAGATTCCGTTCATCTCTGCTGTAGAGATATTTAGCCTATTGTCTTTAGAAAATTCAGGGTTCATAATTTATGCTTTAGATGCATCCTCGAAGTCGTGTGTAGAGCTTAGTGACATCCCCGTCGCTCATGATTTCTGTGATGTGTTTCCCGAGGAGATTCCTGCTTTTCCTCTGAGTAGAGAGATTGACTTTGGCATTGAGTTGGTGCCTGGTACAGCTCCTATCTCACAAACCCCGTATCGTTTAGCACCAGCCGAGTTGAGAGAGCTGAAGGAGCAGCTTAGCGATAAATTAGGGAAAGGCTTAGTTCGGCCAAGCATGTCACCGTGGGGAGCTTCTATTCTGTTTGTGAAGAAGAAAGACGGTTCTATGAGGATGTGAATCGAATTTCGGAAACTGAACAAGGCTACTGTGAAGAATAAGTACCCTTTACCGAGGATCGATGATTTATTTGATCAACTTCAAGGTTCAGCCGTGTATTCTAAGATCGATCTGTGTTTAGGGTATCATCGGTTACGAATTCGAGAGGTGGATGTTGCGAAAACTGCATTTAGAACGAGGTACGGGCATTACGAGTTCTTGGTTATTCCTTTTGGTCTGACTAATGCTCCGGCATTTTTCATAGACTTAATGAACCGAGTTTTTAGAGAGTTAACCGATCAGTTCGTGATTGTTTTTATCGATGACATATTGGTTTATTCAAAGACTCTCTTGCAACATAAAGAGCACTTGACGCTAGTCCTCCGAAAGCTTCGAGACTCGCAGTTGTACGCCAAGTTCTCTAAATGTGAGTTTTGGTTCGATAAAGTGGTGTTTCTGGGTCATGTTGTCAGGCCCGGTGCACAATACAGAGATTTACCATGCAAAATACAATCGCGGAAGCATTTTAAAAAGTGGCTAAAATTTTTCGCTTTGGCCTGACTTAGAAAAAATACTTTAAAATACAACGATATTCAAAATATTGGTTTTACGACAACTGAAAACCAACAACAGCAGTTACAATGACAAATACAAACATCGTATGACTCCCTAATAGAGTACATCCCAATTCAACAATAGAACATCACATCCTTCCGGGACTTTCCCTAGAGGCTGCTCTACTGCCTAATATAAATAATATACATAACTGGGACACTCTATCCACCTCCCAGGCACCACCAGCTGGGACATCTCCACGACCAGCTGAGAAACTGGATAACCTGAACAACAGACAGGCAAACAAAACAATCCAGCCCCAGAGGGACAGGGGTCAAACACCAGTACGGAGAGCAACATAAAACAACATGCAGATATAGAAAGTTATAAATGCGATGCTATGCATGAGAACAGGGAGCCCAAAGGATCCAAAGGACTGCACACAGCTGAATACCAGAATTGGGAGTGATCACCGAATGTGTGAGAGAATGGGAGTTACCCAAGCGCTCGATCACACATGGTACCAACCAAAATAGATTATAGGGATGGCCGCAACTCATGTGAAAGAATGAGAGCTACCCAGACGCTCAATGACACGAAATACCAGCACAAGCTAGAACAAAAGGCCACAACGCATGTGAGAGAAGAGCTCCCCAGGAACTCAATCACACGAACCATGTCAACAACGCTTAGCTCAACAACAGACAACAACAGATCATAGGTTCTCAAAGCAGGCTGTTAACAAAGGCTCGCAAAAGAATGAGTATAACATCATGACATGCGTGTATGCATAATAACAACTTTCAAAATAACATATACACACAGATGCAAGCAACAGAACAGGACTAAAAGCAAGAAACAACACAGGAATAACAACATACACACTGCTCAACATAACAACACACGCTCACTTATACCCAAGTCCATCTCAAAGCTGTAATTATAAGCTCACATCCGTACCTTCACTACTGAGCTACAATTACACAATCGAGGTCCCCAGCACACAAATCTGAAACCTGATATGCCAAACAACAACAACGAGATCAGGGACATGAAATACAGAAACTCTAACTGGTAGTTACGAGTTCAACCATCTCTGTCCTACCCTTCGAGCAAAACATATAGCTCTAAACGAAGCGCAAGGCAGAATCTTGTACTTACTCAAAGCACTACCTGAGCAGAAGAACCAAATCTGCCAGTCCGCGAACAACGATGCACTGTAGCTTATTTGCGTTCACTCTCAGAGCTAACCCAAGTCTTGCGACAGAGTAAGGTTACAGCAAATATTTCTAAGTGTTGGGGAAGACATCGCGTTAGAATGGTCAAAGTCCTCTATTAATAACTCAAATCTGCTCAAATCTGGTGAACAGTAACCACCGACAAATCGAGGTACACAGCTGATACCAACTCAGATCTAAGTACCACTCCAGATCTGGACTCTACGCCCAAAAAAGATTTGAACTTCCTTCAAAACAACGTCGCACAGAAGTCCACTATTCTACTGGACACGTCATCCCTCTAACACCAAATCTGCTTTTGCTAAACGGCGTCGCATCGCAACTCCGATCCGAATGACAAGATCTGACACCAACACTGACCATCATTCATTGATACCCAAAACGACATCGCACTGCCTTCCGGTCTAGACAACCCGAAACCGGTCCACACCAAACCCTTGAAAAAGGCCGGTTCACCCAGCGCTAACAACTTACACATCTCAAATCTTGTTTCCTCCTGTTGGTCCCTGGAAATAGGATTACAAGATCAGCAGACGCGCTTTTTGTTAAAAACCATTTAAAGCAATTTCGCGCTGCTGATACTAACTTGAGCTGCAATAGCTCGTTTGTTCTTGAACAGAAAATCAAAGCTTGAGCACCGGAGACCGATGGACTTAATGAACCGAGTCTTTAGAGAGTTAATAGATCAGTTCGTGATTGTTTTTATCGATGACATATTGGTTTATTCAAAGACTCTCTTGCAACATAAAGAGCACTTGACGCTAGTCCTCCGAAAGCTTCGAGAATCGCAGTTGTACGCCAAGTTCTCTAAATGTGAGTTTTGGTTCGATAAAGTGGTGTTTCTGGGTCATGTTGTCAGGCCCGGTGCACAATACAGAGATTTACCATGCAAAATACAATCGCGGAAGCATTTTAAAAAGTGGCTAAAATTTTTCGCTTTGGCCTGACTTAGAAAAAATACTTTAAAATACAACGATATTCAAAATATTGGTTTTACGACAACTGAAAACCAACAACAGCAGTTACAACGACAAATACAAACATCGTATGACTCCCTAATAGGGTACATCCCAATTCAACAATAGAACATCACATCCTTCCGGGACTTTCCCTAGAGGCTGCTCTACTGCCTAATATAAATAATATACATAACTGGGACACTCTATCCACCTCCCAGACACCACCAGCTGGGCCATCTCCACGACCAGCTGAGAAACTGGATAACCTGAACAACAGACAGGCAAACAAAACAATCCAGCCCAGAGGGACAGGGGTCAAACACCAGTACAGAGAGCAACATAAAACAACATGCAGATATAGAAAGTTATAAATGCGATGCTATGCATGAGAACAGGGAGCTCAAAGGATCCAAAGGACTGCACACAGCTGAATACCAGAACTGGGAGTGATCACCGAATGTGTGAGAGAATGGGAGTTACCCAAGCGCTCGATCACACATGGTACCAACCAAAATAGATTATAGGGATGGCCGCAACTCATGTGAAAGAATGGGAGCTACCCAGACGCTCAATGACACGAAATACCAGCACAAGCTAGAACAAAAGGCCACAACGCATGTGAGAGAAGAGCTCCCCAGGAACTCAATCACACGAACCTTGTCAACAACGATTAGCTCAAAAACAGACAACAACAGATCAGAGGTTCTCACAGCAGGCTGTTAACAAAGGCTCGCAAAAGAATGAGTAGAGCATCATGACATGCGTGTATGCATAATAACAACTTGCAAAATAACATATACACACAGATGCAAGCAACAGCACAGGACTAAAAGCAAGAAACAACACAGGAATAACAACATACACACTGCTCAACATAACAACACACGCTCATTTATACCCAAGTCCATCTCAAAGCTGTAATTATAAGCTCACATCCGTACCTTCACTACTGAGCTACAATTACACAATCGAGGTCCCCAGCACACAAATCTGAAACCTGATATGCCAAACAACAACAACGAGATCAGGGACGTGAAATACAGAAACTATAACTGGTAGTTACGAGTTCAACCATCTCTGTCCAACCCTTCGAGCAAAACATATAGCTCTAAACGAAGCGCAAGGCAGAATCTTGTACTTACTCAAAGCACTACCTGAGTAGAAGAACCAAATCTGCCAGTCCGTGAACAACGATGCACTGTAGCTTATTTGCGTTCACTCTCCGAGCTAACCCAAGTCTTGGAAAGAGGTAAAGGAAGAAGTGCCTTGGCAAGAGGAATCCAACGCTACCACTCTTGCTTCATTCTGATTCTTCTACCGCCGGCAATCGGGGAAGATAAGGTTCGGTGAACAGTAACTAGGGTATCATGACAGAGTAAGGATACAGCAAATATTTTTAAGTGTTGGGGAAGACATCGCGTTAGAATGGTCAAAGTCCTATATTAATAACTCAAATCTGCTCAAATCTGGTGAACAGTAACCACCGACAAATCGAGGTACACAGCTGATACCAACTCAGATCTAAGTACCACTCCATATCTGGACTCTACGCCCAAAAAAGATTTGAACTTCCTTCAAAACAACGACGCACAGAAGTCCACTATTCTACTGGACACGTCATCCCTCTAACACCAAATCTGCTTTCGCTAAACGGCGTCGTAAACGGGTCAAAGTGAGGCACCTATCATGTAGAGTCTCAATGACGTTTCGAGTAATGAGGATTAATATGTACAACCAGGACCTCGGACTTAATTCACTCGACAAATGGTAACCACTTGGAAAGTCCGAACGAGGGTTGTTCGATAGATCACCAGGTCACTATCCATCTGGATGCTCAAAACATCACTATGTTCCCTACCAATGAAACGTGGTACTTCACATCGCAGATGCTAGTCTCAAGCTCTGGCGGCCCTTATCCTCTTTTGGACGGCCAAATTGACTAGGAACAGGTTCAGAATACACAATGACTATTAGATGTGTTTCATGATAGCCATCATATCTACTATCACATCTAACATACATTATAGTGCATTCAAGGTCTTTATCCAACAATTGTAATCATAATAATGAAGATAAATAATGTCATAAAAGAATGTGAATTTCATAACTAAAGATCATTTTACGTAGAGTCAACAAGAACCCATACGCCACAAGTTGGCTAGTTGGGCACCTAATCTAATAGTTTCTCCTTCCTGTCCAAAATCTGCAAGGGATATTCAACATATCTCAAAGTTCTATCCAGCTCCACCTCGTCAGTTTGCAATACATGAGAAGGATCTGGCTCATACTTCCTCAACATAGACACATGAAACACATGATGCAATGAGGATATATCTGGTGGTAACAGCAAACGATAAGCCAAAGGACAGATCCTCTCCACAATCTCATAAGGTCTAACATAACGAGGATCTAACTTACCCTTGAGACCAAATCTCATCACACTTCTGAAAGGATAAACTTTCAAGAAAATCAGATCTCCAACCTGAAATTCCAAAGGCCTACGCCTTCAGTTCGCATAGCTATCTTGGCGATCTTGGGCAGCTTTCATACGTTGCCTAATCAGAACCACTTGATCTCTCATCTGCTGCATAAATCCTGGAGAAGAAAGCTGTTTCTCCCCCACTTCTTCCCAACAGATTGGCGATCTGCACTTCCTACAATACAATGCTTCGAATGGTGCCATTCGAATGGTAGTTGTTATTGTAAGAAAATTCTACCAACAACAACGAATCTTGCTAGCCACCACTGAAGTCCATAACAACAGCTCGCAACATATCCTCCAAGGTCTGTATCGTTCTCTCATATTGGCCATCTGTTTGGGGATGATAGGCTGTACTCATAGCCAATATGGTGCCCAAAGATGTTTGCAAAATCTTCCAAAATCTGGAAGTAAACCTTGGATCTCGGTTTGAAACAATGGATACAAGCACTCCATGCAATCGCACCACGAAATCTATGTACAGTTTCGCCATCTTCTTCACAGAATTCGTTATATTGTAGGGAATAAAGTGAGCTGACTTCGATAGTCTGTCTATAACAACCCAAATAGCATCACAACCTCTGCTAGAATGAGGCAAATGGGTCAAAAAATCCATAGCCACGTGATCCCAATTCCATTGGGGCACCTCTAAACTTTGCAATAGACCGCCAGTTCTCACCCTTTCTGCCTTAAATTACTAAAAATTCAGACATCGAGCGACAAAACTACCAAAATCGCTCTTCAAACTTGCCCACCAGTAGTGTGGCTTCACGGCATGGTACATTTTCCTTGCACCAGGATGGACAATGTGTCTACTACAGTGAGCTTCTCTTAAGATCTCCTCCTTCAAATCAATCAGATTTGGCACTACCAACCTGCCACGAAATCTCAAACAACCATCAGATGAGACAGAATAATCTTCCAACTATCCAGCTCTAACTTTCAACTTCAACTCATGGATAGATGGATCTGTTTCTCTGAGTTGCTCTAATATTCGAAACAATTTGTGGCTAAAGTTGAAAAGATGACACCACAACATAATCATCACCTGGGTAGAAACTCCAACCAGTAGTGCTTAGATGCTCATAAACCTTCGAAATCTGTAACGAAGCAAGCAGAGACACTTGAGCTTTCCTTCTCAAAGCTTCAACAACTATATTCACTTTCCTAGGTTGATATTGGATCTCACAATCAAAATCCTTAAGCAGCTCCATCCAACTACGTTGTCTCATGTTCAAATCTGAGTGATAGAAAAGCTACCGAAGACTCTTGTGGTCTGTATACACCACAAACTGCTCGCCATACAGATAGTGGCGCCAAATATTCAAGGCAAAGACTACGGCTGCCAACTCCAAATCATGAACTGGGTATCGAGTGTCAGGCCCCGTGCTAATTACTCAAGATAATAGCACAATTAAGCACATAATCACGGAAGCGCAAAAATCGGGCTTAAAAATTTCGAAATACTTTAGGCCGGAACTTAAAATCATATATTCAAAATATTCATAATCAAAATATGAGTTGACTCAGACTCATACCAATCAGGTAACAACAATAATTCTCAAATCATATACAGATCCCCAATACATAGCGACACGGGGCATTCCCCGGTTCAATACAAAAATATCTAACTTGGACTCAAGGGAACGGGGATCGACCAGCTGAACCTCCACTCTGTCCAGCTTGGTTACCTGAAGATCCTGCAAATGGGTAACACAGACCCAGACAACACAAAGCAGGAAAACAAATACGAGGTCAAGCCTCAGTACAAAGAGCTAATCAAAATAGCTAATCATGAAACATGCTATAATCAATGCTATGAAATGCATGAGGGCTATCAAATATCGGATAGCTAGACCAGAAAGTCAAATGGCAATCATATCAATCGAGCCTCTATACCATGCACAGCAAGTCAGCCGGTGGAAATCATCGGTCCGTGATCTTCAGGGTCCGTCAACCCATCACAGCTCGGTGGTAGACACTCGAATCCGGTCGTCACCACTCCGATGATAGCGTTGGACTTTTCGGGCACGACAACTCAGTCGGCCAGTCACAACGTGGCTCTAATCTCGGGTCATCAATCAATATGTCAGGCTTAATATGTATGCATGTATTCCAATCAATCATCAATGCACAATGCATACAATAATTCATACGTAAAACAGAATGTACAATTCAATCAATTCAACAAACTGTAACACGTAAAATCATATAATCACATCAGCAGGTTCACAACATCAATCATAGTCATGTTCATGCTCTAAGCTGCTAAATCTGCTCAATTCGTACCTCAATCTTAAAAATTCTACCTCACAGATTCCTCAAATGCACGACAGGACTTTCTGGAAGCTGGAATCTGTTTCAAAGCCTCAAAAATCAGCTTAACTCAAGCATAAATCAGAACCTGAACACTCTAATACCTACGGCCAGAACTATACTCAAGTTCTAAATAATTCTACGTAGGTATTAGCTACTAGACAAAGCTCAATTCAACGAGAAATGCTCACCCCGAAGCTTAAACCAGCGGGAGAACACACGAAACAGACTTCTCCAAAAATCTTCGAACACCAGTAGCTACACGCTTCCACTCCAAAACTAATCCAGGGCTTCAAATGGGTAGCAATCTCAAGAGCAACTCACAACGAATCCATCTCCACCAAAATCACTCAAATCATCGGCGGAGAACGGCGGCAATCGACGGAAATAGGTCACGATGAACAGTAGCTAATCGAGGGTTTGGGAAAGAAGATAAGAATATTTCTAAGTGTCGATCAACACTTCTATATATATATCTCTAAATCCACCAGCTGCTGCTCCTCTAATTCAGTCATTGAGAAATACTACAGTAGAAATCTTATAACTGTAACCAGCTTTACAATAATTCATACGTAAAACAGAATGTACAATTCAATCAATTCAACAAACTGTAACACGTAAAATCATATAATCACATCAGCAGGTTCACAACATCAATCATAGTCATGTTCATGCTCTAAGCTGTTAAATCTGCTCAATTCGTACCTCAATCCTCAAAATTCTACCTCACAGATTCCTCAAATGCATGACAGGACTTCCTGGAAGCTGGAATCTGTTTCAAAGCCTCAAAAATCAGCTTAACTCAAGCATAAATCAGAACCTGAACACTCTAATACCTACGGCCAGAACTATACTCAAGTTATAAATAATTCTACGCAGGTATTAGCTACTAGACAAAGCTCAATTCAACGAGAAATGCTCACCCCGAAGATTAAACCAGCGGGAGAACACACGAAACAGACTTCTCCAAAAATCTTCGAACACCAGTAGCTACACGCTTCCACTCCAAAACTAATTCAGGGCTTCAAATGGGTAGCAATCGCAAGAGCAACTCACAACGAATCCAGCGCCACCAAAATCACTCAAATCATCGACGGAGAACGGCGGCAATCGACGGAAATAGGTCACGATGAACAGTAGCTAATCGAGGGTTTGGGAAAGAAGATAAGAATATTTCTAAGTGTCGATCAACACTTCTATATATATATCTCTAAATCCACCAGCTGCTGCTCCTCTAATTCAGTCGTTGAGAAATGCTACAGTAGAAATCTTATAACAGTAACCAGCTTTTGCTCTCAACAAAACCAGTCGCAACAACCAGTTGTTGCATTCTCAAAAGAACCTCAAAACGACACCGTTCCAACTAACTCAAACGACGTCGCAAGCTTCACCAGCTGACAACAGATATCTCTTGTGAAGCAACCAAAATCTGGTAACAGATCTCTAAAAAACCCATCAGTCTACTGGTTACGCAAAACAAGCCAAAACGACGACGCGTCAACTAATTAAAACCACGTATTAATGATTTATTAAGCATTGCTGCCAACAGCTGGTCACCCAGTCGCAACGCATTCCTCACAACAAATCTCTTGCGATTGGTTCCTCAAACCATCGACTGGTTGCTCATTCTAACGCAACTGCTGAAACCAGTAGTCAACACTCAAAAATGTTGACCAACACGTGTCGTTCCCTCGATGAATCTCGCATAAGCGTGCCTGCTGCCAGCAGCAACCATCTTCAAACGCCACTAATGCTAGAAGATAACAACGCGTCACGCTTACGTCATCTCTACTGATTCAAAATCTACCAGACGAGAGCTACAGTAACATTGACCCGCGTTGACTTCCTAAATTCGCTACGAATGGTTTTCTAAATAATAGCGCAAATTCTGAAATTCAATGGGGAATCAAATTTCGCTCGCAAAACCTTCAAAATTCATGCTATTAATTCCAAATCACCACGATTAATCACAAACCAAATTCTGATTCCTCACATTCTCCCCACCTTAAGAGATTTCGTCCTCGAAATCAGGGCAAACTCAGGGAAAAACAATCAAAGAATCAGAATACAAAACAGAAATCATCTAATCCAAGCCCAAGAGTTCAAGATAACTGGGCAATCAATCAAACGACAACTAGGGAAGAATATGACCATAACCCAAAATCTAAACAATATCTACTCAAACAGATGCGGCCACTTGCGCTGCATCTTCTCTTCTGGTTCCCAAGTTGCTTCTTCTCTGCCATGCTTGCTCCATTGTACCATCACCAACGGAACTACTTTGTTCCTCAGCTGCTTCTCGTTCCTATCCAAAATCTGAACTGGATATTCAACATAACTCAAGGCAGAATCCAGCTCTACTTCGTCGATCTCAACACATGGGACGGATGTGGCTCATATTTCCTCAACATTGACACATGAAAAACGTCATGCATCACTGCTAACTCATAAGGCAGCCTCAATCGATAAGCCAACTGTCCAATCCGCTCGATAATCTAAAAGGGACCAACGAATCTAGGAGCTAATTTGCCTTTAAATCTGAAGCGCATCACGCTTTTGAAAGGAGAAACTTTGAGAAATACCCGATCACCAACCTTAAATTCTAACGGTCAACGTCTACGGTTAGCATAGCTGGTAAATCTATGTTGTGCAGCCTTCATTCTACTCCGAATCAAATCAATCTGATCTTTCATGTGCTGCACAAACTCTGGGGTCAAAAGTTGCTTCTCACCAACTTCTTCCCAACAAATCGGAGATCTGCATTTACGACCATACAACGCCTCAAATGGAGCCATTCCGATAGTCACTTGGTAGCTGTTGTTATACGAAAACTCAACCAACGACAAAGAATCCTGCCAGCCACCACTGAAATTCATCACTACTGCACGCAGCATATCCTCCAAAGTCTGAATAGTCCGCTCAGACTGGCCATCTGTCTGTGGGTGATAGGCTGTACTCATAGCCAATCTCAAACCCATCGCTGCTTGCAAGCTCTTCCAAAATCGGGAAGTGAATCTTGGATCTCTATCGGATACTATCGAAACAGGAACTCCATGCAATCTAACCACATGGTCGATATACAGTTTCGCCATTTTCTTCATTGAACACCTCACGTCATAGGGAATAAAATGGGCTGACTTCGAAAGTATATCAATCACCACCCAAATCGCATCACATCCCCTACTCGATCGAGGTAAATGAGTCACAAAATCCATGGCGATGTGCTCCCAATTCCATTGGGGAAGCTCTAAACTCTGTAACAATCCACCAGGTCTCATTCTCTCAGCCTTGACCTGTTGGCAATTCAAACATCTAGCAACAAACCAGAGATGTCGCTCTTCATACCTTCCCACCAGTAGTGAGATTTCAAGGCATGGTACATCTTTATCTCGCCCGGATGCACACTGTACTGGCTACAATGCGCTTCATTCATAATGGCCTCTTTCAAATCGATCAAGTTCGGAAACACCAATCTTCCTCGAAAACTCAGACACCCATCAGAAGAAACAAGAAATCATCAGACTGACCACTTCGGGCTTTAATCTTCAACTCATGAATGTACGGATCAGTCCTCTGCGCCACCATGATGTCGCTCACAATCTGCGTTTATCCTTGAATGGAAGAAACCGTAAAGTACTGATCACCCGGCTGGAAACACCAACCAGAAGTACTCAACTTCTCATAGACTTTAGAGACATTCAAAGATGAAAGCATCGCAGGCTGGGTCTTCCTACTCAAAGCATTTGCTACTGAGTTCATCCGCCCAGGCTGATACTGAATCTCACAGTTAAAGTCCTTGAGCAATTCCATCCATCGTCGTTGCCTCATATTCAAATCAGACTGCGTGAAGATATATTTCAGACTCTTGTGGTCGGTGTACACCACAAATTCTTCCCCAAACAGATAATGTCGCCAAATCTTCAAGGCAAACACTATCGCAGCCAACTCCAAATCATGAACAGGGTACCTCATCTCGTGAGGCTTCAACTGTCGAGACCCATAGGCAATCACGTACCCGTTCTGCATCAGCACACATGCTAAACCATTGAGAGAAGCATCAGAGCACACCACAAATCCTCCGGATCCAGACTGTAGAGCCAAAACAGGAGCAGTAGTCAACTTCTCCTTCAACGTCTGAAAACTGTACTCGCACTCATCAGTACACGCAAATATCTTATCCTTCTGAGTCAACTGAGTCAAAGGCCTGGCTATCGAAGAAAACTTCTCTATAAAATGCCTGTAATAGCCAGCCAATCCCGAGAAATTGCGGATCTCTGAAACATTCCTAGGTCTCTCCCAGTTAAGAACTGCTTCGACCTTACTCGGATCCACCGAAATCCCTTGCGCCGAAATCACGTGACCCAAAAAGATAATCCGATCTAGCCAAAATTCACACTTGCTGAACTTGGCGTACAATTGCGAGTCTCTATATCTCTGTAACACGAGTCTCAAATGCTCCTTATGCTCTCTCAAGCTCCTCGAATACACCAGGATGTCATCTATGAAGACGATCACAAACCGATCGATGTACTCGCTGAATACGCGATTCATCAAATCCATGAACACAGTTGGGGCATTAGTCAACCCAAACGGCATGAACAGAAACTTATAATGCCCATATCGAGTCTGGAAAACTGTCTTCACAACGTCAGCGTCTCTAATCCGCAACTGGTGATAACCAGAGCGCAAATCAATCTTTGAGTAAACGACCGATCCCTGCAACTGATCGAACAAGTCATCAATACTCGGCAAAGGATACTTGTTCTTCACCGTCGCTTTATTCAGCTGTCGAAGTTCCACACACATCCTCATAGATCCATCCTTCGTGACCCAAAAAGATAATCCGATCTAGCCAAAATTCACACTTGCTGAACTTGGCGTACAATTGCGAGTCTCTATATCTCTGCAACACCAGTCTCAAATGCTCCTTATGCTCTCTCAAGCTCCTCGAATACACCAGGATGTCATCTATGAAGACGATCACAAACCGATCGATATACTCGCTGAATACGCGATTCATCAAATCCATGAACACAGCTGGGGCATTAGTCAACCCAAACGGCATGACCAGAAACTTATAATGCCCATATCGAGTCCGGAAAACTGTCTTCGCAACGTCAGCGTCTCTAATCCGCAACTGGTGATAACCATAGCGCAAATCAATCTTCGAGTAAACGACCGATCCCTGCAACTGATCGAACAAGTCATCAATCCTCGGCAAAGGATACTTGTTCTTCACCGTCGCTTTATTCAGCTGTCGAAGTTCCACACACATCCTCATAGATCCATCCTTCTTCTGCACAAAAAGAATCGGAGCTCCCCAAGGCGACATACTTGGTCTGATGAAGCCTTTCTCCAAGAGATCTCTAAACTGGTCCTTCAACTCTTTCAACTCTGCTGGAGCCAACCGGTAAGGAGCTCTAGAAATAGGGGCAGTACCGGGCACCAACTCAATGCTGAAATCGATCTCACGTCTTGGATGGAATCAAGGAATCTCATCTGGAAACACTTCGAGAAACTCTCGAACGATCGGAATATCACTCAACTCCAATCGCGGCTCTTGGGAACTGTCAAGCGCATAGATCATGAATCCCGCATTACCTAGCGATAGCAGGATAAACATATCCGTGGCAGAAACTAGTGGAATCTTCGAGCACGAATCAGCACCATTGAACTCCCACTTATCTCCCGAGTCAGGGTGAAATCTCACCACACCATGAAAACAATCGATCGTAGCCTTATAACTAGATAACACGTCCATCCCCAAGATACAATCAAAATCTCTCATTCCCAAAACAATCATATTGGACACAAAAACGTGTTCATCAAATCGAAGCACACAATCTAACACGACTTCACGGGACCACCGACTCACACCAGCAGGGGTAGACACGGAAACAACATCACACAATGGGGAAGAACTCAACCCATTCTCACAAACAAACAACTCAGAAAAAAATGAATGTGATGCACCAGTGTCAAATAAAACTCTCGCAGGATAATCGAAAACAGAGCATGTACCTGCGATCATCATGCCAGGCGCCTCCTCAGCCTGCTCTCTAGTCAAAGCGTTCGCCTGAGCCTGCTGGGGAATCTGGAACTGAGGTCTCTGAGGTGGTCCAAACCTAGACGGTCCAATAGGCTGAAACCCAGATCGCTGAGTAGGAGCAGTAAACTATGGTATCTGAGATGAACCACCAACGGATCCCTGCTGTGAAGGAATCGAAGACTGACCCCTCAACAGAGGACACACTCTAAGGAAGTGTCCTGGCTGTCCACAGTTACGGCAGGACCCCTTAACTCCATGACACTGCGAATTCGGATGCCTTCCTCCGCACTGTCCACACGTCATGCCACTAGAACCGCTGCCAGAACCACTACCAGAACCAGAGGAACTCGAATCCGCCTTCTTCTTGAACTGTTTCCCTCGAGGTCGAAATCTCTGGCAGTTCGACTTTTGCTGCTGCTGCGACCCCTGAGGATAATAGAAAGATTGCGATGCATCCTGAACAGGCTGATAGGTTCGTCCAGTAGTCGGCTGAATCGGAGCCTCAACCTCCATCAAACTCTCCTCAATATCCACTCCTCGGTTCACTGCATCAATATAGGTCGCAGGCGAACCAGACAAAACCATCCGGCACAAATCAGGCCTCAAGCCTTTCAAAAACTTGCTCCTCTTCGTCCTCTCTTGGTTGGCAACGTGTGGTACATAGACCAAAAGCGCAGAAAACTGTCGGGCATACTCAGCCACTCGCATGCTGCCCTGCCTCAGATTATCGAACTCCCGCTCCTGGATGTTATAGAAGGACTCTGGGGTATACTCCTGTCGAAAGGCCTCGCAGAAGCTCTCCCAAGTGATCACAGCCCCACTATCACGAAGGATACGAGAAGTACCCCTCCACCAGCGCTGTATATTGTCTCTCAGCTGCAACACCGCCA